>VXBA01000881.1:351031-497175 GCA_013399895.1 Serilophus lunatus | reverse complement strand
CGCGCCGCCCGCAGCGCCCACCCGAGGCCGCCGGGGGAAGCGCCGGGGCGGGGCCGCCGCCGCACGCCCGCGGAACCCCCGCGCATCCCCCGCGCATCCCCCGCGCATCCCGGGATGCAGCGCTGGGCGAGGAGCGCTCCCCGCACGGGAAGGGTCGTGCCCGCGGCCCGTGGCGCGGGGTTGCGGGGTGTCTCCAGGGTGCCCCGCTTCCTCTGGGGGAGCTGTTCCAGTGCGCGGTCACTGCACGGGGAAGAAGTTCTTTCTCGCGTTCAGGTGGAGCTTCCTGCGCATCGGCTTTTGCCCGCTGCCTCATTCATGTCCGTGGGGTCGGCAGCACCCAGCAGAGCCTGGCTCCGTCTTCTTGGCATCCCCCCACTTTAGATATTTATACGCATTAATGAGGTGCCCTCTCACTTTTCTCAAGGCTGAACAGCCCAAGCTTTCTCAACCTTTCCTCGCACGAGACATGCTCCAGCCCCCCAGTCATCCTTCTTGCCCTCCAATGGATCCGCTTCAGGAGCTCCATGTCCCTCTCGTACTGAGGAACCCAAAATTGGACACGCGGAGTGGTTTAGGCAGGAGAGGGGCTCGGGAGCCCTCGGCAGTGCGGGGGGACACTCAGCACCACGGGGCTGCTGTGACCTCAGCTCCGTGCCCCAGGGCAACACCGAGGGGATGGGGGGCACCCTGGAGCAGCCCTGGGAAGTTTTCCCCCCAAAATGCAGTCCTCTGGATGCGGGATGGGGAGAACCTTCATCCTGCACTGCCCGGGGATGTCTCAGCCCCTCAACATCTCCTCAAGCCTCACAGACACTGCCTTTTTCTGGATTCGGTGCCACGGCAGAATCTTTCTCTTGGAGAAGTCAGCAGCAATACTACAATTAATCAACTACAATTAACTCTCTCCACCTACCTGAAAGAAGGTTGTGATGAGGTGGGGATCAACCCCCTTATCCCAGGCAACAAGTGACAGGACAAGGGAAAACAGCCTCAAGTTATGCCACAGGAAGTTTGGGTTAGAAAAAATTTCTTCATGGAAAGAGTGGTTAAGCATTGGAAGAGGCTTCCCAGGGAAGTGGTGGAGTCACCATCTCTGGAAGTGTTCAAAAAATGAGTAGATGTGGCACTTGGCATTGTGGTTTAGCGGGCGTGGTGGTACTTGGTCGAAGGTCAGACTCATCGATCTCGGAGGTCTTTTCCAACCTTAATGATGCTGTGATTCTATGAAAAGGGACAAAAGGGAGGATCTGTGCCAACCTGACATGGTTTTTAATTCCAACTGGACACCAGTGCTGTTCCTGCAGAGCATCCTCACAGCATTTATAGACACCCCAAATCCACACTCAGGGCGGCAACGACCAACGTGATCCTGGGTTGTCCAGCACAGCTGCTGGAAGTCCCACAGACAAGCAGTGTTCTCCCACTCCCATTCCCATTCCTGGCTGTCTGACACCCACAGCTCAGTATTTGCCATCCTGACCAACACACTTGCTTTAATTTGAGCCCAGGGAGCAGTGGCAGCTCCCTGGGGATAAGCGTGTTCACTCCAGAGGGAAGCGATAGCAGAGCCAGTGGGGATGGCCCTAGGCAACAATAAAAGAATTATGGTCCTACTTGAAAATTAACTCATTTCTACAACTTAATTAGGGACAAACATCACAGCAGCACCATGACTCTCCTGTACTACAGGCCAATAAATCCCTGAAGCCTGGAGAGCTGTCAGAGGCTGTTTACTTCCCTTATCAAATAAATCATTCACGAGGTTGCTATTTTTGTCAGCTTTATACACAACTTTTAAAGTGACTTCATCAGCCTGTTTAAATATCTCACACACCCGGGGCTAGGCACGAGCTATAGGAGGAAATGTCTACGAGGCAGAGTGTGCATTTTTCTCTCATTAATTTTTTTGTTGAGAGGACTTGTGGAGAGTTCCCGAGTGCATTTGCTTAATAAATCTAACATTAAAAGATTTAGGTACAGGTTCTCTCTTACACAGCTGTAAATGGTAGCTGTTGTAGCCACGCTGAGCTGTGCTGACTCACTTGTATTAGTGAGCAATAGTAAGGAGGAGCTGCAGAGGGTGATGCTAAATGTGAGCAGACTCGACTGTGAGTACACACAGGAAGCAGACAGATGAAGTAAGAAGCTGCTATTCTTACACCCTCCGTTTTCAGACTTGGGCAAGGAAGAAGAAGGAGCATGTGTACAATAAAGTGAGATATGAACAGAACAGCTACTAAATTGGAAGGTCTTTTCATAGTCTCTGATATAAAAAGCCCCGTTGTGCCCATGATGTGTTGCCTTCCGGGGGATGCTGGAGATTCTCTTGTGCTTTTTGCATTAAGATGTAACTTGCAATGCTGGGGAAAACCTGATGCCTCTAGACATCCCTATAAAAGCCAATTTTCCAGGTGCTGATGGTGTATCACAGAGAAGAAGAGAAGAGAAGAGAAGAGAAGAGAAGAGAAGAGAAGAGAAGAGAAGAGAAGAGAAGAGAAGAGAAGAGAAGAGAAGAGAAGAGAAGAGAAGAGAAGAGAAGAGAAGAGAAGAGAAGAGAAGAAGAGAAAAAGATGTCCCTGCTTTGCTATCGGATGGGAGTGCAAAAATTCACCTTGCAGTAAGAGGCATGCAAGGTGGGGGTCAGCAACTGGAGCCCCCTTCCCCAAATGTTTTTTCGCTGGGAGAAACTCCCTGGCAGCAAAGCTGCCAGCAACACTCGGCAGATGGTTGGTCTGCATGTGCAAACCCCTCCGATGGATTCTGCCTCAGCCTTTCCCAGCACCTCGGGAAGGCCAGGAGACATAAACTGCAGCTCCACTGGGTCATTTCCTGCAGTGAGTCACCGAACTTTACAACTGACCCACCGAAGAGGGGAAATTGTGCAAGAAATGCCAACGAGACTATTGAGATGTGTCATTAGAGAAGAGCTCTCCTGCCCTCTAGTGCCCTTCCCAAATCCCGGCCCCAATCCTGTTCTGCTCTTCAGTTTGTTGGATCAGGGCTGAGTGATGCTGTGCGTGTCCCTGCAGAAATGCCAGGAGATAGCGGCCGCCCACCCCCAAACACAGCTGATCAGATGGGTTTCAGAAACAGGGAATATCTGGGATTATGTACAATTTAGCCAACTACCTTCTGGATGCCTTATGGACCTTGATAACATCACTGGTCAGCGTGGCCACAATTTATTTAGGCACAACGAGCCCCCTGAAAGACTTTATTCAATGTCCATGAGTATTCTCAAGTGACAAACACGCCACAGTGACCCAATGTGCCCCGGCCACCACCTCAGCTCAGCCTGCAGGGTGGAAAATTTTGCCACTGAGAAGAGGTGAAAAAAAAAATTTAGTGAAAGCAACTAAAGCAAAAGGGCAAAAGTCTCACCTCCTGTTAATGACTGCAACTCCTCTGAGGTCTTCAGGGGTGGAAAAAAAGAGTGAGATGCTATTATATAGGGAAGAGAAGAATTGTTCAGGGAAGAAGTCAGAAGGATCACAGGGGACACACTCTGGGTGAGAGAATCAGAGGCACGATGCAGAAAGGGGCAGAGCTTCTATGTCAGTCATATATGAAAAATATATTCATGATATTGACTGCACCAAAACTCATATAAAAGCAAAAAAGGCAAATGGGAGACCTTGATTTTGGGCACTTTCACCTCCTTGAGGAAGGGTCAGTGTTCAGGATTTTTCGGTGCAGCAACCGATGGTTCCTGGCTGGTCCCAGCTGTGTGACAGCCCCTGGTGCTCTGTGTGCTGGAGTGAGAGACAAGTTATTACTTGGAGAACTTGGTGTCTGGGCAGATGGGACAGATGTGGGTTCCCGCTGTGCATCCCCCGTGGCCTTGGGGGTCTCACCCTGAACCCTCACACTACCGAGCCCCGTGGAAGTTTTCACTGGTTCTCCCGTTCTGACATGATTGATGGGACTTGCTTTCTACCAGCTTTTTCCTTTAAAAAAAGAGGAATTTGGGTGCTGACTCTAGAGGGCAGCATATGCCGGCACATGGGGCTGGGGGGGGCACCGCTGACCCCCCCATGCCTGTCACAAGCCTGAGCCAAGTGAAGGCTTCGGTGAGAGAAGAAAATCCCGACAGTGGTTATCCCAAAGTCACACACCGGCCTCTGAGCATCCGAGCACCGAAAAGGGGGAGCAGGAGAAGAGAGACCCCAGCCCAGGAAGTGGGTGGGTTCACTCTGATTCCAGGCGGGACAAGGAGTGACAGAATCATAGAATGGTTTGGGTTGGAAGGAATTTTTAAAGGTCGTCTTGTTCCAACTTCCCCTGAAACACGCAGGGACACCTTCCACTATCCCAGGTTGTTCCAAGCCCCCTCCAACCTGGCCTTAAACACTTCCAGGGATGGGGCAGCCACAGCTTCTCTGGGCAACCTGTGCCAGGGCCTCCCCACCCTCACTGTAAAGAATTCCTTCCTCATATGCAATCTAAATTGACCCACTTTCACCTTGAAACCACTACTCCTTGTCCTATTGCAACATCCCAGCCTAGAAACAGCTTGGTCCCTTCCCTGCTTGGTCACAGACCTTTGACTTGTTTTGGGGTTTTTGTTGCCCAGACAAATCTCTGGAAGGGATGAGGGGCCAACACCAAACAAGAGAAATCTCAGCCCACATCCTCAGCTGCTGCCTGGCACCATGGGCATGTGCCCCTGCCAGGACAGGGCTCTGCAGCCCCAGTCCCGTGCTTGGACTCACCTCTGGCTTCAGGAATCCAAGAGCAGCAAACCTTTTGGATGTTTGGGATGTGTTGCTCACTGTTTCAGGGCTCATCATCTGTAAAACACCAACAGCCAGACAGGCAGGAGGGTAGAGATTCAGGTCACTGGGACTGGGGGGGGAGGGAGGAGGGGGGTGTAAAAAAAAAATAAAAAAAATTGCACTTTCATATCTGTTAAAGTGGCAGCTTAAAGTGAAGCTTTTCTATGTCCTTCTCTTAATCTTTAGTGAAAAGAAGTAAAATGGGAAAATTGTTGGCCTCACACTGCCACAGGAGGATGAGGTGGATCTGAGGAAGAAGGCTGAGAAGAACTCCAGGCCCTGGGATTATTAAAAAGAAAAACTGAGAGAGATATTAAACAACTTTTGACAAATGCTTTGTACATTTCAAGTAATTAGGAAGGAGAGGATGGAAGGAGAAAAGGCTATAAAGGTTCTTTCTCTGGTTTGATCCTTTCTCTCTCTCTCTAATCTTTCTCTACTGGGCACTGTATTTCACAGTGGAAACATAAGTATGTGAGTCACCAGAACAATATATACAGGCTAACAAGCTGCCTGGTACCCCAAGGTGCTTCTGTCAGCACTTCCTCAGTCGTTAGATGTCCTTTCACCTCACCACACATGGAGGTTCACATTGATAGCTCATCCCCCTGGGGTTTATTGGGATAGTGGCAGGTAATTCAATAAAGATCTTTGCTGTACATGGCTAGAGCTCGGCTGCTGAATTCACTGACCACACCATGGTCCCTCTTTGCTGTCCCTGAAGAGCAAAAGGGTCTCTGGATCCTGTCTGACTCTTCTGTGTTCTGCTGAAGATGGAACACTAGAAGATGGACGCATTTCTGTGGCAAACACTCCCTTTCAATCAGAAGCTGGTCTTTTTGGTCCTGCTGCCCAAAAAAGATCGGAGGAGCTCCACATCCAGACCTGTTTATCACTGTGCTGTTCCCATCCACCTCTGTGAAGGACTGTGAGACAAGTCACCATATAACCACAGGGTATTCAGGAAGGACAGGATGCAGGGGCTCTATTCAGAACATCAGAAGCAAACCTAACCATACACAAGCACTCTTTAAAACCTTGCTTTTCTTCCAGGTCATTTTCCACAGACAAGTGACCCTTCCTGCCTCACACTACAGAGCAAGCAGATGCTGAAGGTGAACCAAGTCACACCCTGCAGGAAAAGAGTGAAACAAAAATGAATGAAAAAAAAGGAAATCAAAATCAATATTCCAAAGTCGAATAATAAAAATCGTGTTATGGAAACCAAGGTCACCCAGGGAAAAATGTAATTGGACGTGACAGCCTAGATTTCCTTTCTCTGCCACTCCTGAGTGGGGAGACCTCGTGCCCAGGCCAAAGTGTCATGTGCCCACGTGGCTGAAGCACCGCACAGTCCATACAGCCGACAGCAGGAAGGATGGGAGAGAGAAACCTGTGGGATCCGGGGGAGATGCAGGCGGTCGTGGTTTGCAAGCAGAGGTCTTGCAGGGCAGGAACGAGCTGTGTTGGCAAATCCACCTGGGGAACCCAGGACTGAATAAACGAGGCTGTGGCGGGTCAGGACTGAGGTGTGCTGAAGCCTGAAGATCCATGCTCGGGAAAGGCAGCACTCCCTCTGAACAGTGAGTGGCACCAGCTTGAAGGATGTGCACGGGAGAGAGGGAACACGTTTGCCTGTGGAAGGGCATCGCTTTCAGTGCAGAATGCCAGCTTGGGGCAGGCTGGCCTCTCTCTGTGCTTCAGTTCCCCCTTTTGTAAAACAGCCCTTTCACCTTTGCAATTAAACAGGAAAGGCACAGACACCTCTGGGTCTCATTAATAAGCACAGCAACTGGCCTGGCAGCCAGTACAAAGATGAACGAGGGATTCTCACCCAGCCCCTCCGAGGTCCCTCTCAGAAGTGTGCGGGGTGATGAGCTGCAGTGTCTCATGCAAGTCTTCATTTTGGCCCTTCTGGCCCCGAAGGAGGGGCTGGCCCACCCCCACATCACTCCCATTACACCACACAAGCCCCAGTACATTTCAGACAGCATTGGAAATGTAGGGCACGTACCTCTGGTAATGATGCAAACTTCAAACCATTATTTCTCAGCCCAGAGCACTTCTGTTCATCGTCAAGCTGATGTTGATGGGTTGTTTGGTGTAGTTTGTTCTTCTTTCCTTTATTTTAATTTTTTTTTTAAAACTTGACCTCCTGATTCCTCCTGGGATTTTATGCTGTATTCTTTTCATTATTTCTTTCTTTCTTTCTTTCTTTTTTTTTTTTTTTGCACAAAGTCAGCAGCAGGGAGATAAACTTCCCATGAAGTCCATTTGCCAACAAAGCTTTCTTTAGCACAACTGACAATGGAGAACCAAAACAATTGCTCTGGCTGGACATGACATTTCCAGCACCATGGTGACCACAGCAGCTACTCTCTGTCCCCCCACAGATGTCCCAAGGGTGACTTTCAGCTCCATGAAACACTGATTTTCTTGCCAGCTAAGAGCCTGCCTGCCTGCCTGGGCTGGGGGGAATCTCAATGCAGGAACTGGAGCTTCTGAATTCTTTGGCAGCCCCATCTCAGCAATTGCCTCTCCAGTTGCTGTTACCAGCTCCATTACCTTGTTTTGTTTCTTTTGGGCTTCAGTGCTTCCCTGCAGGACGTGGTATTTGAGGGATGTGTCCTGTGTGCTTAGAGGTGGCTCGATTTAACCAAGGAATAAGGAGAGAAAGTAAAAAGTGTGGTGAGATGAAGGGGTTGGAATACCAGCCAGAGTCCTGTCTCCATTAACCATGGAAGCTCCAGAGTGCTCTGGAGAAGGCACAAAGCCCACAAACCTGAATTCTGCCCCTGTCTGTCTCTGCCCATCTAACTGGAGTGCCCCAAAGCAGCCAGACTGCCCAGGGAGCTATGAGCAGCCTCCCAGCTCTCCAGGCTGTCCCATGTTCCCCAGGATGGAGCCATGAGATGACAGCAGATTTCACTGGTGGGGTGATGGGTGGGCACAGCCAGCCCTGGTGCCCCTGCACCTCCTGCCTGGAAGAAGGGGCACAGATGAGCTCTCAGCAAGAGCAGCCCCTGTACTCCTGCAGGTCGCTCAGCCTTCAGTACAATTACCATGGGACCAAATCCTGTTTTCTCTCCAGCTTAAAGGTGGATGGGGTTTAGCTCTGCTTCTGATAAAAGTGACACATCTGCAGGCTGGATGGCAGAAAACCCAGCATGCAGCACATTTCAGATGGACATCAACACCCATCTCCTTGTGGCTGCGACAGGAACAAAATAACCCCTCAGCAAGCTGGAAAAGCAGTAAAAGCCAAACCCCAACTTGAAGGAGACCCAAGGAATAAAATCAGGGAATCATAGACCAGTCACCTTCCAATAACCAAAAAATGAATTGATTTAATGAATGAACTAGCCAGGTGAGCAGAATGAGGGGGGATGATCCTTTGGCAAAGGGGCTTGCTCCCCCTGAAACACCCACCTAGGCAGTGGGGCATGCTCCCTGCCACTCCTGGGCTTACAAGATCTTCCAAGGATCCAAATAATTTTGTATAAATTGGGTCATCTCCCCAGTTAAATGGGAGCCTGTGCACTGCCTGCATCCCCCCGTGGGTTTGGATTTGCAAACACAAGGAGCTGCTGAGGCTGTGGATTTGCTGGGAGGGAGCTGGAGCTCGTCAGAGGCCGGTGGGAGCAAGCAAAGGAAGGAGAACACAATGTCTCCCCATAACACAGGGATGCTGCTAAGGCATGATGTGGAACAGTGACACCACTTCTGTGTCTGGAGGGTCCAGAGAGGCTCTGGATCGTGCAGCAACAAGACCTGGAGGGACTCAAAATAGCTCTGTAAGTCCCAGCAGTGGCTGAGCAATTAAAAACTCAGAAAAGAGCAGGGGCTGGGAAACACAACTGAGGATCTCAACTACTGTGACAACACCAATGCATACACAGGGAGAAAACCACAGATTCTTCTGCTGGGGTCTTTCTGAGAGATAAGCCTTCAGGGAAGCAGCCTGGGTACTGCTGCAAGCAGGTCCAGGAGCATGGAATATATTGGGCTGAAGCTGCCCCTTCCCAAAAGCAGTGGGTTTGGACAACACAGGGAGAGGCAGCAAACCTGCAAATATTGCTGTGACTTTATAAACTTCACCTTCAGCAGAGTCTACTCATCACCCTGTCATCTCAGCCATGATAGAGCAGAAATGGAAAAGATCCAAAGAAGGGCAACAAATAGTATCAATAATCCATGAGAAGAGATTAAAAAGATTCAGGACTATTTAGTTTTAGAAGAAGAGGGGATGGGCTAGAGGTGAAGATAAGGAGGGCATGGCAGAGGCATACAAAGCAACGACTGGTGTAGAGGAGGTGCCTGGGAGCACAAATTTGCCCCTGCAGCACCAGACCAGGAGACATTCAGTACAATTAGAGGATGGTACCTTTCAAACCAAGAACAGGCAGAGCTGCAGGACACCCTGCCACGAGGATTCAGGGGAATGTGAAGTTCAGCAGGATCCACAATGCCAGTGGGCATAAGCCAGAACACCAGTGTTTGCCAGGATTAAATTGAATAAGATACCAACTGTC
Source organism: Serilophus lunatus (assembly GCA_013399895.1). Taxonomy (NCBI): domain Eukaryota; kingdom Metazoa; phylum Chordata; class Aves; order Passeriformes; family Eurylaimidae; genus Serilophus; species Serilophus lunatus. The sequence continues at coordinate 487,868 of VXBA01000881.1, read as the reverse complement.
TTGCCCAGGATTTTGTACCTTTGAGGTCTCTGGCATGGACTCTGCTGTAGACAGAACAGTGGGGTGGGGAAATAAACCTCTGGGGATAATTCCTGCACCTCCAACAGCCTCGTGTTAAATAGCCCGAGGACAGGCCTAGAGCTACTGATGGGGAAACAGGAGCTGGATTTCAGCATCTGCCTGGAATAGATCCCGTAAGTGTCCTTGAGGGACTTGGCCGTGAGATGAGAGAAATACATTTGAGGACCTATAATAAAAAGCAACGGTGAATAATAATACCTGGCACCTACAGCGTGTCCTTCATCCTAGACCTCAAAGTGAGAGCCTGTGCCTCGAGAAACTGAGGCAGGACAAATGCTGGGCACAGTTACAGGGTCAGCCGAGAGCCCCCAGCTCCTGCACACGTGTGCAATGCACCAACAGCTCTCCCTCCCTAGGGCTGCACATCTAGTTGGCAGCAAGGTGAGTCAGCATGAGCACAGCAGAGAAAGGAAAGTAGGTTATAAACTCAGGGCCAGGTGGGTACTCAAGGAGGGGTCAGGGGGATGGAAAAAAGGATTCTGGGATGCTGTGGAGCTCTTGTAGCATCAGCTCCATTGGCTTGTCCCACCCCCCTGCAGCTGGCAGCATCCCCAGGGATGGTGGGACAGTGGGATCTGCAGCTGACAGACCCCAGCTGCCTCCTGCCTGGCAGGGGGATGGTGGCATCAGTGGGAGGGGGGCCAAGTCACGCCTGGCTCGGGGTGATGGGACAACAGGACCACCTGCTCCACCTGGTTTATTTGGAGGGCTTGGCTGGTTTGCTGTATGAGGCCAGAGAGGGTGATTATACAGGAGCTGTCAGGAGGCCAGTGACATTTATTAAGTATTAATCCCTGCAGTGTGTCTCTCGCCAGTGTGTTTGGCAGTGGCTGTGTGCTGGCTACCCTGGTCTCCCCCTCTGCTGCTCAGGAGTGGTCTGGATATGCTTCAGGGGCTTGCTGGATATTCTTCCCTCAAGTCACTTTTTCTACAAGGAATTCTTTCTCCTCCTGTCCCACGGCTGGTCTCTCCTCCTGGATTTACCTCATGGCTTGCTTTGATCATCTGCTCCCTCCCTCTTACCCCAAGCCCCCAACTTCTCCCCAGGCACAATCCCCAGTGCCATCTCTGCCAGCTCAGCCCTATTTCATCTTTAAATGAGGCTTAAAAGGCTCTTTACAGGGGGAGAAACAAATATTCCTTCTCCATCGGCACCCTGTGGATTCCCTGTCAGCCCAGCCCAGCCCAGAGGCACCTGGCCACCGCTGGGGCTCAGGGAGCATCACGCCAGGTGACACCACAGTGACAACTTCTGTTGCTTGGCCGCCCTCGGGGAAGAGAAAAACGAGAAACTGTAGCTTTAAAACAAAGATTAGATGCAATTTTTCCCCCTTCTCTCCCTCCCTCCCTTTCTCTCTCCTGTTTTAAAGGGAACTTGTCAAGGTTTCCATCAATAATAGATAATGGTGCATCACTCTGGCAGGTTACACCCTCCGGCTGTTTTGATATTTTCCAGAGAATTTGTCAGCAATCTTACAGCAAAGGAGGGCTGGGGGAGGGGTGCAGTGAGGGGGGAGAGGCCTCATTAATTTTTTGTCATTTGCATTCCCGCTGTTAAATAATGTATTGATTGCTCTTTCTCTCTCCCTCTTTAATTCTCTGTCTTCTGCAGCGTCTCGCAAGCCCGTGGCCCTCACTCTGTGACAGACGAGTTTGTCAGAGGCACCAGACAGCTCCAGGACCAGGCTGGGAGAGCTCAATGTGACCCTGCCACCTGCTCCAGCCACAGGTCTGGTGACACCAGCTCCTGGCAGGGGTACACCAAGGTCTCCCCCAAAGCAGCTGCTGAGACATCCCAGTCTATGACTTAGGGATTCACCTCCATACCCAGCTCCTGCAGTTTGGGAGGTCGAGGACAGCAGCACACGGTCCCAGCATGCTTGGATGTCACCAAAGAAGGAATTGCCAAGAAACTGGAGGAATGGTAGCCATGCACAGCTGGGGAATCCATCCCCTGTGGCCCTGCTGAGCTCCCTCAGCACCTGCCAGGCTCTGCAGGAAGGAGCTGCTGGAAAGGCCAACATGGGCAGCTCTTACCTGGGAAGAGCAGGGAAATGGAAATGCTTTGGGGATTTTGGTCTTCTAACTTCAGCAGGAATCTGCTTTCCCATCCCATCAACAGACCTGAGCCCAAGGCCTTGGGAGGCAGAATTAAGGTCCATTGAATTAGCAGCTGAGCTAAACAAGAATTTGCACATGATTTGGGTTCTGCTCAGCTCAGTGCGGCTTGGCTTCCTTTTTAATTAATAAATACTTAAATACATAGTTAATATTTTAATATGTCCTTTTAAAAACATCTGATTTAATGGAATTACTGCCAGCTATTTGTTTTGTATGACTTTTATGTTTATCTTCCTCTTTCATTTCTTGTTTTCCCCTCCAACCCATTACTCTGATCCCTGAATCTCCCAGTTGATCTATGCTACTGGAAATTAGGAGCCAGGCAATGGAATGTGGCCCCCTTGGCACTGACATCCACCAGCCAAAGGTGCTAATAGGGGTTATTAGCACTCAGATACTTCACTGCCACTGGAGAGGAGAGGGGAGGTGAGATAGTGGGGAGCTGTCCAAGGAGGGAGATGGGAGAGGAGCCAGTGTGGTGAGCAGATTTGGGAATGGGGCTACCCCCAAGGTCATCCCCAAAGATGGGGAGAGCCCCAGGCCTGCGTTTGCTTTCCAGGCAAAGCTTACCTGCACACACAGCCTGTCTCAGGAACAGCACACCTGTACCCAGCAGTGGGGGTGACAAGAGATGGATGTGACCTGCAGAAGTGATGGCTCCTCACCTCCTTGCTTCAGCTCCTCTTGCTGCAGGGTACTGCCCACACCATGAGAGGGCGGATGCATTTGAGAAAGACGCTGAATTAAAGCAACTACGTCTTCCTGCACCCTTTACTGCTCTCTCTTCCTTCCTCCCTCCCTCCCTCCCCAGGCAGGTCCTGCCTCACAACCAGCACACCCAGCCTGCAGAGCCCAGATTCAAAGCAACATTCCCACAGCACGTGAGGACTGAGCCATAAACCTGTGCCACATCTGGGCTGGGATATCTCCTCCAGACTCTCCAGGGGAGCACGTGGGAGGGAAAGTGGGTGTTTTCACAGTAGTCTCCAAGAGCAGCCTGTTGGGATAATAAAACAAATACACAGAAGAGTTATAGCCAAGGCACTTGGGGCACCATAAAACAGGCTAAAAGCAAATACAGCATCGTTAATCCATCATAAAATAACAGCCTCTTACGATCCTGAATGCATCAAAAATGAACAGGAGACCGGCAGGGTCGCAATTCAACCAGGGATGTGTTGAATGTGAAGTAGGGCTGTAAGTGGCAGGTCAGAAACAAAGCCCAGCCTGCTGGGTACTGGCTAAATCCCAACTCAGGGAACTCAAACCTTCCCACCCAGCTGGGGTTAAAACCAGTAACACCAGTTCATGCCAGGAAGAGAGGTGGGGTGATGAGAGATGTCAGTGAAACTGGAGGTGACAGGGCACCATGTCAGGAGAGGAGGAGATGAAAGTGTCTGGATGGAAACTTATCAGGACTCTTTAGTGCTCCATCTTCCTCACTAATGAGGGCTCTGCATGCACGAGGGTAAGAGAAGAAAACCCACCACGAGCTAATAAAGCCCTGTGACTTTGCTGACTGGAGGCAGCGGCGCTAATGAAGTCACCAGAGAGATGGGATTCCTCTGGCAGCTCTGACATTGCTCTGTAGAGCTGTTATTTTAATTCAGTCTGAGGAAAAAACAATGGAAAAAGCTACAGACTGGTGTGACATGCCCAGGCAGCAGCTGATCCCTCTGGTATGCCCAGCAGCTGCAAAGCCCAGGCAGGCAGTGGGTTTGGGAATGGGGATATTATGAGCTCCTCAAGGAATGAGATGCTTAGATCACCCCAAAAGCTGAGCTGTGAGCACCTCAGGGATGCTCACCAGGAAAACACAAGCTCTGTCCCAGAGAAAAGAGATGACTCAAGGCTGTGCCAGGAGCCCTGGGGGACTGGGCAGCAGGAGATCAAATGCTTGGAGAGGAGGCCAGAGACAGACAGATGGACAAACACCACATTTGATTTCAAAGCATTCCATGAGTGTCCTGTGCACACCCAGCACAGCTGCCAGAGCCCCCCTTGGCCCAAATGCCCAGCAAGGACTGGTCAATAGCCCTGCAGGTAGAAGATTGTTTCCTGAAAGCAGTGGCTTTATATATACATGTAAATATATAGGTATACACACACATCTATTTTATATATGTATACCTCAAACATACTAATATGTTAGCATGTTTAAATCTAACATATCAATATATTAAATTCTGTCCCTAAATACTCCTCCCCATACACCTCTGTGTGTGTGTGTATATATATTACAACTCAGGGCCTTAGTCTGGCACTGCCAGCAGTGACTTTGGCAGTGACTATTTTTGGAAGCCTCACAATGTCCACTGGGCCCCCCCATTTCTCACTGCCAGCAGCTTTTAGTTGAGCAAAGAAGTTAAGGAGGAGCAGCTTCTCTGTCCAGAAGCTGCCAGTGCCCAGTGTCCTCACTGTCACCTCCGAGAGGGAGGAGCAGCCAAGATGCCCCTCGGGGTCCTTTTGTGCCTCTTCTTAATTAGAAACCTTGTCTCTGAGTCTTACATGCCCTTCCACAGGGTTAGTCACTCTCACCTGCTTAATCCTGGGAGATTATTTTCTGGTCTCTTTTAAAAAATAACCCAGCTACCCCAAACTCTTTAGTCTCTTTCAATTCTTTTCATTTCACCTCATTTAATTCCTTGCCAGCTTAATGACTTGCTAGTAATGAATAAGATGAAAATTAGGGCTTAATAAGTGTTAAGAAAAGAGTTTTCTTGCTGATGAAGGGAGCACAGTGGTGGGAAAGTGGAGCCTGGGGAGAACACAGAGATAACCCCAAAGCTCCTCCTGACCTTGAGATGGGTGATGCCAACTCTGGGATTCAAATGGTGACAGTGACAAGGTACAGCCAGACCAGGCACATGCCAGTCCCAGGAGAAGGATGCTGGAGGAAATCAGGAGGGGATGGAAGTAAGGAGAGGCTGGCACAGGGGCTGCTGCAGGAGAGATGACTGTGCCCAGCTCAGCACCCCAAACATCCCATTGCTTTCTGATCAGGGCAAGGGCTGAGCTGGGGGTGCAGCTCTGGGCAGGGGAGAAGGGAAACCTCAAAGGCTGCAGCAACCCCTGTGTTTGGGGAACCCCACATCCCACCTGTGAAGGGGGCTTTGGCCTGCCAAGCCCTACATTTCCTGCTGGGATGGCACCCACTGGGTCAGTGGCTGGGTTCCTGTGACCAGGACCCAGCAGGGCAATGGAAAATTCAGCCCCAGGGGTGATTATGGGACCAAAACTGCTGTAACATCACCTGCCATCAAGTGCCTGTGGGGCCAAATTCTTTTCTGGTCCCCTCCATTCTGGTGTTACTCAGATCACTGTCTGGCCACAGATGGCATCAAACTGGTGGAAACACCTCATTGCACCCACTGCTTCATTTGCCAGAGTTCATTTGTGGGTGTTCCCCCTCCAATGCAGCACCTGCCTGGGGCCATCCTGGCTTTGCTGTGCCAAGAGCTGAGCACCACCATGAGGCCACAGAAGAGCTGTTTGGGTTCAGTGTGTGTGTTTCCCATGAAATCCATGTGCTGGAGGCTGGGGGTGGAAGCACATTCATGCTCCCAGCTGAGATCTTGTGACATTACAGACATTTAACTTCAACTCCAGCCTTTCCAGTTGGAAGGAGACACAAAACCCCAGTGACTGGGAAGTGCGTTCAGGGTTTGCAGAACTGCTCCCCCTTTTCCAGGTGTAGAGGGGACGTTTCAAGCAACACAGGGGGATTTTAATTCCCCTTTGCGAGGAAGGGAGGCTTTCCAGGTGGAAGGACTACAGAGGGTTAAATGAGTTTTCTCATGTCATCTGAGCTGCTGAAATCCTTATCCAAGGGTGATGCAGGTGAAAAAAACCCTGAAGAGTGAATGAGGAGCTGGGGGAGATGGGGGCAAATAACACCAGGCTGAGGAAATCCCCTGAGCTAAAAATAGTGGACATTAAAATCTATTAGAGGGTTCAAACAAAATTATAGGGAATCAAACACCTTGTTCCTGCTCATTCCTGTGCATATGCTTGTGAGTACTTCAGGAGACAGAAAACCTATAACCAACTAAAAATCCACTATTTTGTAGCAGGCATGTCCAGGGAAACAGCACTTGGATTCAAAAGGATGCTCCAATCCCCAACCCCCTTTTTAAATTATTTTTTAATTCTTTTTTATTATAAGTCTCCTCCAAGTCTGGTTCTGCTGTGACAAGTGGCTCCAAACAGCCCCTCCACAATAAAATCGGATGCTGCTCCCACACAGCCCAAGATGAGAAACACCTGCAGAGGGGATCGATTGCCTGATTAGGGGGAATTGATTGCCCCAGCCTCATTAGCATATCGTTAGTGCTGACCCTGTGGTTGGCCCCAGTCAAGCAGGCTGTGAACTGGATGGATTAAAAAGCACAGTGCACAGAGAGGGATGGGAAATCAGTAAACAGGAGAGAGGGAGGCAAAGACCCTGGTCGATAACTTCCACATCATTACCCTGCTGAGGCTTCGAGCACTCGACACCCATCACCCTGAGAGCATCTCAGGGGGGATGGAGCTCCTGGAGCACAGTCCTCTGCCCATGGCAGTCCCAGTGCAGCATCCCTTTGGGACCGCGGAGAGTTTCTTCAGGAGCTCCAGCCCTTTTGAACGTTGACTAACGGGGTTTTTTTTAGTGCCGTGAGTCAGTAGCCCCAGATAGGATTTCCATCTGTGCTGTGTGAGGCCTCGCCAGACTGTGTTTTGGGCCTCCATCCAAAGAAAGCTGAAGAACTAGTTGGGGTTGATTTGGTTTCTTTTTTATTTCTTTTTTCCTTTGTAAGTTTTGCACACAAAAGAAGGGAGGAGTAGCTCAGGCTGTTCCCAAGGCTCCATCCAGGCTGGATCCCCTCAGGACCCACCTTGTGAATGACTTACTGTAGGTCAGGAGATCCCCTGCAGCAGGGAGCCCAGTACAGCCTGGTACCCATGGGCAAGGGGTGGCAGTGGACAGCCACCCTCAGCACCTGGATTTGCAGAGTGATCTGGGTTTGTCCTGAAGATCTGGGCTGGGCCACATCACTGCTCTGCTGCCAGGATCTGAGAGCACACACAGAGCATTTCAGACCCATGAAAAGAACAAGGAAGAGCCTCTGGGAGGGAGTGGAAGGTGCAGATTCTCCCAGAGACCTGGGACAGCCGCTGTCTAACGCCCCAGGGTGGCATTCACCCTCAGTCAAGCCCCTGGAAGCTCCTCAGTCCCTTCCCTGGACAAATTCACATGGGAACCCCTGTGAATCCTCTGCTTTCAGGTGCCCCAGGGGGGGCAGGAACACTAGCAATACAATCAGACATGCAGCACCAGCCCTAACGTTTGACTGTGAGTTAATGAGATCCTGGATCCTGGAGCCAACCAGGCATTTGTCCAAGGCCCCGTGAAGCCCCTGGGGCCGTTCAGGAGGAGTCAGTGCCAGCAGCAGCCCGGGGTCCCAGCCAGGACAGGAGCCCCAGAGAGGTCATGACCACCTATGCAAGAGTGGGATTGGCAAGAAAGTCTGTTCCCAGACATCCTTTGAGCACCCAGGGTTAGTTCTGTCCTGTTTTTATTTTTTTTAAATCTGGTGTGCAGTGAGAGCTACGAGGAGCTGGGATGCTCCAGGACCACAAGGTGACCCTGCACAGCTGTCCCCAGGCGGTGACATTCAGTCATGGACACCCTGTGGCCGTCTCGGGTGACCACACCAGGAACCAGCATGGCCTGGACAACATCAGGAGGACACAGAGTCCCCCATGGCCCCCTGCCCCCACTTCCATCCCAATTCCTCGCTGTCTGCAGCTTGGAGGTGTCCGTGTGATTCACAGCAGTGCTGTGGGTGGTGTTCAGGTTTACGAGGCGTTTCCAAAGTAAAAGGTGCTAACAGCAAATAAGCTGTGATTTCCCAAATAATCGACAGAGATTTGGCTAAAAAAGGGTGTTTCCTTGCTTCCACACTGCTGCTTGGGACATGGGTGCAGAGAAAGCTTCAGGAGGAGCTCTGGAGGCAGCAGCATTCCCACATGGGATAAGTCCTCCCCATGGATGCTGTCCATCAGCTCTCGTTTCCTCTGTTGGGTGAATCATTGCAGGAGACCTCGTGCCTGCAGCCCTTTGCCAGATACCGTAACACAGCAAATTAATTAGCAGCAATGTGATAACTACCCGCGAATCTCATAACTGTAATTGCTCCGCGGTGCTCCGGCCAGGAGCATTTGATCTCCTATTGATAAACCAAACTGGCTCCCCCCTTTCACAACACGCTTCATTTCCCACGGGCTTTTGTGCCACCGTTTCTGAAGAGGAACAATTTGGCCAAGGAAGAGCTGGAGCCCAGGAATAGCAGCTGCCGCGGGAGGGAGGCAGCACCCAGCCATCATCCCCTGGCAGCTGTAGGGGGGGAGAGAAGCATCCAAGGACTGTGTGAATCCCACAGCATCCCTCAGCTCCTGTTGGCACCCCTGGAAATGTTGGACAGAGCCCTGTTCCCTCCTGCTTTTTGGCTGTTGAGCCCCCTCTGATGCCCCACCAAGGCTTCCCAGTCCCAGAGAGATGCTGCACAGCCCTCACAGACACGACTCCAAGAGAAGGCGCTCGCTTCACCCCTCTGGACTGGGACAGAGCAGGCACTGCTCTGCTCTTCAACAGGAACCCTGTTTCGAACAGGGATTTTTCTTCCAAAATACATCTTTCCCGAGCTTTCCCTGTGTTTTCCCAAGTGCAAGGAAGGTGGGTGCCCCACTCCTCTCATCCTGCTCGGTGCCAGGCTCCACCATCCCGACATGGAAGCACGTGAACAGGATCCATCTGAATTACAGTGACCCCTCCCACCCCAGCGCTTTACAGGAATGATTACACATTAGGCTATGAATAAGTAATGTCTCACCGCAGATTTCCACCTGTTCTGAGCATCTCCCTGTGATCTCTGTGCCTTTCAGAAAGGGAGATGGAAACAGGAATCTGTTTTGCAGGCAGCAGAGATGTTTGAAGCCTCCTTCATCCCACGTTTCAAGTGTTTATCTCCTCTGCTTGGCACGGCTGTGCCTCCTCTGTGGCAGCCGGGTGGGACTGGGCAGATCAAGCTCTTGACGTCAAGTTTTTCCTACTGCAGATCAATCTCCCAGTCCAAAGGAAAAGTTGTTGTGTGCATCATTAAGCCACCAAAGAGATACAAAACCCAGCTAAAGTGGGCTGGCAGCTGGATCCCAGAGACTGATTAATTAATTGGCTGATTAACAATCCAGCTTTCCAACCTGAGCGGCCTCTCTGTCGCTTTTCTCACCAGTGAGGGGAACCCGGGGTCTGCAGGAAGGGGTTGGGATGATAGATGTGTTCACTGAGCTGCAGAGGGCAAGGCAGAAAAGTCCTTGTGTGCTTGGCATGTTAGAGATAACTTACTGTTGTTTTAAGTATCTTTCTTCTCCCTAGGCCAAAAATTAAATAGCAAATATTTCTTTACTCCCCCCAAGCACCTCCACCCACCCAGCAAAAGGCAGGCATAGAAAAACTGTTGTGGCCTTCAGGAAAAAAAAAAGAAAAAAAACCCTCAAAATCCCCCCAAGGTCCCTCTTTCCTTCCCTTGTCAAAATAAGCAAATGGAAAAAAAAGTACTGAAAATGCTCTGCCACCAAACCTAATGCCTCACACTGTGTAGGTGTTCTCCTCCTTTATGAAATTAGTGTTGGCCAAATTTAGTTATTTTCACATCATTTCAAAACAAAGAGTCAAGATACTCCATCTTTTAAGGATTATGAAGAAACATTTTGACACAAAACCCAACCTCCCCATTCATCAACTCCTCATCTAATTCAGCACAAGTTCATGAATAATTTTCATCAGCCTGAAACTGCTCATGGCTGATGAGACTCAGCCTGAAGTGCCCAGATCAGCGTGGAATCCTCTCCCTTCTCAGGAGATGCTGCAGTGAGATGTCCATCAGCTCCTGGGAGCTGAGGACACACATGACACTCTATTCTGCTGGGAACAGAGATCCCAAAGTCCCTGAAGTTCTGCTTCCAGGTCCAACATGTCCTTGCTCTACAGTGAACCAATGAAAACCTGAATGAGTTGGGTGAAGGGGTGGAAAAGCTCCACCAGACCTTCCTTCTGGTGATGTGGCCATATTGCAATAAATGGTTGCAATAGTTTTGTACTTCTGGCAAACAAAATCTGTTTGGAGCAATGAAGTAAAGACCATCCTAGAGTGGAAGCCATGAAACAAGGACTTGTGGAGCCACCAAGGGTCCTGCCCCAAGCCCAGCTTCTTCCTGGTGCAGGGTGAGGGTCTGTCCCTACAACCCTGGAGCCCATGTGGGGCACAGGGGGCTGCAATGTGCATGTCTCCAGCCTTGGCACATCTCCCTCCATGGGGCTGAAGAAGCCTCCCCAGCTCAGCCTGGCCCAGGCAAAAACCCTGCAGGCCAGGAAAGGGCTTTGTGGGCTCAGACAGCAGCATTTGGGGTGTTCTGGGGGCCAGGAAGGCAAAGAGCTCCCACCTCGACTCCCTCCTCCCCTCACACAAGCTGTTGGCAGAAGAGGTGCACTCTGCCCTCGAGAGGCTTCACATATTTCTCAGCAGTGCAGAGGCTGCCTCTTATTCTCCTGGGCCTAAATAAAGTTCTCTTGAGCAAAACTTTTTCTACACTGATTTGTGTTGGCATTGGTGGGTCCTCCCAGATGTGGCTGCAGCGGTGGGAGGTCTCCCTGCACTGCCTGCCTCCACCAGGGACCCGGCTGTGAAACTTGCAACAGAATATTTTTATCATTAATTTTTCCTTAAGAAATCTTCTGAACCCTGCTTTCCCTTCCTGGGATCTCCTGGAGGCAGCCCTTGGGTGTTCTGTGTGGTTTTACACATCCAGCCTCGCAGTAAGGGTGGATCAGGGGGTTAAGGTGGAAGCTTTTCTCCTTCTCATGTTCCCATCTTTGCCCAGTTTGGTTTTAACCAGATGGTAAAGATCTAGGCTGGGGTGCTAGCTAACAAAAGCTACCAGATAACCTGGGAAACATGAAATGCCATTTAATTCACCCATCTATTGTCCCAGAGATTTAACCCAGGGCTGGGGGCTGTTTGGGCAGCCCAGGCTGCCCTTGGAGCAGCTGGGCAGATGCTCCCATGGTTTTGCCAACCAGCTTTTCTAGCACTATGCCCAAACACCCCCAGGGAAAGGTCCTCAGCCCCTCTCCCCTCCATGCTGCCGTGCACAGAGCTGCTCCCACCCTCATTTTCCCAGGAGATCCCTGTGCTGCCCGTTGGGAGCAGATTCCAGCAGAGGAGCTCTGCTGCAGCTGCAGTTCCCAGGAAGGTGAGGCAGGAGTTACCAAATTCCCCTGAACTTCAGGGCTTGGAGCAGCACAGACTCTGTAGGTGGCAGCAGGCAGAGGTGGATCTGAGGTGCATCTATGAGCAGGGGATACCCTCGGGAAGCAGAGGTTATAGACCCACCCAGAGCTGAGGTGTCAGTCAGATCATGCCCTGCCACAGCTCAGCTGGTGGAGCCACCTCCACTCACAGTGGGACACTGCCTCTGCCACAGCTGCCTGCTGAGAGCCTGAGGAACAAAACAAGCCTGTGCAGGGGAAAAAACAATGAACAAAAAAATAAAGAAGAGATGGAAAAAGGAGATTAAAAATTATAAACGGCAACAGACAACAACAACAACAAAAATATACAGCTTTCTCCTCAAACTGTTCTTTTAGTCCCAACAGCGTCTGCTGTGCAGAGCTCACATCTCAGAATTCACAGCTGCTCAAAAAACCCCCCAAAAGCTCATGAATTATTTATCCCTGCTCAGATCAATCCTTCAGCGTGCTGTCAGTGAGGAATCAAAGCCCCAACAAGGCAGGCAGTGGAGGAAGCAGATTCCAAACTCCCCGAGTGACCAGCAGGTCCCTTGGCTCTCGTGCTGCACCTCACCTGCTTCCCTCCCCATCTCCTTGCCTGGCCCTGCCTAAATCCTCATCCCTATCCCTGTCCCCCGTGTGGCCATGGTCCCATCACACCCCCTCCCCATTTCTGAGTGCCTTCCAGGACCTTGCATATTAATAATTGATGGCAAAGGCACATTTTTAAGGCGTGTTAGTTACCTTGTTCCCAGGGAGGCTTCTCCCCCTTGCCCCCAAATCCAGGCAATTTCCCCCAGCACAGCACTACTTGTGGGCACTCTGTCCCTGGCTCTGACCAGGGGGACTCCATCCCCTGCCCACAGCCTCTGATACTCTTAAAATCTTGTACCTCTCCCCACCATCCATTTCCTACTGTAAAAAGACAAGGAAGTTAAAAAAGAGCAATTGGAGCAGGTGAGGGAAGGAACCATCCCTGTCTGTCCCCATCACCATCCTGGTCCAATCTCTGTCCCATCTCTTCAGGGCTCTGCAGGTGTTGGCCATGGAGCTGCAGATGTGGAGGAGAGCAGAGGATGGGGACACATGGGGCCTGGAAGAACACTGCTTGTACCCCCTGTCTGGTATGGAACAGGGGTGAGGGTGGTTTGGAGAGAGAGGAAATGTTTCAGCTTCTTTTCCTCTTTGCTTTTCAGGTGCAAAATCCAGCCCTGCAAAGAGAGATGGGCAACTCTCAAGGTTGCTCCAGGGTTTGAATCATTACAGTCCTTCCAGGCTGTTCCCTCATCTGACCTGTGAGAGCAGCTCCTGCAGGAGGGGTATCCCAGGGTCAGATCCCACAGGAGGGGCTGCAGTGCAGGGTGATGCTGGTGCCACTCACACACACACAGCAAAGCACCCCAGTGAGGCAACTCAGTGCCTTGACTGGTTACTTAGAGATAGGTGAGAGGAAAGCATCCCTCCCCACCATAATTGTTGTAATTTTAGGACGTTTCACGTCATTACTGACAACAGCAAAGAGCCCAGTGCAGTGTCTGCTCCCAGAACTGCCATTTTTCCCCAAACCAGCCCTAATTCACTCCCAAAATGCTGCCTCATGCCCAGGCTGAAGACCTCTCCTCCTGAAAGCTCTAGGTTTGGTCTCTCTGTTTTCCATATCCCAAGTTTTGTGCTGTCAGAGCTCTGGTTCCAGCCTCATTCCTGTATCATCTCTCTTCCTTGAGCATCCTCGTTTCTGGGCAGACACAAAGCTGCTTAATTTAGTCCCTGCAAAGTGCTGGGTCCCTCATTAACCTCCCTCCTGCTCTCAGTCCAGAGTGTTTTGCTGCAGCTCCTATTCTACAAAGCCCAACCACAGCTCAGCTGCTGGAGAGAAAGGTAAGAGCACACACAAGACACCCAGACCCCTTCCCCTGGCAGGCCTGGGGTCCTGCACGGGTTTGCCTTTGCACAATCCCACTGGTGGGCAACTTTCTGCCAAAAAAACCCAGACAAACCGTGTTCCTCACTGCCTTCACCCGCCTGTACTCCACTGAGGAAGGGGTGGTGGGCACACAGGGTGGGCTCTTCTGCTGGTGTTGCTCCTCCTACCTCTCACTGTCCCCATCCAAACCCCTCCTCTGAGATGCTCCGGGAGAGCCTCCAGCGCAGCCCTGAATTCCCGCAGCGCCTTCCCTGGTGCAAAGCCATTCATCACCACGCAAACAGCTCCCTGCTAAAGGCCACGCCGTGACAAAACGCCGATAGCTGTATTTACATTCAATACCTCCTGCTAATCTGGCCTTCAGGAAGCCTCTGCTGAACCTTCCCGTTCCTTCCTGGGCATCACCTCTTTAATCAGTCTCTTGTTACTGATCACAGATTGATTTGAGTTCCAGTAGCCAATAGGTTTTGCTTTTAATTTTCAGCATCATGTTTAATTAAAGCAGGGTGGATCTGACCCCATCAAATCATATCGAAGTCTGTCTAAGCCCCAGGTGAGTGAAAACACCAGCATAAATTATTGATCTATCTTTGTTCAGATTAATCTGTCACTGCCTCTCCCCGGGCAGAGCTCACAAGACGTTTGTCTCGTGGCAGCTGCTCTGTGGCAGCTCAGGACACGGTGCAGTCCCAGCCAGGGAGGTGGGAAACTGCTCCTTGAGAGCATCACATTCCTCAGCCCCTTCTCCCAGCAAATCCCAGCCCGGGGACACAGCAGGTGCTGGGAGATGTCGCTAAACTTCCAGAGCTTCTTATCCTCTGGGAGGAGGATGCAAACCTCAGTGAGAAGTGAGATTAAAAAAAGATAATCCTTATTTCTGAATAAATCCCAAACTAAAGGCCCTTGGGCTGGCAGAGCAAGGGGTTTTCCTCAGTCTTGGAGGTGCTGGAGCTGTAGGGTCAGTGAGAGCAATGCTTGGGGCAGGGAAACCCTGATTTCTGAGTGATCATTGGAAACCACCACAAAATCCATACCTGGAGGCAGTTTTATGCCAGCACAGAGAAGATGAAGAGCAGCAAGAGGTGGGTGTGATGGGATGGGAAGAGAAAAGCAAACAGACACAACGGGAGGTGCTGCTGCTCAGTCCAAACCTTCACCCCCATGAGCTCAGGAGGGTTTTCTGCCCCTCCAGGGCTGGGTGAGAGTCTGAGCTCAGAAATGATCCAGAAATGCTAAAAACCAGCAAAGCCTTGGAGCACCTGAGAAGTCCTGTGGGGTTCAGCCTGAGCCAGCTCCTCTGGCACTGCAGCAACTCAAACCCGGAGAGCAAACACGCCTTTGGGTTATGAATAAAGATGGGGACGAGGCATTCCTGCCGCTCCCGAGGCAGCCGGCTCTCCTGCCTGAATACTAATTGTTGATCTGAGCTGAGACTGCTAAAAAGCTTGTTTGGGGTCAGGGTCTGGAAAAGACAACGGTGTGTTTGCAGCATTCGGGTGACAAACAGGTGGCTTTGCTGGATCCAGAAAACTTCTGTTCTTGGAAAAAACTTTGGATGCTGCCAAAACCTGAGAGGGGTGAAGGGCTGGATACAAATAGCTGGAGAGTGGGGAAGGATTGCCAAGAGCATCAGCTCAGCTCGTGAGTCAGCAGCATTAGCTCTCACCTCAACAAGCAATCTGCAAATTGTGCAAATCTGCTTTTCACAGTTCACCTAACCTGCGAAACGGCCTCAGATTTACAGCCCGAGTGTTCACGCTCAAAAACAACTGCGTTAATGAAGAAGCAGAAGGGAAGGGGGGAATTACACAAACACAGGAGTTTGGGTCTCACTTGGAGCGATGGCTGGTGCCAGTCCTGCACGAGGGTTTCTGCCACACGATGCTCATCCCCAGAAACACCTGAGGCTGGTTCCTGAGCTGGGCATCCCTTTTGCTTCCCTGTTTTTCCTTTTGCTCCCTGCAGCCTCTGTCTGAAGCCCTCAGTATGCAGGGGGTTTCTTTGATAAGGAAAAAATTTCCAGTCCTTTTGGATTAAAACCCTCCCATCATCAGATGAAAAACGGACAAGGGGATCAGTCTGTGCAAGGAGAAGATGAAAGGGGCCGTGTTTCCCCTCCCTTTGTAAAGTGGAGAGATCAATGCCACATTTCCACCGGGATAAAAGAGCCAGCTCGGCTGTGGGAAAATTGCCTGGGAAGGAGGAGGCTGGAGCAGAATGAATTGGTGGAATGAGCCACCCCAGGGTTTACCTTTAAAGTATTTTTAGCACTGAGCTTGGAAGAAAAAGCTGCAACCCAATAGTTCAGAGCAGGACAAGTAGAGGACATTGGCTCATGGAGGAGTTACCTTTGTGCACAGGTCCTCCAGCAGAGCTGGGAATGGAGAGGGAGCTGAGGAGAGGAGAGAAGGTTGTGACCATTTCATCTGCCTCTTGTGCTGAGCTTCTGGAAAGCGCACAAAAGGAGGATGGTGGCTTTGGAGCATCCCTTGGGATTTCACCCTTTGGCTTTTAGATCTTTAAAAGAAAATCCATCAGCTCTTCACGCAGGGCTCTGTGTGAGCAGGTCCCTGTTAGTCCCACGGGTATGAAATCCCAGTACACAGAAGCCCTTGGGTGATGGGCTGGATAATCTCCAGCATTTCATGAAGCTGTGGCACCGTTTGGCCCCTTCACCCCATCCCAGCCCTGAGACTGAGCCACTGTCTCCCTGAACAAAACCCAGGTGCCCCCACTCTGCTGCCAACCTATGCACCAGGGGCTTTTCCCCACATAAACTGGGCCTGTCAATCCCATTCCAATTCTACTTTCAAATGGTGTTTGCTCTCTTTCCAGATAATGCCATCTTAATGTTCTCCAACAGGCTGCTATTAATCTTGTGCTGCAGACGGACGGATCATTATTGGTGGGGGGGATCTGTAGCACAGACTGATCAAGCCTGTTGCAAAAAAGTGATGTGATTTATGTCCATATTTCACCACATATTTGGATAATTCTACAGGCCAGTCTCTGAACAAATACAAGTCTGTGCCCCCCATGCAATGGTGTGGTTCCTTTAACGAGCTGTGTAACACAGTGTGGAGACACTTCACAGGGTGTAACCAAATCCTGGTGGGAGAAACACCTTCCTACAGTGGTTGGAGAAGAGGACAGGCCAGTGCTCCTCCTCCTGTGCTGTGGAGGGGTTATTAAATCAACAGTGAGATGCAGGCTCTTTGCCCAGACTTCTCTGACCTCTTGCTTCAGGGGTTCACAGATCAGAGCCTACCCACGAGGTCCGTGGGTTTTACTGGGCCTGATAAAGCTCCTCCTCTAGTCCTAGAGCATCACCTCTTGAGGTCTAACAGCTGCTGCATCCCCTCCAGAGATCATTGCTGCACCCTGGGACCAGTCCAAGGTCTGTCAAAGCTGGCAGAAAACTCCCATTGACAGCAATCAATCCAAGACTAAAAAGGGGTTGTAAAGACTGAGATACCTCAGGGTTGAAAGATATAAATATAACTGTTTTTCAGAATTTACATTCTAAAGAAATGCAATTTTCCATGACCAATAACAAGCCAGCATTGTTATAATGAACATCAGGAGATCGTTCTCCTGATTTCAGGAGACACTGAGCACAGGGGGAAAGCTGCTGGAGACTGAGCACAAACTTGGAGGACAGAGCAGAAAACTTGTGCCAAAACCCACCTCGGAACTCAGGCTAAATGATGACACAAGCCAAGAGACTTTTCAGCCCCAATGGCCTTTGAGAGCAATAAAGGAAAGACAAGAAACTATTTTTTGCAGTTTCCTCGAAATTACAGGGGAAGAGGACAAAATGTCAGGTATCCCAAAGTTACTCCTTTGAAATAGGAGCCTAAAAAGGAGCAGTTTTATCTAGAGATGGTAAAACAACAGAGCTCAAATAGCATTCCAGCAGACCAAAAGCATGTTACTCTGTGCTAAGAGCCTTAGAAGAGAAAGTTCTGGTTGGCAGCACCAATTTAAAGTGCAGCTTAAAAACCAGTGACTTCAAGGTGGGGTTTTTTGTTTCTGGGTTGTGGTTTTTTTTTTCTTTTTAAATTTAATTACTTTGCCTTTCAAATGCCCTTACAAAGCTTTACTTTCTCTGTCCAGCAGTTCTCACACAGTTCTTGTGCAGAGCCCTGACGGCCCTAGACTTGGGAGAAATAAAGTAAATCCACTTTTAATCTCAGGGGCTGAAGGTGTTAGGTTTTGTTTATATCACCACTATTTAATGTTGAATATTTTCAGGGCTTCTGATAACCAGGGTGAGGGTGTATCGATTTCTCCACCTCGTGCTGGAAGGTGCTCGTATTAAAAAAGAGATAACTCAGCTCTTTTTTAGTTCAGAGCCTGCTCATGTTTGACTGCTTTTTAAGCAGTGGTGAACCACCCCTCTTCCCCAAGAAAACTCTCTAAAAATGTTCATAGATGAAAATGAAATACCTTTCTGCTGAGTTTTGTAACAGTCCATTAACAGTAGAACAACCAAAAGGATTATTAACAGTAGCAAACAAATCAGTTTGGAAATGGAGATGTCTAATGTGAGACTATACCCAGGGATTAGAGCTGAATTTGGGAGGACAATGTACAGTGTTAAAGACTTTTGAGCAAGTTTGGGAATTTCTGTCTTGCAGCAGCCCCTGCACAGCTGCAAACTGTGCAGGTATGAGCTGTGATGATATTGGAGAGCTCACCTGAATTTTCCCAGCACAATTAACATGTTTGACAGGTGAGTTTGGCAGGACTTCTCTTCCTTGCTGATGCTTTAAGGATGGAAGAATGTCCTGTCACAGCAATTTAAATATTTCCTAGCCTGGCCTTTCCAGTCTCTTCCATCAGCAATTTGCAGTTTTAATTTCACGGGTGTCTGTAATTACAGTGAAAACAAAAAGCAAATCTGAAGGGCTTATCAGCTTTGCTTCTTGGCGTGTTTTGTTGAATACTCTGGATTTAATTTCCTCATGTTTTCCAGCAGGGAGGCAAATATTTAATACAAAGACTCAAATTTGACTGTAACCTTCCAGGGCTGTTGCCTCACACGAGGTGCAGTGGTGGGACTTGATGTGGGTGGGAGGGTGAAGCCAGGAGCACATTGTGCAGCAGCATCAGCCACTTCACCCATGGAGGATTCGGGGAGGAACAGACCCCCAGATCTCAGGGAATTCACCCAGTGTCTGAGCAGAGCAGACCCTGATGCCTCCCCTTAGCTGGGGGCACATCTCTGTCAGAAAACCAGGGTTTGGGAAATTTAGGAAGAGTTTTGGAAGCACATAAGCATTCCATCAGAGTCACCTCTGGGCTCAGGAGGAATTTATCACAAGAGCAGGATTTATAGAAGAGCTGGGTAAAACCTCAGAGAAAGAAAACAAAATGCAATTAAGCCTCCTGCTAAGGTCGTGTTTTAGCGATTTTTGGTCAAATTCAGCATTCTGGAGCATCACTTGCCTTTGGCTCGCCCTGCCCCAGGGGCTGGGCTGCTCTGTGCCACCCCAGGACCAGCTTTATTCCCTCCTGTGGGAAGCAGCACCATCCGGCCCCTGGGCAGCTCTTCCATCCTCATCTGACATTTGCCTTCCCTTCAGGTCCCCCAGCAGGCTCCAGCCTCTTCAGCTCCAGGAACCGACGGCTGCCAGACTTTCCCATCCAGCAGAAAATGAGCAGCGGCCACAGGTCACCTCTGGCTCCTCTCTGCATTGTCCTGAGCAGAGGGGAACCCACAGCCCATTGTCACCCCCGAGCCCCCGGCTGGTGACACTTCAGTGCCTTTAAAAAAACACTCCTGCTTTCTTCTCAGCATTTTAAAGAGGGATTGTCAACAGGAGCGAGGCTGGAAGGAAAGAAAAAGGGCTAAAAATACCTTAATAAACCCAAAATACACGGAGGAAGTGCAGATGGGCAGGAGACAAGGGCACGGCAGCACTGCACGAGCACGGGCTGCTTCTCCCCCCTCCATCAGCTTCATTTTTATACCAAGGCTACACTGAAATTTCCTGCTCATAATTCTTCACCTGCAGATGCAGAACGAGCAGCTTGTTGTGAAAACTCAGTAGCTGAATTGTTGATACCACGGGTTAATTGTAATTGGGTACATAAATCCCAGCCTGCATTACTGTCCGTGAGAGCAACTCTTATAATCACGTTCTCGGTGCAAATATTTGTTCTCATGAATTTGAAATGATCTCACCATTAATATTTTTCTCATATTTGTTGTTTTCTGGCAATATTCCTGAGCTGATTTGCAGGAACTGTTGGAGATGTTGAAGACCAGAACATGGGGCACTGAGGCATCTTTAAACCACTCTCAGCACCTGAATAACAAAACTTCTCCGTCCTTGATCCCTCTGGTTTTCAGAGCAACTTTTTGATCAGCACAACCCCCTCTATTAGCAACTACAAGGACTCTTGTTTAAAATTAGCCTCCTTATTAACATTTAAAAAGTAAATAAAATGAGAAATGCTCAGCTTTCCCTGGATTCTCTCTACTCAATGCCACACTTTTTTTTTTTTTAATTCCCCTTTCATTTTTACAACACAAACCCAGTAATCAGGTATCATAGTGCTGCTGTTGAACTTTCCAGAGGATAAAATGCCAGATGATAAAAACCCTCAGTTGCTGCAAAGACACACCTCTGCCCTCCCAGAGGGTCACCACTCTCCTCGTGTTAACAAGGAGCACTTCTGGAGATCCCTTGGTTTTGATCATTTGCTTTTAAAAGGGAAGAAAAAAGACAACCTCTAAAATTCTAACGAGTTCATGACACACACGTGTCTTTATAGGAGCTAATTATCTGATATTGGAATCACTGTCCCTCAAAGGAAGAAAGGAGACACAAACCTCAGTGACTCCGAGCCAGCTTTATTTGGGGCTGTTTCTCACCGAATGATCCAACTCCATCCCTGCCCTGGCTGCTCCCAACCAGGGAATGGCCACGGGAGAAACAGCTGATGCCTGATGTGACCCAGCCAAAGCTGACACTTCCCACGTTTACTTGCAGCAAATCTCCTCTTTTGAAGGACATCAGGTGAATTTAGAACAGAAGCCCTGCCTGGTAATGGTGTGTTTGTGACAAACCATGGCATGGGCTGTGGGATTCACCCTGATGAGGAGACAGTTCTCCCTGGAGTCCAGGACATGCATTAAGTCCCTGTTGCCTGTATGGGAACTAAATCCATGCACAGATTTGGGCTGGGGTCACACCTGTAGAGGTGTGGGCAGCAGGAAGAAGGAACATTGGAGGTTTCTGCAGTGTTGGCAAGAGCTGGAATGGGATCCTGAGCCTCCCACATCATTCCCTCACTGCCAGCAACTGGAGAGACATCTGTCACCTCCAGGGGCTTGGCTCTGTGGGTCTTTATATAGGGCAAGGAATGACTGATTCCCAGGAAAATATTGGTAGAAAGACCAGTCACAGGGATGGGAAGATGCTGGTCCTGGCACTGCCCTCATGCAAACCCTCCACTGACAATGGCCAGTTCCTTTGGAAGGTTTTGTTCATCTTTGTAGTTCACAGACCTGAAACACCAGCACAAGTGGACCCAACTCTTGGGATGGGGATCCCTCACACACCTACAACCCACTATTTGTGCTCTGGCAGGTCAGTGCTGCCCAAAGGACCAGCACCACAGACAGGATTGCAGCACCACGGAGCTCGAAGGCTGCCAGTGAGAGACAAATATCCTCATATTTAAGCTGCATTTTTACCTTGAAAAGCAATTTGCAAACCCATGGAGCGATTCTGACAAGCCTCACTGAAACCACATGTACTGAGTTTGCAAGAAAGATGCTTTTACCCACCTGCCAGCCCTGGGATGAATCTCCTTTCACTTTATCATCATCAGGGCTTCAAAGTGCTCTACGAGACGGGTCTCACATTTGCAGGACTCTGGTGGTTTCCAGAGCGTGCAGGCAGCAGTGGTTTGTGAAACCTGTGAGCCTTCCTTTAGCCAAGGATGACAATTTGTGCTCAGAGAACCTGCAGGAGCCCAGCCAGGTACCCAGAACCCAGGTGCTGCACTGCTGTCAGG
This sequence comes from Serilophus lunatus, assembly GCA_013399895.1. Taxonomy (NCBI): domain Eukaryota; kingdom Metazoa; phylum Chordata; class Aves; order Passeriformes; family Eurylaimidae; genus Serilophus; species Serilophus lunatus. Next base: position 466,383 of record VXBA01000881.1, on the reverse strand, counting down.
GGCTCCCACTCTGCTCTGTACAATTTAAGGCTGCTGGGAAAGGCCAAAGAGAAAAGGCAGCATCTTGTGTCTTCTTTAAGCCCTTCTCCAAAAGGTGTGGCAGGAATGAATCTGGCTTTGGAATGGGACAGCCCCTGGCACTTTGCAGTCTCTTGTCTTTCTGGGTTAAGATTTTCGTGTGGTTTGCCTTTGCAATTAACCGAGGGACTAATTCAAAATATGTATTTGTTTCCAAGCAGGCACTAAAAACTTTGGAAGGAGGCAACAAATATACAAGAAAGGGAAGGGAACTAAAAGGCTTTGGTTAGAAAATTAAAGTTGTTTGCCATGGCTTGATGGCTTAATCAGTCGATCAATATTGTTCACAGGGCAGGCAGGGAGGGAGCCATGAGCTGTGATGAAAAATGCATGAGGGGACAAGGGAGACCTGGGAGTAGAAAATTAAAAAGTCAGCCTGTTACATTTGTCCAATATTGGCAGAGAAATTAAAGTGGTTTGGGGAGGGGTGCGGGGTGGGAAAGGGGAGCAGCTGCAATGTGCACTGCGAATCTGCTGCGGGTTCCCTGCACCAGAGAAACTTTCACATTAATTAAGTTGCTTTCTTAGCAAAAAGATGGATTTTGTAACCTTTAGCACTGGCAAGCACCAGGAGCACAGCGGGAGGGGTTTGAACGGGGGGTGGAATATAACGGGATTTCTTCCCATCAGGGATGTGATGGAGGAGCCCGCGGGGCTCGGGGCAGGTGACACCCAATGCCAGTGCCCAGGGTGAGGGGCTGCACCTCTCCTGCAGCACGAGGGGAGCTTGGATGTGTCCCTGCATGGAAACAGCCACGCTGGGATGATGCAGCTCCATCAGCCTGAGCAACTAAAGCAGCTCTTATTTCTTGCATGTGGATGAGTTTCCTTTCCTGTTAAATTTGGCCACTCCCGAATCTGCAGCAGCGCTCGCCCTGCAGAGATAACTCTCAGGAGAAGTTCAGGTCTGGAAGAGGTGAGAGCCAAACATTCCTTATGGATCATGGTCTTTGCTGTTTGCCTTAAGAGATCTGGTTTAAAAGCTGCAACAAACTCCAATGGTAAAAAAGAGCAAAGTCACTCATCCTGCACTTAAATCACCCGTCCCCTTCTTGGGGTGACAAATAATAATAATGCCCAGTATCCAAGTGACAAAGCTGAGGAAGAAAACTGGAATACTGTGAGAATGGCTTTAAAAATAGAAGTGACTTCCCAGTTTCAATCCTTCACATTCCAATAGTGCAGAAGTGACCTCCCAACTTCCATCCCTCCCATTCCGAACTCAGAGCAGCTGAAGGTCCCCTCTGCTGCAGTTTCTGGGGGAAGGAACGTGACAAACAGGTGTGTGTTGCACTTCAGAAAGACAATTATTTTTGTACCGAGGTACCTACAGTGAATTGTGTGACTCTCCATCAGACTCCCCAATTACAGGTTTAAAATTTCAGGCTCAATTAACACACAGACTTGGACGATGCTGTTTTCTGCAACTAATTATCTCCAAGTGCCAAGACACGATTCCACCTAAAATACTCGTGTGAACTTCAGGATTTGCTTTCTACACCATTATTTAGGTATGAACAGAATGGAGCAGCCAGCAGCGCCTCAGGCAGGCTGGATACCATATTATGACCTTTATATTAGCAATAAAAATGCTTACACTATCAGAAACCCAGGCCTTCTAATTAGCACAGTAACGGGGTGGAGAGCGGGGCTCTTTATTTCCAAGGCTCGGGCTCATCCAAGATGCAAACCTTGTTCTGTCTTGGGTGATCTTTGTACTGAGAAGGCTACTTGGGTCAAAGAACAGCACAAAAAAGTTTTCATTAGGTAATTCAGCTGCAGCTGGATTTGAAATGGCCATTATCCTGCTGCTATGGCAATTCTTGTTTGGGAGTGTTTATTGATAATCATAATATGGAAAAAAAAAAGAATCAGATCTCATTACCATCCTCAAACACACACACACTCATTTTTCACACACAACATTGTGCCTCTGAAGTCATAAACATGAATATTCTTTCAGTTCCTCTCTCCTTCATACGAGCCAGTCCTGCCCAGATTTCTGTACCTAGAAACCTGAAATTCCCACATCACACACTGTCCTTATGGGAAGGAGCTGCTGGATTTGGGAGCTTAGTCTTCTGTATTACCAGCAAAACTTTCATGCCACGGAACTACACAGCAGTACTCTCCCAGTCTCTAGTTTTCAGTCTCCACAGCTCTCAAACGGGCTGTTTCAAAAAGCTGTGGGTTCAAATTCAAATAAACAAGTGCTTTAAAATCTCTGAACACTTTATTTTCAATGGACTGCAGAAAAATAAAAAGGGTCCCTCCCCTTCCTTTGTCCTACTCATCCCCTTTCTCTTTATCAAATCTGATTCACTTCACTCAACATTCCTTGCTGAAAACCAAATTTTGCACTACCAAAGCTTCCAGGAGGGGGTAACTTCTCTTTCTACGATCAAAGCTTGTCCACAGGCAGAAGGAATGTAAAAAACTACTCTGCAGCACTGTATCTTAATGTCAGTTTATTTGAAAACAGATTTTATTTCAATTTATTTGAAAATTAACAGGATGACAAAGGTTGTCCAGAGCTCCCCTTCCCAGCTCTCAAATCCAGCTGATTACTGAAGGTTTGGTGGCTTGTAGAGGAAACAAGGGTGTGCTGGTGGGAATGACAATGGAATTCATCAAATTTGTCATGTGCAATCCTCAAAAAAGACAGAGAAAAAGACCACTTTACATGATACAACCCCAGGGCTGGGACAGGAGCAGGGACCTTCCCTGTCTCTGGGGAAAGGAAAAACATCCGAGGCTCGTAGGAGCAGAACTCTCCATTCCATGCACAGCAATTCCTGGGAGGGATCCTGCTCTTCTCCAGCATGTTCCATGTGCATTTTAAATCATTTAGGAAACACACTGTATGTCTGTGCTGCAGAAACTGCTTTAGGGCTGAATTATTTCACTGCTTTCAGTTCTAAAACATGACTGTCACTGCTTATCACACGTTTTCTAACCACTTAATACATGCAGATTTTGTTAACATTTCTCATTACAATTTTAGTAAAGGGAAACATCTGTTTCCCCCTGCCTTAGAAAGTACATTGCATCTTCCAAGCTGCCACATGCCTTTGAAATTCCATGTTTAATCAATGCCATAATCTCTTCCACAAAAATACCCCCAGCACTCAGATAAGCAGCCATGCAACAACCCCCATCATTTCAGCATGTTTAAATGCTTCCAGTTTTTCTAAAGAGAAGAGGAGAGCTGAAAAATCCACACCAAACCCAAGGGTTTTGTTGATCAAATAACGAAAGAAACAGCATAAAATTCGGGAATACAAAATTTATTTCAAGCTTATAAAAGTTTTCAACATGGCAAATTCTTTCCACAAAACACAAACTGTACATGGATATTTTTATTAGGGTTTAGAATAATGATTATTACTGTCAGATCTCCTCAGACAGATCATTTCAGATCTTCAAGATACATCAGTCTCACATGTGCCTTGCAGGCCGACGGCTTTTAAGGAGTCAAATTAGTGCAACCTCTCTGCTCAGTAGAGGTGAAAGGTTCAGAAACACCTCTTAGACCATCAGTGCTCTCCCCAAAGCAGAATGTTGGCTCCTCATGGTCTCATCATCCGGGCTACTATTGCCTGCAAGTGTCATGAAAAGCTTCAAGTGTTCGGAAATCCCTCCATGTGGGTGGAAGGCCATCCTGCAGAAACCTTCCGCAGCGCTGGCACGGAGCCTGGAACAGCTTTATGTAACTTCTTAACCAGGTCTAAAAGGAAAAGGGAGAGAAATTAAAAGAAAACTGGCTATGGATGTTCCCCTTTGTCATCACTCTTGTCAAAACAGTAAGAGCAAGGACAGAGGATGTACTTTGGCGAGGCCCCAGCGAGGTACGGGGTGATTTTATAAACAGAAACACACCGAAGATTGCAAGGTCAGTGTATAGCTGAATTCCCACTTTATTAATCATCTTTTGCTTTTTTAGTCACTTAAGCAAATTTGTTAATAGAAATGCCTGCCCTCTGAGCAGGAGGCATTTGCAGCTAGAGAATCATGAGGGGGTGTTATAACGTGCCTCATATTTTTACTGCAATATAATTGTTCCTGATGGATGCTTTCTCCAACTGAATATTGGTTTGTCTCTTCCTATGATCATCCATCACCCCCCCTGCTGCAATCACTGCAAAGGGCTGGACTCCTCAGAGCTGGAGACAGAAGGGCTCCCACATCCAGCTAACGAACTTCCTCTCTAATGTGATTTTAAGATCAATACCCATTGGTCATAAAAATACTAAACCGTTTTAAACCTGATTACACTGGTGACTATATAGACAGAAGGCTGAATAACGTAAGAGGAACTTCAGGTGTTCCCAGGTAAAGTTCCTGCCCCTGAAGTGGGTTGTTCCCATGGTCACACACAGCATTACATAACCCAATTCCCAACTCAAGGAGACACACACAACTCAAAACCCCCTAGAGCAGCAGGTTTATACTGTGAAGGATGCACATGAATCTTGTCATTTAAAGTCCTATTGAATTACATCGATAAGAGAAAATTGTTCTCTGAAGAAGAGGTCAGCAGAGTTTATTGAAACAAATCCTTCCATCTTCATCAGAGCCTTCTCTATAGCAACCAAACCTTTGGCCGTCAATAACTCTCCTCCAAAAGAACTAGATCTTCTCTGGGTTTAGCAGTAAATATGGGGACAAGGGCAACACAACTCCACAAGTAAATTGCTGTTATTTACTTCAGCTTGGATGGGCTTTGCTTGCACTACAGAGAAATCGAATTTTCTGAACCATAATACAAAAATAGGTAAATGAAGTTAAATTGTGCACTTGAGGCATCTGTTGACAGGAAAACAAGAATGGGTTCTTCATTCCCGTCAGAAAATTAGGGCTTGAGAACATCCTGCCGTGTGGATTGCACATCTGACATGTGAAAGGCCCAACATATTGACTCTTGTGCTGTACAGCTGGCTTTGCTTTGTTGAAGTTTCTGTGTTTTCTCCAATCAATACGGCAGGTCCTCGGCCCAAACGAACGTCAGACTCGTTCTATTAAACATTCATTTTCAGAAACATGTTGAACATGGATCTGACCAGTAACAGTTGTTGTCACCTTTCAAAACCTATTATTTTAAGATGCTCTCCAAGAGAAAAGGCCTTTGCAAATCTCTCCTCGTGCTGGTCTTTTTATTAAATAACCAAGCTTGCACAGCAGGGAGAGGAGTCTGACTGTTCTGAAATTACTCAGTGGAAATCAAAGATGTATAAGAACCAGTGCTAAATACACCTAAAGATTGTGAATGGCAAAATTAGATTTTAGTTTTCCAAAGTCTCAGCTGCAATGCTCCAGGGGAAGGGGTAATGGAAGGGAAGGAAATGAAGGAAAAATGCCTGATGTCAACCACTGTAAGCAAACTCAAATGTAGCTGGAAAAATGTGCTTTGCAACACACTCACCATGAAAGACCTGACCACCACATCTGGCATCTGAGGCAGCTGATAGTGCAGCAGGGCAGTGGTTGCATGATCTGTCACCTGCATCAGACAAAAGGAGAAAACACCTTTGTTCACTCCCTACTTCAGACAAGGCAGTGTTAATCCACAGGAAAACTGTGTGAATTCCACAGGGAAGTAGCAAATCAAGGAGTACAAGGATTACTCAGTTTCATTTCCTCTGAAACCAGGAATCAATTCATATGATTACAGTTTATAAATACTTGCATTACCATGAAATTTCTGAGAGAAAGCTTTTTAATTTCCAGGGTGGAGCCATAACAAGATCAGACATCAGGGAAATGGACACAATACATATAAAATTTACACTAACAATTAAAGAAAAATCAGGAAAACTTACAAAGGTGACAGATTTTTTATTTTTAATCACTTCCATTTTTAAAATTATTCTGGAAGGAGGCAGTTTGTGACAGCTATGATACAGTTCTCTAACAGTATTCAGCCTGTCAGCTTCCTCAGTTTATCAGCATAGTCAACAGTTGCTGCTTCTTAGAAATTCTAGGCTGAATGCAGGAATTATTGGAAAAATTCCTTGGGCTGGACTGTTAAAGAACTCAAACCAACAGAACCATGAGAGCTCTTTCACATATTTTAACTCATAAATTTCATAGTGGTCCTCATCAGTGTATATATATATATGATATCAAAGCATCCAACAAAACACATGACTTTACAGAGAGTGATTAAATTGTATTTTCTGGTTCTAACATGGAGGAGTACTGCTCTTCTCAGGGCTGTCTATGCACTATAGTGTGCACTGAAATTCCCATTGCTATTCCCAGCTAACTCCAGCTGTTCGGATTTGTAGTTGGTCTAACTCAGCAAAGGGAGTTGTGCTGGAACACTCCAACTTTCACTGGATAGAGAGAGACTCGTGCTTGAAGCTATTCAGGGAGGTGAATCTGTCAAAGAGATATTCCTGAATAAATCCATGTATAGCCAGGCTCTTAATTCACACCATACAAACTTCCTCCACAGAACACCACATCCCCATCAGCCTGTCCCACGCTGAATCCCTCTCTGTGTTACCCTCCTATTTTAGAAGCAGGATCTGCTCCCCATCATTCGCACACAACCAGCTCCAAAGCTGCTCCATTCAGTGTGAACCAGGACATGTGATTCTGACATTTGGAAGGGAAAACTTGGGGGACTGTTCAGATTCTGGCAAGTTTGAAAAAATTTTCACAAAATAGACCTCAGCCTGTTTTAGCCATTTATATGTTACCATTTAAAAATAAATATCAGAAATAGTGTGACTCACAGTGCACAGCATAACTCAAACCAGCCATTTCTTTTAAACACATCTCATGTAGTGTTCAGAAGCCAATCCAAGCCCTACTCTATCTGCATTTCTTTCTTTTAAGATGCTGTTTTTATAGGATAGTACCAGACATGTCAAAGAATAGAAAGTTCTGAAGATATTTATGAGCAGCCGCTCTCCTTCTGCTGTATTTCTACTTCTAACAAACTGTGGTTTGCTTTTTTCCCCCTGAACAACAAAGTTGTTTTCTCTTGGCACCGAAAAAAGTTGCTTAAAAAAAATACTGCTATTAACAAATTTAAATTGACTGGCCACTTTGGCAAAGTTTGCCCATATGCTGTTCCTATTGTAATGTAGAGCTAATGAGATTCCTTGGGGAGATAAAAGCCATCCCAGCATTGCTAGAACACTAATAATGCTTCCTGAACAAAATGAAGGGGATTTCTACCATAAGCAAGCAGTGATATCTAAAAAAGATCAAAGTGGGTGTCAAATCTGAGGAAGAGAAACAGGGGAATGACCCCTCCCAGCCCTCCCCAACCCTGGAAAGAGCTGGGCAATGGATAAACTGGCCAGGGCATGGGAGTGAAGAGAGAATTAAATCCTCCCAAGATAACAGAGGTGATGAGAGAAAGCACACACTGGCCAAGATTAAAAAAGGAAAAAGGAAAAAAAAAAGGGGAAAAATAAGACCTAAAAAGATCAATACCCAACTTTACTAATGGCAAAAGGATTTCACACCAAAGCAAAGCAAAACAAACTGCATATGTGCCAGCTCACTTAAGGGACACACTTTTCCTTCCAGCCAAGCTGGAATCACAAACTAATTTATTCAGGGTGTAGGATGGTATTTTGTACATTTCAGGGTTTTATTAACTTCACTTTTATGGCTCTGTCTTACCCACTGCTATCTAAGTTATGGGTCACTATTTAATTTCTCTACTTCTTTTTAAAGGGGAACATATTCAGGAGAGCACACATGGATTGGGGCAGGCGCTGCTCTGGACCTTGGAATACATTTTCAAGAGATCTTCCAGAAAAACTCGATATTTCACAATTCATCTATTGAAAATCACTTGCATTTCTTGTCTAAAAAGAGAGGTAAACCAAAGCAATCTCCTGCTGCCCAGTTCTGCTACATAAAATAGAAATTGTTTAACTAAACACTTGGAGACTGAGCAAAAGAGACTTCAGTTACATGGGAAAAAAATCTGGCAAAGAGACTCAATTTTTCATGGAAAGGGGTTTAATGCATTGGAACAGAACTGCTCTGCTGGAATGTGCTTTCCAAAGGTGACACATGTAAAAATGGCTTTATTGGACTTGGATGACACTGGTTAGTCACACAGCATTCCCAAAGATGGAAGATCCATTGGAAAAAAAAAAAAGATTTTATAATTTACAGGTGGAGAAAGTTGATCAAGTGCTTCCTGTAACTGGGATAAGCATCACAAAAGCAAAGACCTCTGGTACAGCTTTGCTTCCCCACAGACCAGGTATGTTCCATGGATGCATGAACCTGTCCTAAAAACATAAAATACAAACATCATATGACTAAATTGTAAAAGTGCTCTCTCCCCTACTATTTTATCTCACTGCCAGGAAATACACTTTCCAGAATTAGGTGCAAAGCTTCCTTTAAGAGCCACAACTTTCTCTGCCACTTATTACTGGTTTATTCTCTCAGTGGCACTGACAACTCCATCTAATATAAAGGGATTCTCTAAATCCTCTGAAAGGTTTTTAATATTTTTTTTTCTAAACCCTTGTAAGTTCATGGCCTTAACAGCAGCCTGTAGCAATGAGCTCTGGAGGCTGATCACAGCATTAAGAAAAAAATAAAAAGGAAGTTATTTTATTAGTGTTTAGACCTTTTACAGTGTGGAAAACTGCACGAGTGCCTTTGTTCATTTCCAAGGATTCCCATTACTCAATCTTCTTTCTAGGAATACATCTGAGTCTCTCTGGAGGGAATGTGTTACAGAGAGGTGCTGGGAAGGATGATAGATGGAACAGACACTGATGAACTCCACACAAATCTCTACACATCCTTCCCCACTCTCAGTTCAGGAAAGCACTACCAGACTTCTCTGGAATGTAGGATTTATCCTTTGTTTTCAGAGCTCAGAGAGTGTTTAGTTATTATTTTGCTTGTTCTGCTTATTTGGACTGGGTCATAGAGGTTTTATTTCATCCAAGGAGATCGTTGAACAGACCCAGGGTCTGATCCTGCACTCCATGCAGGTGACCCTGGAACAGTCCATCTCCTCTCCTTGAACAGCCAGCAGCAGCAGCCCAAAATTTCTCATGCATGCATTCATCCTGCATGTGATTTCACTCAGATTATTGACAAGAATACATCTTCATACATTACAATACTTATGTGCCCTTGTAGTGGTGAAAATTCCATTGCTTTGGGATCATGCAGCTCACAAACAGCTGGACAGGCACAAACCAGCTTCTCAAAGCTTCTCCCCAACATGTGCTTAGGGGAGAAGTATATCAAGCCCAAACAAAACTAGTCCATGGCATCATAGAACTGGTAAGAGTATTTAGGTGAAAATAAGGGTGAGACTCTGAGAGTGAAACATCTGGGTTTAAAGCCTTTACATATGACTTAAAACAGCCAAGCTGATTATAGGACCCAGCAACATCAGCTAGGCTGCTCTAACTGAGCAGCTTGATAAATGACAATTAATGTTTTGACAACATCTCCCAGTATGATCCACTTACAGCAGTTCCACTAATCTGTATTTGAATGCAAAGTTATGAATATTGCCTCTTCTGCCCACCAAGGTTTAAGCCCCCAAATCTTTCCTTATTTCCTGTTTTATTCCTCTTCTCATGTTAGTGGATCAAGAGACACAAGGTGTTAAAATAGGGAGGTTTAAAATGAAAACAGTTGCTCCTCCTGTGGAGCTTAAATGTCACACCAACATGGAAGTCTGAAAAACCTTTTCTTTTCTCCTTGTGCTTTTGCCCTTTCAGCCTTTCCTCTCTTATTTCCCAGCTCCATTCTTTGAATCTAACCCTGCTGGTCTATTCAATGCCAATAAGGCTTATTCACCCCAGGACCAGCCTCAAGGAGTCTCCAGAGAACTCAGAAAATGACTGTACACTTTAACAGTAATGGGCCCTCAGGGAGCCAGCCCCCAGCAAACCATACACACTCAGGGATCCTGCCTAATAAGAAGGAGAGAGAAAAGCCTTGCTGACACAGCCAACGTGTGCAAACAGAAAGTCAGGACAAATTTAGCTTCCTTTGACAGGGTTGGAGTGAAGATCAGAGGTCTCTGGTCCTTAACCTATAAAGTCGTGCTGCAACCCTGTGAGAACTTGACAGGCCTGCAGCTCCCCCAGCCAGGGATCCTGTGAGCTCCAGGTGTTGTTATATTATCACTGAAGACAAAGTCTGAGAATTTGGTCCAGGTTTTAAAGAGAAACAGCCCTGCCCTTCAGAGAGGTGATGGGGTTTACAGTGTTAAAAGTAGGAGAGTGAAAGGGCTGCCCAGTCTCTTCCTTGGAGGGGGAAGTCACCCATCCCTGTTTTTCCTTCTTAGCACAGCACTTCCAAATTGCCATACTGGTGACTGCCATGAGAAACACATTTCAAGAATTCAGATGTGCTCTGACAGATTACTGATGATTTTTTAATGGTATGAAAACATTTGTTCTGAAGATCCTGCAGTACAGATCCTACACTAGAATGGTGTAATAGTTTCTGTAACACTATTTTATCTATTTCCTTTGTTTTGCTACTGGTAAATCACTACTCCTGGGTATTATAAATAGATAGAAGTGAAGCTTCAGAGAATAAAGAGAAAATCAAACAAAGCACAGCACCACAGAGAGAAAACTTACTGGGCTGAACCAGAGCACTTTTTGTCACCTGTTTGAAAACCTGACCTAGGTCCCAGCCTTAACTTCTTCCACTATCAGCTCAATTGTTCAGAATCTACTGATTACAAAGTGCCTTCCCCTTGCATTTTTATCACATTTCTCAGGCAAGAATCAGAGAGCACTATGGAACCAATTCAGTGAGAGCTCCTATGCAGTCAGCAACTATTGCCCCAACCTAAGGGATGCAGAAACTGAGACAGAGAAAGGTTAAGTTGTTCAAGGTAACACAATGACACAGCTGGGAACAAAATCTATAAAACTACTATTAAAAACCCACAGACAGCTGCTCAACTGGTTACAGGCAACCCTTTCTCTGAAGTCTTTCTGGATTTTTTTTGTTGTAAATATTAATACATTTGGTATTATGTATCAAGAGAGAACTCCACACCAGGAGTTTCAAATTCAGGTCATAAGAAGAAAACACAGATTCTTATTTGTCCATTGTGCAGCTACAGTGGCAGAAGTAAGAGGGGTATTTCATGTTTTCTCACTGACCTCTTCCATTTCTGGTCTGAAAGCATCACCTGGGCCTGAAGAGAAATTTGCTCTACTTATTTATGCTCTGAGTCCTTAACATGGACATTTAAGCAAACTGTACATTTATTCTGTTATCTTGCAAAAGACAGTTAAAACTGTATCATCAAAACCTCCTGATTTATTATCATTTAGCACAAATTACAGCAATATTACTTTACCCTTCCAAATGATTCTAAACCAAAACATCCATGAAGACCATTTTATGCCCAACTGAGCATCCAACCAAACACACACATTGGGAAATTGAGATGATCCAAGTGATTACAGAACCTTCAGTTTATTCCACTGCAAAAATTACTTTTAAGCACACTGATGAACAAATGCTGTTTTACTTCCTGCTGTATCACCCTTCTTGATGCTAAAAAAGAATATTTAATCCACTACTCTCTGGGGTAAAGCACCAGCTGCAGCAGAAGTTCACTTTAATGCTCAGCAGAGAGGGAGAGCAACCAACCTTCCCAAAAGCTGTCCTTTGATCTCTAGCAGGTTAAAATCACAGGGCAAACATCTTCCCTCCTGACTGTGTCTGAGCTCTTGGAAGGGAGATGCACAAATCCAGCCCATATGCCCCATTTTTGACCCTTGTTTTTATGTCCTTTTGAGTCCCTGACTCTTGTTTGTTCCACAAACTACAAACAGGGATGAAAGGAAGGCAGAGCCTCCAGCTCCTTGAACTGTGGCTCCAAGGGAAGGAAGCTGGAATTTAAACCTGGATCAATCTGAACTTACAGCATTTTGACAAGAGGCCTTCAAAGACAAATCTTCTCTTCCTTGAAAATAGCGAGTTATAGATCTTGCTAAAATACATTTTAACCTTCTTAGTAGTTTTTTTATTGCTCCCATTCTCTCACTGGTCTTTTCATAGTTTCTGGCATGGCATTCATTCCAGTAAGTCACCCCTTTTGCTTACTCCATCATGGGAAGAAGAGCAGGCAAAAATAACATCATGTAAAAATTTCCAAAATCATTTTGCAAAGTGAGTTCTGCTGATTTATTAAAATCAAGCCTCAGGAGAGGGAGGCAACCAACCCCAATGAAAACAACAGAACAAAAATCTGTATGAACCTGAAACATTCTTTCCATCCCCAAAAGATTTAAAGCAATGGAAGAATGCTTGAAGATTCCTCGTGAAATTTTAAGCCTCGTGTAGTTATTATCTCAAATTTCCTATTCCAAACCATGGACTGGAACTGTGATGGGAAATAAATCCAAATTAAGCAACAGCAGAAATGATCTTCTTTTCTACTCACAGTTTTCCATCATTACAGATTATTGTTTGTTATTTGGAAGTTGTGATGACAAAGAATAAATTCTGAATTTTCTAATGTAAGGGACCAGGTATTTAAAATAAACTCCACATATCTCCTGTGTGTCTTAGGTAGAGAGAAATGATGTGAGACTTACCTTCTGAAAAACTTGATAGTTGGATTTAGACCATATGTCAAGCTATGAAAAAAAAAGGTATATATTACCACACATAAAGAAGCAGCTGATCAAATTAAAAGAGCAAACAGATGAACAGAGATGTGTCTCTCAGTTCACTATGTTGACCCACTGCCTTCACCTGTTGCAATCCAAGAAAGGGAATTAATAATGTAAGATTTCCTTTGCATTGCAATGAAGAAATGAACACAGTTCAGCACAGTTTCAATAAAGAATTATATATACAGGACCTGTTGAATTAATGTGTTCTCTTTGAAAAGCAAAATCTTCATTTGTATGGGGCTGTGGCTGATCTATGCAAATATTCAGTCTGTTTCTAAAATGAGGGCATTTTTACTAAGTTTATGCTTGTCTTGTGTTGAATAAGTGATTCAGTTACAAACGACACAAAGAACGTTTAGCTGAATTAAGCCAAAGCTCTGGTCTACTGGGGCTAAATAAAACATCCCTGAGGAAACTGCATTTACATTTGCAGACAAAAATCACAATAAAAGAGATTTAAGGTTGTAGATAACTGCATACATCCATGACTTAAATGCATGCTCAACTATACACGAACTGAAAGAACAAAAATGAAATATAAGTTTTATTAGCCCCCAAACCATAAGGGTAAGGCTGTCCTTGTTAAAAAACTCAATGCTCTCACATGTTAAACAATTCCAACTGACATGCTAATGGCTCTTTTAGCCCAGCCCTGTGCAGTATATTGTATTCTGTCAAGGAAGTGCAGCAGGGAAAAACAAGAGGAGTTTCCAATCCCACACTTGCAAATCATTCCTGTTTTCTACAGATCCCGGTGCACTCAACAATTCTATGTGAACAAAACTTGTCACAGAAAAGGTGTTGATACCTCATGAACTTCAGGAATCTTTGATTAGGCAGAAGAAATAAACATTTTGAGTGGATTTATGAAGCAGGGGTGGTTCCCCCAGTGCCTGACACCATGGCTGGAGTGTTCCCACAGTGGAGGTTTAGCTCCTTTTCTGGTACAACTGATCAATTCTGATTTATGGACCTGTAAGTTCTAGATGAAAACACAAGTCTTTTAAAAGGCACAAAAGGAGTCTGAAATTAAGGAAGTCATGTGAAGTGAGTCAAACACATTAGAGGGGTTGAGGGAAGAGAGGGGGAAGGATCTGAGCCCCAGTGATTAATTCACAAAGCTGAAAGCACTCATTCTTTTAAGAGCAACACTGTTATGTGGCCCATGTCCAAATACTGGTACAGCTGAGACTCTTGTATCCCCAATCCTCAGCCTGGGCAGGAGGTGATGTTAAAGACTTCAAAAATTCCTTCAGGATCGATGTTTCCTGGCTCAGCACCACTGACCTTGCTGTGAGACAAAAGGCAGCTGATGTCTCAATGCCTTTTCCAGGCTGGGTGAAGACACAAGTACCCTGAGGCACTTTTTTTACATTTCCTGGCTCTTGGGGTGGGATCAAGAACTTGTGTGAACACCAACACTCAAGAGGGTTCAGCCCAGACTCGGACCCAGGATTGATTCACATGGTATTATCTGACCTGTGCCTGCTGGGAAGGCAGCATTGCACTTCCACATTAGAAAACTCTTCATTTGAAAAGAAAAAAGTTAATGTATATTTTCCAAAAAACTGATTTCATGTAATTTAAGGCTTTGATGACAGAGCTGCTATAATTGGAATGTATATATGGTTTTGCTAATCTCTAGTGATCAAACCAAGTGTGTGATCCTGTCTAGTTAGACTCAAAAAAAGTCCACTTCAGATGCTGCTTTAAGATATCTGAGTCCAACAGATTCTGAATGTTTGTTAGTTGGCACGGAGATGGAAAAGTTGAAAAAGTAATGAATGTCTGTCTTATAGACATGATGTTATCCATGTTCAAAAAAGGAAGAAAAAAGAAGGAAAAAATACAAACCTCCCTGTCTCTGCATACCTCCTAAATGAGTGCCCACCTTTCCCTCCAAAACTGAGGACTAAGGCAGAGGCAGATTAAAGAATGCATCGTTACAGGTCTATTATTCTTCAACTTTTCAGTTTCAATCAAGACACACATTTGTAACTAAAAAACTGCTGAAAGCACAATTTCAGGGCATCCTCTGCATGTGAATTAAACTGGGGCTTTTTTTCCCAGTGCCCCCTCTCCCCACCCACCCCCAGCAGCTGTAACAAGAGGCCATTTTCTGAAGGTCGTCTGAACGATTTCAAAGGCGATAACAAATCAGAACGTTCCTGCATCTGATATCAAACAGGTCCAGTGCCAACACTTATTAGAGAAATCAGATTCAACCCCCCCTTCACCCAAACACACACACATCCAGCTTTGAAGTGGTGAGAATGCAGGGATCAGAAATTACCCCAGAGACAGCTCTGCCTGTCTTTGAAGCTTTCCTTTGATACGACTATTTCTTTTCCTCTCTTACGCTGGGAGGCTAAAAGCTGCCTTTTCTTATTGATATGGGGTAATTAATGAAGCCATAGCATTAACATAACTCAAGTTCCTTAACATGAGAATTCAGCAGAGACACTTATGGTTCTTTAGTTAAAGTCTGAGGGATGCAAAAATAGGCATTTGGCTAGGCAGTGATGTGAAGTACTCAGTCTAAGTACATCCTGTCAACGTGGTTCTTGGCCTCTACATCCAAAGGAAAGCATGGTATTATTATGCCGAAAGTTCCCAGTGTTTTTATTTTTACTGGCAGACTAGGCTTACTAAAGGCTCAGCTGACCATACACCTGCCCTGTGAGGGTGAGCTGCAGAGCTTCATTTATTCAGGAAGCAGGACAACATTAGTAATTAATACTATCCATGGTTAAATTCCAGTGCACAATGAGTATGTCACAGTTTGAAATTAAGGGTGGCACTGTGCCATCACTAAAATCATGAGGCTAATTAAAATGCATCATTCTGTGGTGGACATGATGGTGAGCAGGAGACTGCAGAGACAGCAGGTACAGCACCCAGACATGTCAGAGCCTGCCAGTTCTCACCTATTGTTTTTGCAAAGTGTCACCAAAAATGTCAAAGTTATGCAGCTGGCAGCTAGGCAAAGACATATTCTGCAGGGTCTGTGAATAATTCAAGAGAGAAGTACATGAAGCACTTAAGAAATGCAATGATTCTGTCTGTATAAGCAAAGCTTGAACATTAAACCCCAGAATGGAGTGTCTTATTTTACTCACTGCTAGCTTAAAACCTCTATTTTTTCACCTTTATTTTGAGAGTGTTTAAATCCATAAGAGGGAGGACCCAATTTAACTAGACTTCACAGCAGAAACCACGTGAAGCTTTCATGTAAGTACCTGTCAACCTACACAGCAGAACATGTGAGGACACAGCAAGATGAAACAACTTGGAAAATGCAATGTCAGCTTTCCTGGGAACCTGCTGGTATGTCCCTGCACACTTCCACAGAAACACTTATATTTGGGGTTCTTTTCTAGCCTTGCCTGACTAAAGGACCAGAAGACTCCTAATGCCTCTGCTTTTTGCACTCAACTCTTCTTTTTTCTTTCCAATAATGGAAAATTTGCTAGAACTGTGTATTTTCAGTAATAAATGATGAATCAGCAAAAAAATCTTTGGCCTCTTCTGTGCACAGTCCAGTTCTCATTTATTGTTTGTCACCCAGTGAGGCCCAGTTCTCCTTCTGCTGAATACCACTGAATACATTTAGTTGCCCCAAAACCTTGCTCTGTTTGGAGAAAGTCCCCCACTAAATTTAATTTTTGTTACTTAAAGGACTTTCCAACTTGTGCAGTTTAGAAGGTGACTCAGGGACCATCATCCAGCTATTTAAGTGTAAAAGAGCATCATGACTTACCCAGTGTCCCTCCTTCCATGTGGCTCACAGGTCAGACAGGCACTTCACCATTACCATACTGTATGACAGCACCTGGTTCATCTTCTCACTGCTTACAAATATTAAATGCTTCCTGGGAATATCTAAGCTAACTCCCAAATCAAGAATAACTGTGTAAACTGCTCACTGGAAAAACTATCACCTCTTACTGTGTTCCTGAGGGTTCTCCATATTTCTGGTATTTAATGTAAGATGATGCTCACTGATCTTTTTCTAACTCTTCCGTGTCTCTCCTGAATGCTTGAGCATTTTTCACACTATCAGGCTACAAACTGAAAAGTCAGAATCGTATGGAAACCTCACTGAAGTACTTTCCCAACAGCATCTGTTGTGACAGGGAGGGAATTGCAGTGGACTGTGTTTGTAACTGACTGTAATCACTCATTCCCAGCAGGCACAATAAGAAAAGAGAATCATTGCAAGAGCACAATCTTATTCTTATTCTCCAATTACCGGTGTAGTTAATTAGTGAAAAAAAAAAAAAGGAGCTCACTGTTTGTCAATATGTGCTCCAGTTGGCAAAACTAGCAAGCTACGCATTTATTTAATGTTCCAAGCCAAATTCACTGATGATTTAAGCTGCTACAAACTCCTGTTTTACTTAAGTAAAATGAAATGTTCCTATTTATACCTAAAATGCAGACTTTCAGGTTTGCAAAATCCTTGGAATGCCCAATGGAACAGCAAACTGCCACATAAAGGTCACAGGAGGGACACTCGTGGAAACAGTCACACAGCCCAGGTTTAGACAGTGAAAGGTAAATCAGACTCCCCTGCAGACTGGCTTAAAGCAAGAAAATAAGCCAGGTGTTAACAGTGATGCTCTGGAGAAGCTGAACTGCTCCCCACTGACAGCAGGCAAAGGTTAGTGCCCTGTGCCCAGAGCTGGCCTTGGCAGGTCCTGCTCTCCCCTCGCAGCAAACGGCGACAGAGGAGCAGCAGGAGGCTCTGAGGGGAGTTAACCTTGAGCTAAACAGAAGCCCAATGCCAGATGCTGAGTTTCAGAAAGGAACTCCTTACTTAGCTTTTCAGCACATATAGCATTATTGCATTTCAAGGGAGCTTCAAAGGAAACTGGATTCATCAGAGAAAACGAGTACACCCAAATGAAGTGTGACACAGGAATCCATCACACACTGTCACTGTGCTTTTGGCAGACTATCATTTCACTTCCCTGCACAACTTGGGGTGAAGAGGGGCTGGGGATGTAACTCCGTATTTATATGCTAATATACAGGGAGCATAGAACAGCTGCTTCTGAGGCAAACTGGTATTTAAACCTGCATATTTGAATAATGCAAATCAAAATCAAGCAGTTTTTATTTTACTCCTTCTTAGGCCAGTCCCCTGCCCTTTGAGGGACAATCTCTCATCTGGGAAATACAGCTGCACTATTTCCTTCAGCAGCTCATCTCCTGGCCTTTTCCAGAGAACAGAGGCTCAGACTCAGAGCTGCTGAACTCTGGGTCAGTACACAACGTGCTCCTGTGTGCTAAAACACAGTTATCACTTCTGAAAGGAAAAGTAGTCTCACCTCATTATAACATGGCCTATGGGTGCCAAATACTCATCTTGATATAATGAACTTTTTATTTTAATAGGCTTCATAATCAGAAGAGAAAGCTCCAAAGAGACAATGTGAAACATGGAGGTATTTAGTGCT
The DNA here is from genome assembly GCA_013399895.1 of Serilophus lunatus. Lineage (NCBI taxonomy): Eukaryota > Metazoa > Chordata > Aves > Passeriformes > Eurylaimidae > Serilophus > Serilophus lunatus. Next base: position 448,181 of record VXBA01000881.1, on the reverse strand, counting down.
GTTACTGGCAATGGAGAGTCCTGGCAGGTGTCTTGGTAAGAGAGATTATTCCACCCTGGAAAGAGATCCAAGCTGAGCTGAAGGCCATCAGGTCCTGTTAACATCTCCAGATGCACTAAAGAGAACCATATGGAGTGTGTGCAGCACAGGAAAGCTCAGGGTTCAAACAGGGTGAACTGTTCACAACACAAATCACTTGTGGAAGCAGGAGCACATGCCATTAGTAGCTGCTGTTCCAGATGTGCTGCTATTGTGCAAATTATTGAGGATTACCTACCAATGATACTCTGTGTTATGTTTAGGAAGTTGAGCACAAAACCAGCCCAAGATTTCCCAACGGCTCTCAGAAAGCTGAACCTTGGGCTATTGATGTGCTGCTACACTGCACAAAGGTTTTCTCAGCAGACATTACTAACACAGCAACTGGTCTAAGGTGATAAATTAGATATTCAAGAAAAGGCTTCAGAGCTTAGAAGTCAGAGATTTGGATATGCAAAATTCAAGCAAAGCACGACGAATTTAAACCAGGGGCATTCTGCAAACACCCAGAGACTTCTGCCAGTTTTATGTTTTCAGTGTACTTGCAAGGGGATCTCTGTTTTGTGTCCTGGTAGAAATGAGCTGTAACCTTGCTGGCTGTGCCATAACCCACCTTGCCATCTTCAGTGTAGACATTCTCGTTGTACCCCTTGACTATTGTCCGGTCAATGAAGAGGCTCCTCATCACCACTATCACTTTTAACACTTTTCCTAAAGTAACCTGTGAAGAACAGCAGAAGGACAAAAACAAGCTGAAGGAGAGTCTGTGGTGTCTGAATTCATAAGACCATCAAGTTAACAGCTTAAGTTGATGCAATTTCAGTTTTCAATATTTTATAGAGAGACCAAAATAAAAGATCTAAAAGCAGTGTGTGTTGTGAGGAAGAGAGAGACTATGAAGTGCAGAACAAACAAACATTCATTTGCAACTGAAAATGTATGAGTTCACAGAATTCCCTTGTGCAGACATGACACTGCCAAGCAATTCTCTCCATTTTATTAACACCACAACTCAATAACTTGTCAAAAACAATGGGCAAATGTGATTATTTTCGATGAATTTGATATTCTCCAATATAAGTCCACTTAGAGAAAAACAATTTGAAAGAAGAATCGGACTCTCCTAATGCTGCCTTGTAAAAGCATGCCATGAGTGTAATGGAAAATGGTTTTGGTCCAATAAAAATGTAAAATTATTTCAAAGGAAACTACAGCTTAAAGTAAAAATGTTCCATTTTTAAAGGTTTCATTTTCTCCTGTCAGAGTGCCAAAGTGCAAAGAATAAAACTAGTATCATGTAAGACATAGAGTGTCAGCCAGAGTATAACAACAGAAATAAGCCTAAATTGTATTATTGACAAAAATGCAATAATGAAGGCATTTTAATCTAAAAATCAATTTACATTTCAAAGATGAACTTGCACTTCAATACTGTTGGATGTCTAACAAGAATTCTGTCTTTGTATTTTGTTATACAGAGATTATTAGAGAGCTTTTCCTCACCCACAAAAGCATAAAACCAAGATAAAAAAGAAACAATTAGATCATTTTAATATTCCCCAACCAGCAGCGCTTCATTTTCTGTCACTGTTCCAACATTTCACCCTGCATAGATGGACACAGGCAAGAACAATTGTGTGCTTACTGCTGACCCCAGCAGACAAACTCACACCCAAAGACATCAATCACTGATACTCATCTTCAGTGATTTGTTACATGGTTTTGCTTTCTAACTTCTGCTAATGACTCCTACCCACCATCTTGTTCCAACAGCAGTAACTCCAACCTGACTGAGATTTAAGGACAAGTAACTCAAGTGCCAAAATGCTTTTCCCTGTAAAGAGGAAGATGGAAAATCTGGCACGAAGGCTCCACTCAAAGCAGATGCAGGGACTGTGCTGGAGGAGGGTTAGGACGGGAACTGGGAGTAGGAATGTGGTGACAAAACAGAGCTTTGCAGAAATCACCCCAAATCCTGAAAATGCTACATTTATAATCCGAAAATACACAAACCCTGATGACAAATGTTTGCCATGGGACATGGAGAACTCTAGGAGAGTCCAAACAACAGGGAAGGACAAGTTCAGAGCAAGAGAGAAGGCAGGAAAACGAGAAGGGAAAAGTCAATGACAGCCTTCAAGAAAACAGAGCTGCAAGGCACGAATCTGCAAGAGTAGAAAAAGTGGGTCAGAAGAATGGGTACATTTCTGAAGAAAAAATGTTAAAGGCTGAAGGACAGTGACTTGTATCAAGGCCTGAGCCATGCACACACCATGACCATGTATAGAACACCATGTTTTGTTATCAAGTGCTGGGAATTTTGGTTTAAATGTAGTATCTTGTCAGGGTACTCTGTAACAAGACTTGGCTGCTCTGAAAATACAGGAAACTGGCAGAATTGTTTCAGCACCTACCACTCTATGACCTAAATTAAAGATATAAAGTCATGACCCAGAGGTGCCTGATCTATGATGCTGATCATGCACTAGAATTTGACAGTTTTGTCATAATTGCTAAGTGGAAATTAAGAAATTTTGATAAAAGTTGCCAGCACATCTACAGTTAACAGTTTTTCATTTATTTTTCTGCCTGATTAAGATTGGCACTTCCCTAGGACACAGCTCTGCTGAGAGAACTGACTCCTGTAACCTCATACTACACATCAACCATACATAGTAAAGTTAAGAGGAGGAAAAGATGACATTTTAAACAAAAAGAAATCTTAATGGAAGAGTGATAATGCTGCCCTACAAACACCCAGATGTATAATACAGTATGTATAATTATCCCCTCTGCCTTCATCCTTTCCTCTTCCCTCACATTCTGCAGTCACATGGCCAGGTAGAAATAATCCTGAGGTAGATTTGAAACCTGTGTGGGCTGAAAGTCCTCAGAGTGAACAGTGGAACATAACAAGCTGAAAAATCCCACTCCAGCTATTTTGTACCACTCTTATTTTGACAGAGGATTCCCCAGATTTTATGCTGGCTGGGACAGAGATCAAGACTTTCAGATGATTTTTGTAGGGCTGAATCATTAGTTAAGTCTGAGAGAAGCAGAAGTTTTGTAAAACTAAGCGTAGCTCAGAGAAATTATAGTTCATCATTTAACAGCACTGAAAGAATGAGGGTAGTAGTACAAAGAATGAACAACAGCCTGTCACTAGACTGGAGGATGCTGTTAGATTTCAAAGCCAAAAGTATGTTCCACTGCTATTTTCAGGGTGAAGCACATTCCATATTGTACACAGTAAATGCAACACCCTTTATTTTTTCCTCTAGTAATCAAGATTTGTAACTATTTTAGGACTTAATGTTTTTGTTCAACTCAACCATATTTTACAAATCACCTTTTTCAGCAAACCATTTTCTTTCAATTCCTGTTCAACTTGGCTACCTGGAGTCTATGGTCAGAAAAGATCTATGTATGGAATATAATTCACACTACAGTCATACAACTGTGTCCCTACAGATCACCTGAAAGAAGGTAATAACAAACTAATGGCTTTGGTAAAGCAGGAATTTGATAGTTTTACCCCAAGCTCCAACAGTGCAGGTCAAGACTCATCCAGATGGTCCCTATTTAATGGACACTGAAATGTCCCTGAATTTCCACAGGTACCAACTGAAAGAAATTTCTTTCCTTAGACAGAAAAGATACCTTTCAATTGTGACAAAAAAGCAACAATTTCCTTTCTAAGCCAAGTGCTCCTATTAAATTTCAACTTCTCCTGTCGATATCCTGTTAAGACAGCACTTGGCTTTTTAATATTTTGCCTGAAGGATATATGCCAACTCGTCCTTGATGTAGAAAATTTTAATTCAAATCAATACATGTACAAGGTCACTTTAAAATTCAATTAATATGAATGAAAAAATATGCCCCACAGTTCTGTGAGCTGAAAATGGAACAGTTGCAAGTTAAATACTTCTGTAGCTTCTGTTTTGGGCTGTGTAACAACAACGTGCTTCGAACTTCCTTTTAACTGAAGTATACTAAATTCAGGCAGTTAAGTTATTCATAAATCCCCTGCTTCCTAAAATGGAAAGCTCCAGAAGAAGGTAGGGCAGTCAGCTGATTGAAATCTGCAATATTATGCAGCTTTTCTGACAAAGATATATAAAATAAAGATCTTCTTGAAATATCCCAGTTTTAAAAATATTTTGTCTATCACCAAGATAAATCTCAGGGAGCATCTGACAGACACAGTATGCCAAGAAAGGGGGAAGGGGAACGGAATAATCAGGGAGAATGGCTTAGATATCTAATTTCTTGTAAGAATGCTACAAAAAGTTCCCATTTACCATCACTTATAATTGGAAAAGAAATAAGTACCTTTCCAAGTAAGTCAGAATCAGGGTCCAAACGTCTTTACAGAATGAAAAGGATGGAAATTATTTTATCTTGCCAGAACTCTGCCTGGAGGAAACATCTTGAAATCCCCACCTTTTAATTTTGCCTCCTCACTGAAACCAGTATCACGGGAAAAGCCCTTTTATGAGCAACTTAACACATTAACAAATATTCAAGTATATATTAACAAATTTATTGAAGTTTGATATCAGGAAAATGTACACTGACAACACCAAGCTCCAACACTTTGTGAGAAATTCCCAAGGCTGCAGATTTCCCCTCAGCATTCCAGGGAATTTGCTGGTGATTTGAGCTGCAGATGCTCTGCAATGCAGAGCTAAAAGAAAGAAAACATTATTTTCAGTTAACATGGGCACCTCTCTGCTTCTATAAAAAGGAGCACAAGTTTGTGTGTGGTTTTTATTCACCTCAGAAATAAGGCAACATCCAACCAGACACGTAACCAAGCTACAGATTTCCAGCAAAAGGCCAGACACCTGCTCCTTGCCACAGAACTGCCATAAGCTCTTCCTCCCACTTGTGTCTTACTAATCAGTAAAATGCTTGGAAATCATATTTATATATGCTGAAAAATAAGGTTTTGTATTAAAAATAAAGTTAAAAAAACCCCATCCAGACTTTCAACTAGTTCTTTTTTCACCTCATTTTTTATGTCTCATCTACTGCTGGTATGAAGGCTGAGCTTTCTCTCTCACATGCTCATTATTCTTTAATGATGCCTATTTGTAAATAGCAAGATAAGATGCAATTAAGCCATTAGAGTCTAAATAAACAAACACACTAATTAGGTTTTTTACAAGGATTTCTCTTTTTATGCAAGGGCTGGAATTTACCTTTCATTAGTCTAACCTAATTGCAATAGTGCCTGATAAAAAGTCAACATAAATGAAGGACTTGAAATGATTTCACCATATTAGGGATGAGCTGGTGCTCTCCTCCCTCAGTCACATTCTATATTCTCTCAACAAAGCAAAAAGCTGGCCAGTGACACTTGTGGAAAGGTCACACAAGTCCAGCATTGCCACACAAGATGAAACTCTTTTTTCCATTCTAAATTAGAGCAGGCCAGGAATTTTACAGGGATGAAAACCACGTCTGATCTTGCACAATATAAATCTATGGGAGTATCAATACACCCCTGTGAGGCTTTGGGCACAGAACCCTGTGCAGGGAGCAAAGCTGAGGACATTTCTCACAGGACTTTTTCTACTTTTTTCTACTCATTCCCTTTCCTATCAAAAGACTCTTCCTCATCTTCCTCATTCTTCTATTAGACAAGCAGAAAATAACTTACAATTTGCTTGCCAACCCCTGCTCACATTCGTTGTTCATTCAAGACATTCTTCCCCTGCATCTATCACCTTAAATTCTGGTTTTAGTGCTTCTGAAATGCTGGGTTTCCCCATCCTAAGGCACAAACTGTGAAACCACTGCAGCCACGAGTCCCACTGTGAGCTCAGGATTCCTCCAGCTCACACAGGAGATCCTTAAACATCCCAGGAGTTTCATCAGACACCAAAACCAAGCTAATGTCTCCAAGGCAGCAAACCCCTAAATGAATATTCATCCTAAGGGACTAAAAATTAGGTTCCTAAGCCACCAAATGTGACCATCAGATCTACATCCCTTCCATGAACCTGCCTTCTTATATCCAGTGTCCACTGAGCAGAGTTTTCCTAATAAACCACCCCACAGGCAGGAGAAATGCTTACACTGCAAAGAATTTTGGAGACATGAGATAGTTTTGGAAACAACTGCACTGAATTGTTTCTGATCAGTACACCACCAATACTGATTTCAAATCCCTTTGCAAATTCCCCCTCCCTTCCCAGTTCTCCAACATCTGGGCTTCTTGCACAGAAATCAGTTTGGTGCCTTTCTTAATGGGCAAATAATAAATTTCAGAATCCATTTTCCCAGTAAAAATAATGACTTTATGTAAAACACCGGTAAACAGAAATGAGACACAAGGAATTATTCAATCTCAGTGAACAGATGTCTGGCCTATTTGCAATTAATACAACCCACTGCCATACAATCAGACTGCTTAAAATGCTGGGAACAAGATCTGAAAGTTCAAATGCAAATGTGTCTGATTTTATGGAAATGAATAAAACTGTATAAAACTCTGTTTCATATTTTTATATGATAGCTCTATTAAAAATATAGGAAGCAGTGTAAATTTATAAGAATTAATTTAGAATTAAAAATTTGTCAGAAAACCCAAAAAGAAGAAATCGTGATTTCTGCCACAAGTTTGGCAGAAACAATTCAGTTTTTCAAACTGAAAGGTACTTATACATATCATTCTTTAGAAACAGAAATTACAGAAAACAATTCAATTATCTGCAAAAATACTTACCAGTGTTTATAACTTCTGTTGTAGTTCTTTACAAATATTTGAGATAAAAACAATTTAAAGACAAAGTAGTTCCCAGATGTAGATGAGAAAATCAGGTTCTACCCCTGAGCAGGACAAGCTGGGTACATGATATTAAAATCATATTTGTCAGCTGGAAAAGTAGGGCTGAATGTCACTGTTTAATAAAATCTTTCTGATATTAGTGAGTGAATTGTATACAGAGTTTGTTTCAAACACAAAAAAGTCTTAATTTTGGTAATGGAAAAAAGGTGTGTGAAACAGTCACAAAAAACTTGGTGGTGTGATAAGTATATTAGAAAAAAATGTATCTAGGAATAAAATTGATTATTCATAAAGGCAATAATCTGGGTATTTTTCATTAATTAAAAATCAGGTAATGGTTTCTTAACACACAAGATGAGGTTTATCTATTTACAATTTCTGGCAACTGACCAACAAAATCTCACAAAAACCATAAGGAGTCGACAGTTCCCTCTGCTGCTGCTGGAAATTAATTTTCCATAACAGAGTTATTAAAGCTGATAAAATTCTATGTTTAGTCTATTTTACACATAGTGTGATTAAAAGATTAATTGAAAAATCACTACTTGAAGATTGGGATTAAACAGCACCTTGAAACACCACAATAAACTGCTTTTAAAATCAGCTGAGGATTTCACACAGCTCTGAAAGGTTTCAATTATTTATGTGTTTGGCCTGTGTAGCACAAATCCAGACTAATGAGGTACAATTGCTGTGTATAAATCTAAAGCATAAAAAAACCTCCTCATTGTCTGGAGGAAGCAGCAACTCCATGGGACTGGGAGGTTGCCACTTTACAAGACAAGGCTTTCATGATCTCAGGAAGAGTTTATTTTGCTTTTAGCTTAGAGTTCAGAGTTTCTGAGAGCTGTGCCCTGGTCAGGACAGCCCAGCTGAGCACAAGGGTTACTCATCTGGAGAGTCTGGCCAACAGGCTCCCATGGATGTTAATTATTATGGAATCACAGCCTAGTTAGGGCTGGAAGGGACCTCTGGAGATCATCCCATCCAAGGCAGGGTCACCTGGAGCAGGTGGCACAGGAACACATCCAGGTGGGTTTGGAATGTCTCCAGAAAGGGGAACTCCACAAACTCCCTGGGCAGCTGTCCCAGTGCTCTGCCACCCTCCATGGAAAGTTCTTCCTCATGTTCAGGTGAAAATTCTTGTGTTTTAGTTCATGGCTGCTGCTCCTCATCCTGTCATGGAGCACCACTGAAAAGTCTGGCACCATCCTCTGACACCCACCTTGGAGACCTTTATATTCATTTATGAGATCCCCTCTCAGCCTTCTCTTCTCCAGACTAACCAGGCTGGGCTCCCTCAGCCTCTCCTCATCTGCTCCAGACCCCTCATCATCTTTGTGGCCTCCACTGGACCATCTCCAGCAGCTCGTTGTCTTTCCTGAAGAGTATCCTCTTGAAATACCAGATGAATTTTAACAGCACAAGTCCCACCTCTACAACTAAACAAGCTGATTTCCATGTGCACATGTAGAGGTAGAAGTTGTAGAGCCTGGGGCTGGAACTTGCTGTATTGGGTCTCTTTTCTGAAGATGATTTATTTGACAAAGCCCCGATATTGCTGAGGTTTCAAAGTCTCCCCAGGCACACCTTTCCCCTTCTTTCCCATCTCCTTCAAATCAGTTACCCATTTTTAAGATATGGATAGTGCTTACCAGTGCATTTGAAGATGAATAGATGGGGTTTTTTTCTGGTAGATGGAATGATTGTGTTTAAAGATGTTATGAAAACTAGACCTTTGTGTCAAAGACCTTCATAAGATAGTGGGCATGATTATGAACAGACCAAAGATGAAAATGGCTGAGATTATAGTTAGTAAATTAACTCTGGGCAAACAGGATGGTTGTGAAATATTTTTAAATAAAATGAGCATTATCTGAAGCCTTTGGTATTGTGGTAAATGATGCTGCTGCAAGGGAGCAGCTCCAGATGTAACTCGGGCCAAGTTCAGAGTGAGAAATCACAAGTGGTGAAGAAACCTCCCTCCTTTCTGGGGGAGGTGCTCTCACACTGCCCATCCTGCAGCACCTTTCCCTGCAGGATCTGTGGCTGAAAACAGCAAAAGCTTTTGTAGCAGTCAGGGCCAGATGGAAAGTGCCATATTGGCAACATCAACTGAGACAGATGGGGAAGAGGGAAAACCTGCCTAAAAGAAAAAATGATAAACTCATCACACAATCACATGCAAAAATACTTTAAAAACAATCTTTCTGATCTCTGATCCAAGGAAAATATGCATAGCACTGGTTCAACATGGGACTGTGATCTTGTAGCAACCAAAATGTCCTTGATTTAGAGAGCAACTGCCACATGGAGTTCACTGCATTACTGATGGCAAAAGGGGCTTCTTCTACAGTTATCACCCAACCTGATTCCCTAGAAGTCACATCCAAGGAAATTTACCTTACTTCCTAATTGTGCCTGAATCTCGAACAGCATCATCTGTTTCCTGACCATAAAAAGCCATCAGAAGTACAAGGTACTTCAATGTGCAAAGAGAGGCTCCAAGAGAATGGAAAGGGTTTCAAAGGAAAGAAGCAAACCCAGACGTTTTTCTATAGCAAAATAGGTAAAGTCAGCTTAAGAGGAAATGCAGAAACTCCCAAGACTTACAGCTTCTTAAAGCTGCATTGATGAATTCCATTCTTTTCTGGACTATATTGTTCCACTTGGTGAATCCAACAATTGCAGATTAAATGTTTTAATGCCAGCTGTTTATTTTAACCTCTGACAAAGTTAATCTCTTGTGAATTTTGGGCTGTTCAAAGGAAGTTAATAATGAGATGTTAGAGAGTTAATTAAAAGTGAACACAATACAAAATAATTAAAAATTAAACATAATCACAGCAATACTTACTATGGAGAAATTAACAGAAGCTTTGAAAAATACAGGCAAAAATCTAACCATCATAGTGTTTTAAAACTCAACAAACTCACAGTGTAAAATCTAAGGAACAGTCCTAACATTGACTTATATTGACTCATCAGTTCTGTTTTGACAAAATATCTGACTTTCAGATTCATTTTTTGGGAACAAGAAATACATTGACACGTACACTACACCCAAGCCTTTTGTAACAGTCTGTGTGAGAAAGGGAAAAATAAGAGAAAGTGCCATGAGAATTGTGAGATGGAAAAGACTGAACTGGCCTCAGTCCTTCCCCTGTGTATTTGAGGCATTTTCCAGTTCTATTTAAAATTTGGCAAAATATGCAACTTCTGCCTTTCACCTACTAGAAGGAAATCAGCATCCAGCTGCCAGTCTACAGACTCCACTTCCATGTTGCTGTCTTGGAGCAAGAGTTTTAAAGACTTCTCTTGTATAAGCCCAACAGCTGCCTGTAGAAATGGATGTGAACAATGGATTCCTCTGGAATGTAATCTTGGTTGGTCAGGCAGAAGTAAATCGAATGTATTGGACTTGTTTATCTCTAATCCAGCCTTTACTGCTCATTTACTTCAAAGGCAAATTCTTAACTTCATCATATAACACAAACTCACTGACCCAAGAGCAATGTGAACAAATTTAAATCATATTGGTTTCCTTCTTCTTTTCTTCCTCACAACACTCTCTTCCTTCTTAATTATCATGATTAAGACTCACTCATTGCCAAGTCTGCTGAAAACCACAGTGAGTATTTGAGTTTGTGCTCACATTTCTACAATCACATTTAACAATAAAAAAGCAACAGATCTTTCACTTAAAGGGGATATTCTTTTTATCATTAATTTGTCTAAGGGTAAGAAAGATGCTACATTACTGTGACAAATGAAGAATGATATATTTCTATAAAAAAATCTTCAATAATCTGCATTTTAGGGACAGTAATTCAATCTGTTAAGAAACTGAGCTCAAGGGATTAAATGATCCAACTTACCAGAAGCATTGCAGAGGTTCCATTTGGCCGGGACAGCTGGATAGACATTTCAGGGAACATCCTATCAATGCGATTGATCACATCATCAACGTATCTACCAACCAAACCAGAACAGCACCATTAGCACAGGCTCTTTCTCACATTATTTCCCCTTTTTAATGATGTTCATGGGACTTTCCTGAATTAATTTCCCTCTGACACCTCCATACTCTTCAAAAGCACATGCAAGGATAGTTCAAAAAGTCATCGACAAAAGGAAACAAACCAAAACCGTCTGCAAATTGTTTGGAAAATTAATTACTCTGCCCTTAAAAACATGCACTCAATTTTTAGTCCAAATCTGCCAAGTCTCAAACACCTGCCATTGTATTTCTGTGCCTTCTCCTCAGGGGGGTTGATCAGAATGACTCTTCCAGCACAGGGATTCAGAGGCTGTCACGTCCTTCCTCTCTGATAAACTAAACTGATAGAGGTTTTATCAAAGTCTTCAGACTATTCTTCGGGGTGCTTTTTTTCCTGAACCTTTCCAATTTATTTCATGCACTGGTGACTCTGAAATTGCCTGGTACATTCAAGGAGTTTCCTTGGAGTGATCAAACACAAAGGAAAAAATAACAACATCCTTTCTGCTGGGTGCAACCCCTTTGTTTCCGCAGGCCGAGGTGAGCTGGCACACAGTTGTCTTGTTCCCTGGGATCAATTTAAGGGCTGACATCCATTAACTCTGGACATGGCCTTATAGAGACCTTGTTTCCCAGGACACATCACCCCACCCCATGGGCACATCTCACATCCTTCAGCCACTCCTCTGGACACATGAAATTCCAAATATTTGCCTTAGCAGAGTTTACAGGACAGTCTGAATTGTCTGTGCACTGATCTGTCCTCTGGTACTATTTTTGGTTCTCCTGAAGTACCCAAAAAAAGGGAGGAGCAGCACTGCCCTCTTATCACAGAAACAGAATGGTCTGGGTTGGAAAAAACCTTAAAGCTCATCTCCTTCCAACACGGGCAGGGACACCATTAACTAGTTTAACAGGTTGCTCAGCGTGCATCTAAACTCTGCAACTTGATCAGAATTCACCAATAAAATGTTTTCATGCTAACCCACACATGTGCTCTGAAAAAAAAAACCTTTGGAAAAATTGGTTCCCTGAGTTAGATTAACAGTGAAACTAAAAAAATCTAATTATTTTCCTTTAATCTGCTTAAATAAAGGCAAAAAATGTTGAATTCACTTCTAATATTAGTGCTAAAACCCCCTGAACAAAGAGGTGCTACGCTCCAGTTGCTGTTTTACAAAGCAAAGGATTAAAATAATCAGAAAAAAATGAAATCAAACCAGGAAAGCTACACTTACACAGCTGGTAAAGTCAGCCCACTTCTAAAACTAACTAAAGAACGAAATGAGTTATGACAATTTTGCATAAAATCCTTAATCCACGCTTCTTGTGCACAAGAAAGTTCCCCCATCCACTGCAGTGACTCATCAACACTTGCTGCTGATAAGCAAAGCCAAAACACATAAACCAAGAACTTCCTCAGCACTGGGGAAGAAGAGGCACAGAAGACACTGCTCCAGGATGAGTGAAGCTACACATGGACAGCACACACCCAACTAATTTTAAGTATTACTGAACCCCAGACTTATTTTACACAGCATGAGACTTTACAGTTTCATAAATGCCATTACTTCAGGCTCCCAAATAAATGAAGCTCTTGCTTGTGAGTGAACAGAGGTGACTGACTGTGGTACAGGCAAGGAGAGGGTCTGTAGTTCTCAGTCAGCCTCTCACACCATGATGCAGATTATTGCCTAAGTTTTCCCATTTCCCAAGCTTTGGGCAGTAAAAATTTTAAAACAAACAAATATGAAGTTGCATAATACAAGACAACTTTCACAGTGCATTAAGAAAGGAAAGTTCAAGCAATTTTAAATCATGTGAGCAACAGCTGGACTGGGGCATTTAATCTGCTTAATGCCCTTCTGGAAATCTCAGGGGACACGTGCACACTCATCCTCTGAAAATGGGATCCAGGCTGGCTGGAGGTAATCAAGGCTTCAAAGACTTTCTAAGATATGATTATTTTTAAAATGTAAAACTTGTCATGAAGCTTAAAACCTGACCCAAACCCAACTGTCACTTTGTACTACCTGAGCACAATAAGGCAGAACAGGGAATTCACAGGGAGTTGTCACACACAAAGCAAACCAGAAACCTCATTTGTATTAACCAGCTTCTGAAAGCACTTTTAAGTGAGTTACTATGACTTTTGGGGCTTAGAAGCCTGTTAATTTGATAGCATTTTTCCTAGATCAGTTGACAGAAAAAGAAAATTAAAATCATGTGCTTCAGGAAATACAGTGCTTTGGTTTGGCAACTCTATCAGGATCATCCACACTGGGAGCATTTTCCTTCTCTTCTAGTCAGTGGGAGGTCAGAGAAAATCCAAGACCAACAGGATAAAAGAGCATTGATGTATGTAACATTGTTTTGCATTTTTTCAAGTAGACATCATGCTTTCCTGAGCACTCATCAGAACAGAAGGACTCTTCAAAGATGGGTATTTAATTACTAAATTAGCCTGACTACATGGTGGCCTCAAATATAAAATGACAAACAACCTAATCTAAGGCAAAAATCTTCTATAGATTTGCCCTTCAGAGAGGACATCTGGTAAAACATCTTGTGAAGGGATGGATATGATAAATCAGAAGCAAAGTAATGCAAAAGTGTAACTGGTGATGACTTCAGAGAAAACTGAGGAACATATGATAAAGACAAGATAAAGTGTACTCCTGAGGCTGTCTGGAAAGAGGGTCAGAGAAATGCTGCTGTCTGGAACTTATTCTGCAGAACTGAAGCACACTAATTTAGTGCCAAAATAAGCAGAGTCACAATTTACACATCTCTGTCCAGTTTTAGCTCAAAAATATGAGTTCCTATTTATGTTAAGAACCTCTTGCCCAGTCTCAGAGAAGCAAAACACTTAAGGATGGGGAAAAGGCTAATTTTACTTTGCCAGTAAGCACTTGTAACTTCTGACGTCCTCACCACATCTCAGCTTTCTCCTACATACAAAAGATGCTGGTTGGAAGGAGTATTTATGAACCCAGAAGAAATAACATGAAGCAGGGAAAAGCAAATGGAAATAATTGGCTCAAGTATTTGGCCTATTTTCATCTTAAGAAAAAGAAATTCATGGAATTCCTAGAATTAGAGAGGCATTGTTCCCCCTAGGAAGGGTTGAATGGAGTGTCTAGACAAACTCCCCCCACTACTGCTACTCTACAATGCAAAGGATGTTCAAAAAGGTCTGAAGCCAGACTGCAGAAGATCACACCCAGTAATCCCAGTGTTACAGCACAGTATTTAAACCCTTTATAGATAGAATTTCATTATTATTTATTCTTCTAGGCCTCAAAAGGCAATAGATCAACATCTCATTGCAACACACTAAATCAGTTCCATTCTATTCAAAAAAGCTGCATCCTGATGCAGATCCAGGTGCATCTTCTAATCCAGATCCATCTCCATCCTACCCAGAAAATAAAAATGGACTTGACCAACAGGACATTCCATCATTCAACCTTATCAAGTACTAAAGCAATTTCACTAATGTAATTTTACTGGTCAGATGGAGGATTTTTTAAGCAGCTTTAATAGCAGGTTTGTACCAACTTCCCTCTCCCATTTTTCCTCTTCTCTCCTTCATGACACAGATTCATGATTTTTAAGGAGGTATTAAAATTATATTTTGGACAGAAAATCTTTACTTTAAGAAATGCTAATAGTACCATTCAGGGTTATAAATCTGAATGTGCACAGAGCCAGCCAGTCTGATCAGGTCTGATATCAGATGCTTTCCAAGGCTGTCAAGACTATAAATCAGTATTTTCATTGTTATGTAGAAGAGTATTTTTTTCTACAAACATGCTAGATTAGTACTGCAGAAGTCAAAACAAAACAGTTTACTTCATAAACACTAGCAATGACTAAAATGAATTCAAAATATTACACTCCACATGAAGTCTTGTTATGAACATGCAGAAAAATCAATACTAGAATAAAGTAATAGAGAGATTTGTTGAAAAATCTCTCTGCCATTTTCCCAATAAGCACATCCATAAATTCTTTAGTCCCTATTAAGGGAACAATGACTGGAACAGACATGAGACACCTTTGATGCGAGTTAGAAAATGCTGTTTGTAAGGGCCTAATTATCTATGAAAAACACTCACTGGGAAGTTTCATGCTAAAGCATCAGGTTGACAATGTAGAAATAATTCAGGAACCATTTCTGTAGATAAATGGTCTTGTACCATCTCTTTGATTCACATAAAGGTCCCCCAACAGACATCAATATAGAAAAGTAATTCATTATAAAAGCCTTTCAGTTCCACACTGGACAGATGGCTTCGCTCTCTAATGCGACCTCTCTTTTTCCTTTTTTTTTTTAATTTTTACTGGATTAGATCCAGCAATCCAGTGTTAGTGTGATGTTTAACAGCTTAGACAAGACTTAAATAGCATTTATTCCACCCAGTGTTTCACTTGCATGCTGTTCATTTTTTCCACTCCATACAATTTCAAGATTAGAAATACAAGTATTAACAATCATTTTCCAAGGAGGTTTTTGGAAGAAAGAAAACTTTGCTAAATGATCTTGGGAAGATGGAAAGAAAATGGGGGTGACGTGGGGTGGGAAATACATATTTGTAACATGAAAAGAGAGTAAACTTTCCTCTACACCCAGTGGAAAACACCAGAGATGAACAGAAACTTGACAATTCTGTTGAATTGAGATTCATGATATTCTGGAGAATAGGGGAAACTCTCCACACATTCTCTCACTTACCAGCACAGTATTTACTTGCTCCCAGATTTATTTTTTTTTTTGGCTTTCAGTTACTATTTTTAACCCAACTAATAATTTCTTGTCACTTGTGTGGTATCTCAGAAGCATGGGCTGATGAAGGCATGAGGACAAAGAGCTTGCCTGCAGTCAAGACCTATGAAAACTTATTTTTTGCAAAACCAAGACTCAATATACAATTTGAAGCTTTTAACCTTTTGCAGGATTTAAAATACAGATTTTAGTAAGAGACTTCATAGTTTTCAGGCAACCTGATTAGAGAAATAGTATATTTTAACACATACAAGGTAATCACAGTTCTAGTGTGATTTATTCATCACGGAATTAAAGTTTTAATTTGATTCAGCTACCTGCTAGGCAAGTCTCTGCAGGTAGCAAATTCAAGTTGATAGAAGGCTTTTCAGAAGCATCAATTAGCAATAGTTATTAAAACAGTGACCTCTGCCAGCTTTGGTGAGATGACACTTCCTGCTTGGATAGGCAATGAAGAGCGTGAAAAGAAATTCAACACCACTCACGCTGCGAAAGAGACTTCAAGCATCAAGCCTAAATTAGACAGCTGGCACTATCCCTGACATCTGCACAACAATCCTGGAAGTCTCTGCCTCGTTCCTCAAATTCCACAGGTTTCACTGGGGGTTTTTATTGTTGTTATGTCAGGCTCTTGCTTTTTAGTTCTGTGGGAGCTCTATAAAAATGCTCACGTTTCCTGGCTCCAGTACCAAACTTGCTTGTTTTGAGCCACTTCTTCTCCAGCTGTAAGTTTCCTTGCCAGGCTGTTTTCTTTTATAGTTGTTAACACTATCCTCTTGTCCTTTCTGAACAAAGTGTTTCAGCAGTTTGCTCTCTCTTCTCACCTAGTCTCCAAGTTTCTCATGGTGAAGACTCCAGCCTTGTTTCTCCCTTCCTCTGTGCACACTGACTCAGTCTCTGCTCCTCCTCCAATGCCTCCATTCCCACTGTAAAGTCTTTATTCATGATACATCAGAAATAAAAAATGTTCTCTTTCAAATAACTGACTTCTAACTACCAGGAGGTAAGCTGAGGGCAGAAGGAGTAAATCTGAGGCTTTTGAGTTGCACACAGTTCTTCAGTCTTGGGGCTAAAATACAGAATGAGCAGGAGGGAGTTTCAGCACCAGAATGTTTTTGTAATATGAATCCAGAGGTGTGGCAAGATTAAGGCAGAATGTGTGGACTAATTTGCTAAGACACTTTGAACAAAGGTCCTAAGGAACAAATTTGCTAAGATTCACATGCCAAACTCCACTCTGTCCTGGGGAGGAGAAGCAAGACAACACACACCTGAAAGCATTGAAAGACACAACTCCAACCCTGAGAGAAGGCAGACTTCCATTGATTCTTACAAATTCACTTGTTTTCAACTTTGTTATGGATATTATTTCGGTCATAGAGGGATTTTATTACTGAGTGGATGCAAAAGATTAAGCTCTGTGCCTAAATAGCCTAGCAGTGTTTACATATAAACACAGGGTGGTCTGCTGCAAAAAGCATATGCACACAGAGCTGTATCAAACACTTACCATCTGCACTTCTCACTCACAAAAGGCCAAACCTGCTACGGCACTTAAGCATGCATGTGAAATTGTCTGGACAGTTCTTCAGAAGCCAAGATAGGGTGTTTAAGGGTTGGATTTACAAAGACATTTCAAAACCCCAGGCTGTGACTCAACAATTTTCAGCCTTCAGCACCACCAGTGACATCAGGCACTGACACATCCCCTCCTGCACGTGGCAGCATCCAGCCCCCTCAGCTGTGCTGTGCTGCAGGCGCTGGAGCTCACAATTGAGCTGGCTTGGGAAAAAGAAAAAAATAAAGTACTAGTTTAAACCTAAACCAGTTTCATGATCCAACTCCCTGTGTGCCAGCACAATTCCTGCTGGGACCACACATCACGGGCCAGGAGTACAGTACACCGGGGTCATACTATTACAACAATAAAATATTGGTTTATGGTAAAATTTGTCACTTAAACAGCATTGTTTATAGAGCAAACACAATTCTGAATTCTCCAGTGCTACCACGAGTTCACTGCTAAGAGACAAACCTGCAAGGAATGTCCTCAAATGTAGGAGCTGACAGAGATGCTGCAAACACACACAGGGTTCTCCTGCTGAATCCTGATGGAATGCAAACCTGCTGTTGAATCAGTCTCTGGACATCTGCACACTTACATTAAATATGAACATCTCTGTAACACACTCTGAAAACACATGTTATCAGTTCCATACTTTGTCTTTTGAGACAGAGCAAAAAGACATCTGTTCACAACACTGAATTCCAATGCACCACCTTGAAAAGAGTTATAAGGAAAACTTTAAATTACAAATTGAGACCTTCCAGTCCAATTCCCAGAGCTGTTTTATTATAGTATTGAAATAGCTTTCTTTGTACTTATGTGGAATGCTCTTCAAAATGACTTTAATTCACAGCAGTAATCATGACAGGAATATGGATATTAGAATGTGTGAAAACTGGTTAACAAAACAAGCATGAATCTACTTTACAGGCATCACCAGGATCCTGCCTGAGCCTGCACTAGTCTGTGCTTTATGGAAAACATTAACTCCTTTGTACACACCTTGAGAGGAAAAATAGCCCTTCCTTAACCATGAAGCATCAGTGGTAAAATAATTTCAAAAGCAATACTTCACAGCACATATGTATTGTTTGTATTTCCACTTCTTCACAAAAATACATGTTGCTCCACAGCCCAACAATAAATACTAACAACAGATATTTTCAGGGGCCTGGAGAAGAGTCAGAATTATTGCATCAGTGTTTGTCTGCAGAGATGGTTCTTGAATTACTCCTAATTTGTCAAGCAATTTGTGCCCCACACAAAGCTCCTCCTGAGTGAGGGAGAGGGGATCAAGCTGTGACTTGCTGATGACAAAGGCCCCAGAATAAGGCATCAAGTTCAGTCCTGCTTCTAGAAAAATTGATAGGCTGGGATGGTTTTCAGCCCAGCCAGACTCCCAAAGAAAGTGAATGGGGTTTTCTGCCATCAGGGAAAGGTCTGACACTAAAAGTGTGGACTGACCACCTGATGGGATTCTGTGTATTACCAAACACTGTCAGTCCCAAGTTCAGCCTTCTTAAGCTAGAATTCAGTATTTTATGTTATTTTAAGCTCTGCTGTTGAAGAATTACTTCAATAGCAAAGCCTTCTCACTTACTTTCTTTGTGCTTTATTTCTCCCTCAACAGAGCAGAAATTACAGTACTTACCTTCTTTTATGAACAGCAACAGATGATGCACAATACCTGTAATTTATTCTATACCTATGAAAAGCAGCAAGATTTTACCTTTGGGTGGAGAGACTGATGAACAGGAAACACAGCAAGTTGTGCCCTGTTAGACTTTCCTATATTATATGCTTGGCCATATCAGAGCACTGATGGAAGGAAGAGACCTTAGTGATCACTTCTGTTAGGTACAGCAAGTCCCAGAACTTAGTAAGGCATCACAAATTCCAGAGGATGGGAGGAAGGGAGGATTAAGGAGAATAGCTAATACATCAAAACAGGAGAGCAGAGCAGACCACTTCATACACAGGGCTAAGAAGTAAAAACTCAAATTTTAGGCTTCATCAATAGACTTCAAACAGCCACTCAAAAAGAGATCCACTTCAAGATCTAGTGCTTTGTTAAATTTATAAACTGTGCTAAAAACAGGCAAGTCTTAATAGCACTTGTTCTAAGGGTACTTAGGATACTTGATATCAGCCTTTAAGGACCCTTACAATCAATTTGTTCTTCTGCAATTAAGAGTGAAGTAAAGGTGAAGAAAAAAGCAGAAGGGATGAGATACAAATGATCACTTGCACAGCCCACTGCAATTTATTACACAAGCTTTTACCAAATGCCCATTTCAACTGTTGTGATCACTGACTTCAAGTTTCCTTGAGGGAATTTCATAATTAGTCCTGATTCTTAGCTCTTCACAATTATGCTCTGACCAAGGACTTCGATCTGGCTGTGATACTATAGAGATAAAAATCTATCTTAAAACTCAGAGGTTTACCAAAGGACTCCTTCAAGGTCATCTTTACACTCCAGTACAAAAACTGGAGATAACAAGTACAATCAGGCATTTATAATCTCAAGCCTCTTCCAGTACAAACATTTAGGAGAAAGAAGCCCTTCAAAACATTACTTTCTAAAAAACACATTTTCATCACCTCTTCCTCCAACATGACAAGCTGTTCCTTAGGTTGGGAGTTTTTTTAGGGCTTATGGAAATTAATTGCGTGGCTTCCGCTGAAAGGCAACGTGGGGGAGGAGGGCCAATTCCCCTCAGGAAATTCTCTGGGAAAAACTCTCTCTTTAAATAAGAGAGTTGGTTAAAGGAAAGGGCTGATCATCAGTTACTCCTGGGCTTGGCAAACACAGTCCAGACACGGCAGCAAAGCGACTGCAGGAATTCACTGCACCTTTTTGGCCATTTTCCCACTCTTGTAATCATGTTCTCTCTCATTTGTTATTTCCCCTCTCAGAAGGATCCCTGTGCAGCCACCACGGAGATCAGACAGGCTTTATGTTCACCATGGCTTTCTAAATGCTGCAGCCTCTCTGTTCCCTGTGCTCCTGCCCTGCACTGAACAGGCAGAGTGGAGTTTGAAATCCTTCCCAGGGCTCAGAGCTGGACTAAAGTCAAGTACCACTGTAAGCAAAAAGGGAAGTTCAGAAGTGTGCAAAGTTCCCCTAAAAAATAAAACATAAATTAGCATTCATGCCAAATATATCCCAGGCAGAATAACCCCTTTAGAACCACCATGTCTGATGCTATCAGGGAGAAATTTTCAGCCTATTGAATGTGATTCTGTTTTGTAAGTATACCAACAGAAGTGCCTCAGTGAAACCCAAGGAATGAAGACCTCAGGTAAATACAAACATGAGCATTAACACTGTCTGGTTTTGTTCCTACTTATGTTTCCCTAATTGTGAGCATTCACTTCATGAGTATCAGGCTGAAAACTTGTAAAAGCCAAGTTCTTTAGAGAATGTCAAGGTGGTTACTCAAAGTAAAGAAATTCCAAATTGTCAGATCATTTCTAATAGTAAATAGGTACAGATTAAGAAAAACAGTCTCAAGTGGCATGAAATAATCCCCCTGTACCTGGGACTGTGCTTGGTCACAAGCCAGAACTTGAACTCTGCCAAACATTTGAAAAATGCTGCTACAGAAGGGCCAATAAAAGAACTCTTGCAGACCCTGAAGACACCACCAGCCTGATCAACCTTTCCTGGTCACCAGCCAAGGTGTTTGGCCTGTCTGTCAATGCCAGTGGCTCTCAGCAGGGAGTGGTTTATTATTCTAAAAAGATGCTTCAATAAAAGGAGGGTCCGCCCTGAATCACTGCCACGAGAAGATTTAATTAGATTTTTACACTGACTAAAGACATTCCCTGCACACACAAAAAATTTTAAATATGGAGATAAATGATAGTGTATTTTAAGGTAAGGTTACTTCTGTTTTCATCTTACTGTTTATATTTTTCCTTTTCTTGAGATGGCTCTTTCCATTATCCAGTTACACTGTCCAACCATAAAGGTTTCTTGTGAAAAAAAGTCCAATAATTTTTTGATTAAAAACTCTCTGGGCAAATCTGCTGAAGTATTCCACCCAACAGAGAGCTCCATCTCTTCCTAGGAAAAGGTCTGATGATAACATAAAGAAAACTTCATACTCAACTAAAAAGAAAAAAACCCAACAAACAACAAAAACCAACCCAAATTTGCTTCATCACAATGCTGCAGAATAGTTTGATATCCCACACAAGTACAATATATACCAATGCAATATTGTAATTTGATGTTTTAATTAAAAATATATTGGTTAAAGAAGAGAATAGGGCTTAGCTGCAAACCATCTGTATCAGCAGACAGAATGTTCATTAAGAGCAACCTCATATCAAAGATTTTTCTGAAAGCCACCAGAGGAAAGTTGAAGTCAACCATGAGGGCCAGGGCTATTAGAGATGTTTCAATCATTGGGAAACCATTATCTCAAATTCATGCTGCTACCAGGCTACAGGTTCATCCAGTAACATGACAGCAAATTACATGATTAATTAGCTCCCACACAGGTACTGCAAGTCAACCAGGTAAAACTGATGCCCTACAGAAAGAGACAAAGTATTACCAAATGGTACCTATTGCCTCAAAAGATTGTCCTGCAGTTATACTTCCAAAAATCAGTGAATTTGCAGATGCTTTAAGGGAGCTTAAAGGGAACTTAAATATGTGTGTAGCCAAACATTTCCCAGCCTCCCTGGCATGCCTGGAGAGGCTCTTTGCTCACTCAGAGCTGGACTTTTCTCAATGTATATTCTCCTTCACACTGAGGAGATGGAAATGAACTACTGAATTTAGGATTTGAGAGCAAAGGGAGTCAACTATAGACAGACTTTATGTTAGGGAAAAACCCCTCTTTCTTTAAGTTCTTTGAAACAACCAACCAGAGCAGGTTAGGAGATAGGAAATATTTGAAAAAAACCCTGACAATTAAGGACCACCCAACAACCAGGTTCTCTATTTACTTTTCTCACACCAGCATTTTAGAGATGTGTCAAGAATTTCAGCAGAAAGAATTCAGGAGATTTGCAAAATGCAGACATTTAAGATCCAGTATATACTGACACTCAAACAAAGCAGTTAATGCAAAAGCAAACTGTGGTTCACTTCTTGAAGAGCTTTTTGGAGGAGGAGGATGCCTAAGACACAAAAAAATAAATGGCTTAAATACATACCAGCACAGAAACAGATGATTCAATCATGGCACTGCAGAGAGAGGCAAAAGTACAGAGCAGGAGAGAAAGGAGGATATTACAACACTCAGGCTTCAATATCAGAATCTCTGTCCCTGTCAAGACCTTAATAAAAAACTGAGGGAAGACAGCAATTGTGTAACAACAAAAAGAAATTAGTAGCAGCAGATAATATTTTAGTTGTACTAGCAAAATTGTAATTGATTTTCTGTCTGTGGTGTTAAAGTTGCTATCTTTGCACGGAAAATAAATTTTCATTTCCAAAGCGTAATCACATGTTAAAACAGTTGTACCTGGCATTTTCTGTCCACGGGCTCATTTTACAAGGAGCCTACAAGCACCACCATTGCTCTGTCACATCAAGAAATCCATTTCACTTCCTCAAGAATACTTAAGATTAGACAGCATTAGATTTGCTTATCATCTATTGTGCTGTAAAATCACGTCGCTAAGAGGGAACCTTTTGTCCAAGTGAAGAGCAACTTTTGAAGTAGAAAAGATCATGGAAGTATCCACTCAATAAACTGGTTTTAAGCCAAATTTTAGATTAAAAAAAAAATCATAGAAGTATTATTTTAAATGTCAAGCACTCCTCCTTGTAGCACTACTTTTAGTTAACTCATCTGCTTCCCACTGTGTTTTTTAAGCAGGCCACTCAATGCAAAGTGTGTTCACTGTGCTCCATGGACACATCACACTTCAGTAACTGAAACACCAAACCACTGACTACCAAGCAGGAATTATCTCTTAAACTTTCAGATTTACAGGTTACTTCTTAATACACCTAAGCAACATTCAGCTAATCAGCCCCAAACTCCTTTCCTTAATTTATATTTAAAATTGAGACATAAAAAAAAAAGTTTAAAGGCAATAAATGTTTAAACTTAGGTATTAGATATGACTATGATGCTTCAAACTGAGTCTGCCATGTAGCTAATTAGCCCCAAATTTAGGTCCAAGTTTGATTTGTCTTTTCAGTCCCTAAAAAGGCTGTTTTTAAGACCTGTCTACAAGGCATATACAAATTAGTCATGAGCAAAAGCATCATCTTTGCTGAGCAACTGTCAAAATGCAAAAGCCAAAATGAAAGCAGGTGCTGCATGTAAAGCAGGGAAGTAGAAAAGCCTGGGTTTTTGCTTCAGGGGAGCTCAGTTTTATAGTGCTGGACCCAGATATTAAATTCTGACTTAAAATACATCAAAACAGTAGGGTATTTTTTGCCACTTGGAGAGCACATTTGATTTTAACCCCAAACACTGACAAGAATCAGCAAAAGAGCCCAACAATTTAGAGACTGCAGAAGTTCAGGGAGCTGGATACAGACTGACAGGCTCCAGCCAGGCTTGCTGTGTAATTATTTCATGTGTTGGCACTTTGTCTTCCATCACCGAAATGAACACCTAAAGGCAAGAACACAAAGGATTCAGGATAATACATCACTGTTCATTTATCAGAAGGAAGCTGACAGTGGATACTAAGAGCTTCCTATTAGGCCTTGCAAGGAGGAATTATCTGGTCGTTCATTCCTCAAATGTGTCACTCCTGGACTTGGGATTTTCTAAGAAATTAACTGGTTATGAAGAAATGAAAATAAAAGACAAAATTCCAGATTTTTCTCCTGGATAAAAGCATCTGCCTTATGGTTAATGCATTATCTCTTATCTCATCTTTGTACCAACACTATTCAAGCCACTCTCTCCTGCAGTTTCCAGATGATAAAATTCACACTGTTCATGTGGGAAACTGAGGCAGAGAACAACTCAACTAAGCAGTAACTTGCTCTTCAAGAACTTATTTTGGAATCTCTGCACCTCTGAGTGCTTTCAAAACACACATGGCACAGAATGAAAAGGCTGAACACTAGTCCACAGTCATGTTTTTTAAGGGATGGATGGAATCAAAGTATTACAGGCAATAATGGAGCACAGTGATCACACACAGAATGCAAACTTTATTTCATTTCCTTCCAGGCAGGTTAAAGGTTAAATAAATGATTCACTGCTTTACCTCTGGGCCAAGGTTTACTTTCTTACCCAAAACAGAATTTGTAAGAAAACAATCTTGAGCAACACAAAAGAATAAATTTAATTTCAAGGCAAAAACTGCTACATGGAGATGCTTCTGGTTGCTAAAATTAGAGAGCTTAGTACAGGGTTCCCCTGGCCATGACTCACAAACAAAGACACGAGTCACTTCACCCAGTGAAACTTCTAATGGTCCCATTTTATTTATTTTTCCCACTGGCAGTTGGGAAAACAGGACTGGCAAAATAAATGCAAATACTTCATTACCAATGAAGATTGTATTTAGAGAAGAGAACTATGAAGTCACCAGCTGGAATTTGCTACCCAAGCTTTTTTCACTTAACCCACCCATAGGGTTCCTTGTAAACACACGAATACCCAGAGAATGCCCTAAAGTGAAATTAAAAAGTAATAACAGTTATTTTTAACAGCAGACAAGGAGAGCAGAGCAAAGCACTTCTACTCTTTATCCTTTGTAGTTAGAAAGGGCATTTAGGTGTTCCCTCAGACCCCATTGTGCAGTTCATCACTCAGGAAGTTTTCCCTTTGCAGAGTTACTGTTGAAATGACGGGGACTTTATTTGCCTTTATTTCCAGGAATGACTTGCATTTTGAGATCCTTTACCTGGAGCTCCTTCTCCTCAATGGTTCACATTTGAAGTCACTTTTATCCCCCCTCACAGCATTGCTGTTTAGCTTTCCCTCAGATAGCTAAAGGTTACTTGGAGTCATGTAAAGGCAAAGAGATAAAGCAGTTAATAAATACTTTCACAACAGGTTTGCATCACATCCTTATACAATATGATTATACAATAAAGCTGGTCTGGCTAAGCCACCAAAATATGAAGACTTCTTCCAGCTTATTCCTTCTGCTCCTCATCTCTGACAAGGGAATATACAACCAATGCAGATGAAACACTTGCTGTAACGCATTTCTGAATTTGGCAAGCAGCAGTTTTAATTTATTCCTCTCAGACTGATGGTCTGCTGCAGTAAAGCAGCCTTGAATCCCCATCCCCCAAGTAGGAAAGCTAGAAAAAAAAAAAGAGGGGTTTTTAAAGAAATCATATTATAAAATCACAGCTTTAGCAAAAGCTTTGATATCATTATTAGGCTGATACAAATTTCCTCTCTTATCTAACTTGTTCTTCACTGTCTTAATTAGTTCAACCACTTGTAGTTTGTGTTTTTTTTAATTTTTTTTTGACACAGAAACAAGCAGTTAAACTAGTATTTGCTATCTTTAATTACACATTAAAATCTTCATCCTTAACTTTTTTTCCACTGAAAGTACAGGGATTCCCTACAGTGCAATATTAATGTTCTGCTCTAAATGCTGCAAGGGCATCTTCTAATAGTTGGGACTGTGGAACAACTTTTAATTAATTGCCACCTTTTAATGGCACAGTTCTCACACAAACATTACCTTTAAGGCAAACATTCATCAAAGAGTCACAAATTTGCTCTTTTGCAACAGAGTTACAGTTCCCCAGTAAGGACAAACCCAGTGAGGGTCTGCTGCTCTGGATCTGGGCATGGCTCTGGAAAAGGAATGTGGAGATCGAGGCTGGTACACAGCCCAGAGTTGCCAAAAAGATTCAGCTTTTTCACTTCCCAACTATGGGGTGTTCCAGCTAATCTTCCCCAGAGTAGATGGGAATGATTTCAAATCACTGCTCAGTTACACAGGGCTGCACATCACACTCACAGCAATCCTATCTGGGGGATTAGTTGTGGAATATGACACCAAAGTATCAACAGCCATCAGCCCCACGTCCCCTTTGGCTCATGTCTCCACATCAGTCCAGGATGGCTCACAACACACTTGCAACTTAAGCCCTACACACTGTAAAGAAATTATTAAATATTAATTACATGCACTCCCTTTCCATGGTAGTTGTTTAGAACAGTTGCTGAAAAAGGAGTAAATTAAGCAGATTTTTTCTCTATGTTCGAATACATTGTAAAGTTTTACATGACAACCAATGTTTGTTGCCCAGAGAAGCTGTGGCTGCCCCATCCCTGGAAGTGTCCGAGGCCAGGTTGGAGAATCCTGTCTAGAGGGAGGTGTCCCTGCCTATGGCAGGGTGCTGGAATGAAATGAGCTTTAAGGTCTCTTCCAACCCAAAACATTCTGTGATTCTATAATGCATATTTCATGAATTTACCAGGGATAAAGCAACATCCAAGATCCTTTTCTTTTGTATTGTATGGACAGAAATGATTCTGTTAATGAGTATCTTAAGGAACATTTAGTTTTAGTCAAAGTATTTCCTCTGGACAATCTGTGTTGATCAATGCCTGCTGTTTTTTTATAATTACTTTGTAAGAAAATATGCAGCTGTATAGTACTTAATGGAATGAAATTAAATTCAGCATATAACTACAGCCAAAAAAAAGAGAAACCTATAAATTTGGCATAACAAAACAAAGATGATTACTGCAGAAACCCCTGCTGTCAGATATATCAACATATTATGAGATTAAATGAAGATTAAAATGTTTAAAAGAATTGTATTTCTGAAGATGTACAGAACAGCAAAGCCTGCCTTCTGTATCTTTGGAATGTAAACAGGTTAAAAAGCAGCAGACAGGTTCCAGAGCTAACAGATAACCCAACTGAACAGCAGTGGAAACAAGGCAGAGACAAAAAACCAAATTAACACTACCTTATTTCAAAATTTGCCTCTTATACTGAAATAAAAAGTTCAAATGGATGACCTCCTTCTCTCTTTTTTGGAGCAGAGTTTTGTACAGTATTTTTGGCTGCAAACCGTAAGATGACCAGTGTTACATCCCCACTAAGTTGTTGGATTTGATCTCATTGGCACTGTCTAAAAAAGCCCCTCATGAATAAAAGTGTGCTGTGGATTTTTTTCTCTCCAGTTACATTATATTGAGTGTTAACAGTAAATACCACATAACCAAGAGAGACAGATTGCCATTACATTTAACAACAGATTGCTTTTCCCCCCCATATTTAAACAAACCACACACAAAGCACCATCACTGCTCTGTGCCTGAGAACAGGCCTGGAACACTTGTCACTGCTGCTGACATGGGCCATTAGGAACAAAAAATATCTGCCTTTAAAAGCTTGGACTCATCTCTCATCCAAATGACAAGGAGCTGGTGAACTCCTCGTGTTACACCTGCAATCCACACAGGACAATGCACAACTGTCCCCTTGGAAAACTCAGTTCAGGTCAAGTTACTGGTGTGTTATCCCCTCAGAAAGGTCCCTCAAGATCTGTAACACAGATGGGTTCAGTCATGGCAGTTGCTTTCCCAACTTTGGGGTCTGAATGTTCTGGCTGCTGAATCCAAGGAGAACCAGATCAGCTCCAACCTGTCCATAGATGTGGCCTAAGAGCAACTTAGAATTTCTACTACCATACTTTGCAGTGATCCAGACAGACAGATGTCTTAGCTTTCAGTGGTGGGGAAACACTGTTGAGAAAATAATTAAGAAATTGGGATTACAGAATTGTAACTTTTCTCCCATGCCCTTGGATCCAACTTTCATACTTACTGTATTTAAGAGAACCAGAGGTACCCAAGGGTATCACTAAAATGACTATCAGAGTTGGGTTTCTTTTATGTAAAATAACTTGTCTAAAAGCAACTGGTGTCATCCCTGCTTAAGGAGAAGGGAAAACTGAAGAAAACCCCCAAACAAACCAAACATGGCTGTATCATAAAATACTTGAAACAGTCATATTTTCAACAGCTGCTGAAATCCATTATGATCTGAATTTCTCAGCACTTATTTTCCTGTAACAAAGCTGTCAGAATCCTGATTTCCTATTGCTCATTATTCTCTATTACATTCTACATGGTCTGAAACTTTCACTTGGGGATGTTGCAGTTCTCTGAAGCAGTGCTGCAGGTGGCAGTTTGGATATTCTGCAGTTTTCTTTTTAAAGAAACTAAGTACTACCTATACCCCATTTGTATTCCTGGGAAAAATTCTAGAGGAGCAACATACCAACTGCATCACTACACCAACCCCTTCACCACCTCTGTGTAGAACACAATGGACCATAACCCCCCAAATGCACAGCAGGGATTTTAGAATTGAAATAGATTTGTCTCCTGGGAATAACAAAGGCTCACAAATCCACCTGCTTAATGAGCACAACCCTTTTTATCAGTACTCTAACTAGCTAGACTAGTTTTGGTAGTTAAAATACCAGTATCTGAGGTGGGAAAGCCAACATTTTTTACCTTCTGTGCAAAATTACGGAGCTTAGTAAAGATCAAGACAAAGAAATATTTCACAAAGTTTGACCACATACATCCACACCAAAGAAAAGGGCAAAGAACCAACTGGTGAAGATTCTTTAAAAGAAAACCAGCTATTTAACAAGATGATGAAGTACAATATAGATAGTATTAAAGATACCTTCTGTTTAGTTGAACCAGGTGAAATACGAGAGACTTGAGTATCCAAAGATCCTGCACCTTAATTCTGAACACACTGAAATCAGAATGGCAGCCAGGGGTAAACACAATGTCAATGTATGGCAACACCCTGCCACTGCCACTGAAACAGCTCCACAAAACAGCTGTGGAACAGGTGTTCAACAGTTTACCAAAAATAAAAACACACAACAGTGTGATCCAAACTGTGCACAAGAATTAGCATTCAATTGACATGGTACATGGCTGCAAAGTAATTAAACTTATTCTTGTAAATATTATTGTCTTACAATATAAAGAACTGAATTTTAATCTTTTTTTCTTCATATAAAAAGGGATTAATTTGTGGAGCAAAAGGGTCACATGTTCCAGCAACACGTTCTTTGACAGTTCCTGTTGCACTGTCTTGCTAAAACCAAGCTAAAGGAATTCTGTGAAAACTTAAACATGAACAGGGATATGAAATGATCTCCCAGTATTGAAAGTTATTGGAAACTGATCTCTTCCTTATTAATACAATTCCCCATCATGTACAAAAAGATATCTCCATGTTCCAGAATGCAAACAGAGTTTTAATCTTTAATTATATTCTCAACCTTAGCTCTTCTGGAGAGAAGTACAGATGTGGGCCTGAGGATTATTGCTTTATTACATTATCATCTCTGTGGTATTTAATGAATATTGATACTTAATGCAGCTTTGCCAGTACAGGGAAAGATTTTCAAAACTGCACAAAGAACTTGTGATGACTTTTCTCAAAAGGGAAAATGCAGCCACCCACTCCACTCTTCTACTCTTGAAAACTTCAAGGAGAGGCCCAGAGGTTGGAGTCCAGCTCCTAAAACTGAATTATTGCAATAGCAACACTCACAGGTTAAATACCAATAATCCCACTGCCTATACCTGGTGAGCTGCTACATCAGATTCATTGTGGAATCCCAGAATGTTTGGGCTGGAAGGGACCTTAAAGATCTTTTCATTCCTCCCCTGCCACAGGCAGGGACACCTTCTACCAGACCAGGTTGTCCAACCTGGTTTTGAACACTTGGTTTGAAAAGTGTGAATCCCCAGCTGAGATTTTCAATCTCTACAACACTGCAAAGTCAAGCACATTTTAAACAATTTCTCTTAAAAAATACAAAATTTATGAGCATTTACTGCTTCAAGCATGCTTTGTCATTAACTTTAGAATACCCTGCCTCTTTCTTTCATAATGAAAATCCCAGGACCTAGGAAGTAATTAGATGCTGTTTATACAACAAAATGCTGAAAAAAATGCTTTCCTCTAAAAAACTCTTGGCAAGGGACTCATTGAGGTTGTTCCTTAATGAAAAATGATAAATTATACAAGTTAAGTTCCAAATAATTTATCCTGGCACATCTGATGCCTGAATGTATAGTTTATAAATATATATGTGTGTGTGTATATATATATATATATATATGAATACACATACCTTTCAGTTTAGCTGCTAAAAATAGCAGTAGAAATGACAGCACACAGAATTCCATGTATACAGTACACCGACAACAGACTGACAGTTCTACTTACATGGCAGAACAATTAAACTGACAGAAAATTAATGCTATGACAGAACAGCACTTTGACTATGCTGGTATTGAATCAAGCTACAATAAACACTGGGTTTGGGATAGCTGCACCTGTATTTTCCAAGTCCAGGTGAACAAACACCTGCTGAGCCAGTAAATCAAAATTTTAAGGAGACCACTTACTAAAAAGCATCTTTTGCTAATGTAGCTCCAAAGGATAGAGAAAGTATAGATTACTTTTGAATACATCCATCTTCTCTAGAAGAACAATCCAGATAAATACTGAGGTGGAGAACAAATTAGAGGCCTCCATCATCTCACCCAGAAAAAGTGGCAAAAACAACCTGGCCCTCCAGAGCCTCTATATCCTCAAGTTGTTATCTCCTATAAGAAAAGTTACCTTCCCAGCTTTTTGTGGCTCATTTATCTAGAACAATATCATGGGCAGCATTGTCCCTTCTATTTTTTTTTAATAAAGAAAAAGTAATTTTGCTGGTCTGCTCCCAGCAATAGAGTACAAATTCACAGAGATTTTTACTCAATCTGTTACTGTGGTTTTTTCACTGTCAGGTTGTGGCATCCATCAGACCACAAGAGATTTACAAGACAAGCTGAAGAGCCTTAAAACAAAAAAATTGGACTCTCTTTTACTCAAACCTCTCTATTCATTGAGCCTGAAGCTGTCAAACAACAACCAGACTTCCACTTGTTTATTGTTCATAGTGTGTTTATTTCTTCAAAACCACAAAGTGACAACAAATGACCCTAAAAGGCACCATAAAGGGCAAAAGTCTCAGTACCTTTTGTGGTGATCAAATTCTTGTGCTGGCAATTTTCTCCCAGACAGAGAAGACTGATGATTAATCTGGGAGCACTAAGAAAGCCCCATGCTATCTTAATCACAGGGTTTCCAACTGAGACTCCTAAAAATTCCCATTAAAACTATGTGACCCTCTTGTGAGGGACAATGAACTCCATGGCAGGAATACAGTCTACATGCTGTGC
This sequence comes from Serilophus lunatus, assembly GCA_013399895.1. Taxonomy (NCBI): domain Eukaryota; kingdom Metazoa; phylum Chordata; class Aves; order Passeriformes; family Eurylaimidae; genus Serilophus; species Serilophus lunatus. Next base: position 416,792 of record VXBA01000881.1, on the reverse strand, counting down.
TTCCCCTTTTTCTTTCTTGCTGAGCTCAGTGCCACACTGCTGTCATTGTCCAGCTGGACAGGGGCACACAGGAGTCTGCTGGGATCCCAGGAGGGCATTCCACCAGCAGGGACCATCTCTGGAGGCAACCTCTGGGAGCATCCTCCTCCCTCAGGGTCATGGGGACAACTTCCTAACTGGGAATTTGCTTCTGAGTTGTGGTGCCAAGTAAAATAACACAAGATTAATTAACTGCATCAACGACTGCATTTCAAGAAGAAAGAAAAAAACTGAGCCGCCATTTCTTAATTGTCTTTATTTATTGATTTCTAACCAGAAACAGCCACCCTGGTTTTCACAAGGGTTGCACACAAACGCTTCCTTAGTCACTGGGAGGGAGCTGACAGCTTTCAGCACTTCAGCAAACACTGCTCTGAGATTCCTTAACAGAAGGAAGGAAGCAGCAGCCAGATGAGAAGCATGTGAGGGAGCGCATCCATTAACACGTACGGGGAGATGTCTTGTTAATAGGAGACAGAAGGAGGGACAGAGCAGGCACAGAAAGCAGCCAGCAGTTAGTCATTTTCTCACACAGATCATTTGGCCAGAAATGAGACACACATCAACCCAGCCTTCCTTTCTGCACTTTCAGAGCCAGTGAAAACCAACACTGCAAAGCAAAGCCCAACACCTAAAGGCCCCTCTTGGAAACTGCCCCACACCCTGAGGAGCCCTCAGATAACGTCAACAGGGAGGAAAATGTACATTTTGCTGGTAGTGGTTGTACAGGACAGAGACCTTCCATTTTCAAAACCACCCTTTTGATTCAAAATTAGTGCTGATATTTCAGGTATTGACTGGAGAAAAAAACAGAGCTTCTTGCCTCCAAACTGGAGCACATCAGGAGACACCCTGAGGCTGGTGAGGGACAAATGGGTGGGGGCACAGCAAGAATCAGCTTTGCCATTAGTAAAACCCTTTCTCCAGCTCCTTCTGTGAGTATGAATGCGGAAAGAGATGGCAGAGCCTCCAAAGAGGGTGAGAAGGTTTGTGGGTTTTTTGTTACTTTGTTGGGTTTTATTTTTAAAAAGGCATTTTTGGGAGGAAAGAAGAAAAGCAAAGCAGGGAGAGTCTGAGGGCTCAAGTGAACAGTGAATTGACTCAAATGATTCTTATGCTGTATCATTGCCCTTATTAGAAGAAACACCATTTGGATATGTTTAGTTTGTGGAATACAACTCCAGTTTCCCCACAGCAGTAAAGATCCAGGATAATTGCTCAGCTTGCACCACGGCCATTAAGGAGATAATGTGCAACAGCCAAAGCTACTCATGCAGTTTCTTCAAGGAACAGGAACATAAATAAATAAGTAGATTAGTAACATGCTCTCTAATGCTACCTTTAACTCAAATGAAGACATGTTTATTATCAAGCCATCCATGTGCAAAATCTGCATAAGAATAAAACAGGTTTCAGAAGATTCTTTGCCCAAATCATCACCTATGGCATCTCCTGAGCAAGAGTTTCCTGCATTCCTTTGCTGGCAGAAAGGAATGACTGCAGTGTTGCTACTGCTACAATCTGCTCTCCTGAAATGACATTTTGGCACACAACTGGTTTTAACTACTTCTGTTTAAGAAAAGTTCCAGATAATAAAGTTGCTCTGAACAACATTTAATAAGCACTTGACTCATTGTTACTCAACCCACCAAACTTAATTTTAATAGCACACATCAAAGCAAAAACAGAACAAGAGTTATCCCTTTCTTGATGAATTAATAAAGCTAAAAAAAAATAAAATTGTCCTTGAATTGCCATGGGAATATTAGTATGCAGGATGCCCTTTCAAGGAGATCTGTAGTTTTGCACCTGGATGTTTTCTTCTTTTGCATTTTATAAAGAATGAAGGGAAAAAAAACCCACCACAGCATGATTCATCATTATTTGCATGAAACTACAGCAAAATCAAGATATTAAAACCCATTTGTCACACTTCTGGGGTTTTTTTTAATACTTTTCATAAGCCTATTTTCATAAGTCTTTTCATAATCTGTTTCTGCCCCGTGTTGGAGACAAGATATTGAGCTCAACAGGTATTTGATTTGACTCAATATAACTATTATTCTCTTAAGACACACCAAGATAGCAAGTAAGAGCAAATATGGAAAGGTCAAAGAGAAGCCAGAGAGGAGGAAACCAGTGACAGATAAAGGGCCAGCTCAGCAGAAACACATTTTCCCTGTGAATAATGCTGGAAGTGGTAATAAGATACTGAAGCATAATTCAACTACTGGTTAAAGTTTAGCTACTACACTAAAATTTCATTCCATGCACCACTGAAGGAAAAATCACCTGCAGATAAAAAGACACAATACTTTTAAATATGTATATTATGTATCTCACCTTAAGATTTATACAGCTGCAACTGTTTAAGAACAGATTTTTTTATACAAAAATAGAATCCGGCTCTTGCTGTCTATGTATTCTACGTCTATGTATTTCTAGTACCTAGAGAAGCCATGATTAAAAAAACAAACCACAAACCAAACCAAACACCAAAATATTTTAAGAATTTCTGAAAAAACTCTGGCAACTGGTGTCACAGTACTCCAGTTTACACTTCTTGGAGAAGTCAATTTGAGGCTCTGGACACCCCAAGGGAGGAAGAAAAGTAATTAGCCAGTTTTGTTATAATATACCCACTGTTTTTTCACACATACAAGAGAAACAACATCTGTTTTTCAAACTTCTGCTAAAACTGCCCTTCTAACTCTTCTCCTTTGTCTGATGTATTGGCAAAACAATAGAATAATTTATGGATTCCTGAATTACCAGCACTTTAAAGTTAATATACAAAGAGAAAGCTCTATTGACTCTGATTTTTTTCCTCGTTTCCCTTAAGAAAAAACCCTCTAAACAAGGGCCTGTGGACTCTGGTGACAACAGGGACTTTTATTACTGCAATTACGAGGTTTTTGGTAGCACAGTGTTCATACATCAGTGACTCCTGTTTTGTGAAGAAGAGCAGGCAGTTTCCACACACTACAAGGCTGCTCAGTACAATGAACAAGGGCTTGGCCCTTCATTTTCTACATAATAACCATTTTCTTACGTGTAGCTAAATATTTTACACAGTTTATTAATTTATAAGCTTAGCTGTGGACATCTCTGTGTTTTTGGCACCAGTACAGAGGCTGCCTAAAGTGTTGATACTCTCTGTCCTCAAACAGTTCCTAAGTGTCCTCATAATTGCTTGTCACCTGTAAAAGAGGTTCAGATCCAACGAAAAATTAACATATGGTGAACAGATGGACTCGGAACAGACGTTTGACAAGAAAGTACTCACACCAAAGACTTTTTGGCTTCAGGCTTTCAGGACCTTCAGAAAAGTCCTGCTTGAAGCTCAGAGTCATACTAATCAGGGGAACATCATTCCTCAATGACAACCTCGTGTTGAAAAAACTTTTCATGACCTGCTACAAAGAAGAATCCTTGCAACTTCTGTGTTGAGAGAGGCACTGGTTCCATAGGAAACCCACCCATCCAACAAGAACAATCTTTATGAAATATCATCATCTTCTTCTACCTTTCTAGCCTGTGCAATGGATTTTTTTATGAAACAAGAATGCAAGCACAAGGGTGCTATTGTGATGACCGAAACTTGAAAATTACAATATGGAGTTTAAAAGAAATAATCTGTAGCCTCCATTGGAAATTCTTCCAAGTATCCCACTGCTTACCAAGGAAGTAAGACAAGAATTTCAACAAAAACTTTAAAAGAAATAATCTGCCTCCTGACATGGGAAATTCTTCCATCTATTCCATTGCTTACTGAGGAGGTAAGACAAGAATTACAATAAAAACTTTAAAAGAAATAATCTCCCCCCCCCCCAATATGGAAATCCTTCCAGATATCCCACTACTTACTGAGGAGGCAGGACAAGAGTTGTTGGCTGTGCTTTGGGCCTGCGCTTTGCAGACACTCCCATCTGGTTGGCCGAGCGTTTCAGAGACTGCTGATTCAAAAGGCCAGATGCCAGCCCAGCATGGTACTGCAGCTGGATGAGAAAAAAACAGAGAGAGGTTAAAACACACACCACTGCAGTGCTCTGCCTGTGTCAGTCCTCTACTCCCTGTGCCACCTGACCCAAGTCACAGCCAGTCCGTGGTTAAGGTGTGGGATTCCAGATACACTGCTTGAGTGGGAGGTGACGGAACAAAAGCACATGGAGAAAGTCTGCTGTGAAATAGGCACTGAGAGGAAGTTATGCATTAGGGCAAGCAAGAGGATGAATCAAAGACTTCCTCTCAAGTCTCCTGAAACTTCAGCTTGCTTTTAAATGTTAAGACTTTCTCCTCTCAAGGGATAGAGCGTTGTTACTCTTAGGAAGAAGACAAAAGGAAAACAGAAGCAATCCTTTCACTATATGAACCAGCTATTTAGAAATAACACTCAATCTTTTATTTCTTAAACATGAAAACACAAAACATTATCAAACAAGCTTCTATCAGTGTAAAGAAAAATCTTGCCTTTAAAATACCTACACCTCCACAGCACTGCAGGAAGATTCAGTACCTTTCTCCTCTAAACTTTTCTTTGCCAATAAAAGACAGATTTATGAAGGACACAACATGAATTTGCAGGATTTTGAGTGCCCTCCCACAGCTCTCAGATTTAAGAACAGCCACAGGGCTGTGCCTGTCCTGGAATCAGCCCCATGTGCAACAAGTCTCAAGTTCCCCTCTAAATACTTTCAATTACATTCTTAGTTCCCCATTTTTAAAATGGAAGAAGATTCGGTGTCAGACAACTGTAATTGCCTTCATCATTCCAGTGCCCACAACTGTGTGTTCCTTAAACTGCCTAAAGATTTATTCTGAAAAAAGTGAACCATTTCACACATTAACACCTCCAACCCCATGGTTTGCACCTAAAAAAAAGGGTTATGGTTATGAAACTATGACTTAAGAATGTTCAGAAAATAAAGTGGCCTCAGGCCAAGCTGTTCTGCAGGAACTGACTGAAAAGGAAGGAAACAAAGCTTGGAAGTGATCTACTTGAGAATGGCAATGGAAGTGAGGGAAGGGATCCCATGAGCCAATGTGACTCAAATGTCAATGCTCAGCACATCCAGAAGGATTTCTGACAGGCTCCTGACTGACTTGGCTGCTTTGCCATGTGATCTCAGCTGTGGCACAACATGAAGACACATTGAATTCCTAATGGGAAGAGAACTGTGCTCTGTCAGGGAAGGGGGGGATTGTACTGCCCCGACCAATGAATTTTGCTCAGATTTGTTTTTCTCCGACAGTTTTCTGAAATGAGAAAAAAATCAATGAGAGCAACGGAGGGTCCATGTGTGAAAGGCGATGTTTCAGTGTCAGGGGCTTAGTTTTCAATCTTCACTACCTGAGTGCAATATGCAGGGAATTAAAGGGAAAGACAGCAGACCCACTGACTCCAGGAATTTGCTTTTCCCTTTTCTTGTTGCATCTTGCTCCGAGCAGCTCTCCCCCACCACCCTGTGCTGGTGACTCCACTCGTGGGTGTTCCCTGTGCAGAATGACACTGACAGGTATTTCAGGGAAATAACATCATTGGGCACTTGGCTCAGAGGTGGAGATAATCACTGGTGCTAATCAGAGCTGGATTTTAAAGGCAACCTTTTAAAAATATTTCATAACCTCCCAGCTAGTCTGACATTTAGTGGTCAGGCGCTAAAAAAAATCCCAATAAAAGGAATTAAAAAGAAATATATTCTAAAGAACAATTCTGTCCTTCAAGGCTGACTCCCAGTGATTAAGCTATTTTTGTTAATTATAGCTATTTCTTCATAATCTACCTTTGCTCCCAGGAATGCAGATCCAACTGTCAAAATCCATAAGGGCCATAAAATATTTACCAAACCATCTTTATAATGAAAGAAAAGGTCAAAGTTAATAAAACTGACGGGCAGCTTCTGTCCAGCTTGATTTATACATTATTAAAGTATCACATACTGTACTGCATAGGATGCACTCCTTTTGGGGGATGGGGGGGTGTTAACTGAAGGGAGGGACTGGGAAATTGTTTCTCCATCATTTGTTCTGAGGAGCAGAAACAAGTCTGAAAACAGTGCCAAAGCAGGACCACAAGCATCAAAACTACAGCCAGAAGACTCATCAGTCTGATGGATAATACATGTGCCATTCACTTCCTTCTGCCTCTTGCAAAATAAACACCTTTGTCTGCCAGCGTTGGCCAGGAGAGAAGAGCTCAGCTAAAAACATGCCATTCCACCCCAAATTTTTAATTACTAATAGGAGAACATTTCCAAATATTCTCTCCACTTTAGGGAATGCAGGTGAGATGCACTGTCAGAGGCTGTGAAAGGCTCAAGTATGGAGCTGAGATGAGCTCACAGGACACAAACACTGTGAGGGTGGCAAAACAGCCACAGCTTCATTCACAAAATATGGTAAATACTCACTGCAACGAGTGTTGGTGCAGCAGGAGGCAGGACTGCAAATCATCCCTTTATCAGCTGAGAAGGAATTCCCCCCCCAACAGAGGTTTTATTTCAACAAGCATCCATGTCTCAGCTTTGGGGAATTCCAACTGGTTTGTGTGTCTTTGCTGCCTAATGAAATGTTCCTCCACACAATTTCAGTAAGATTGATCTTTTTCCCCCAATACATGCAGATAAAGCAGAAAATCTATTTCAGAAAACCAAGAAATCAAAAATGACGAAAACAAAAATCAATTTACAGCATTTAGCAGCCAGCAGTTACCCCAGTGCCAACTTGAACAGTTTCATGATGAGTCTCATGATAGCTGATATTTTTCTTAAAACTGCAGTTACAAGTAGATGTGTGAATTCTACATTTTAAAATCAAAAGTGACTCTGGTTCTCAAGGATGTAGGAAAAGTACTGAAAACAACACTTCAACATATACAAAAGCTTTACAGGAAGGTAAATGCAAACAGAACTTAGATGCCTTTTAAATTTTTTTTTAAGATTCATTATTTTTCTTTGTTAATGGCTATATATGGCCTATATGCTTCTAGAAGGAAATGTAATCATTAATGTTTTACAGGTGCCATAATTCTCATTTTCAGTGTTCCTGAGTGTATGAAAACCACACTCACATATTAACAGCTCTCAATCTTTCTCACTAAGTGAAATACATCACAACAGAGAGAGCACTTGGGAATCACTTCTCATTGCTGTAATTGTAATGAGGGCAAATTCTTCAATCACATAAGATGTCTTTGGCTTTCTCATGAACTATTTAAACAGAAAAAGTGTATTAGAGAATTACAGATTTGATTTAGCTCTGAAAGCATTAATATTTTTTAAGAAGCTAATCACATAATATCATTTATTTATTCTACCACGCTGACTCTTCAAACCAGAAATCAGGTGACACACCTCCTGAAACAGTCAAAATGGCAAAAAAAACCCCTCCATCCCACGAAAAAAATGACACTCCATTCTGCAGATGATCTTTAAGGTTTGGAGCAGACAGAAAACTTTGGGTACAGCCAAAGGGCTCCAACCAGAGCCCTACACCAAGGCCCCTTTGCTCACCAGAAATGCACTGACTGTGCTGGGACAGATTTGGACCTTGGCCTACAGGATCAGCCCACAGTGTATGCCAGGGAACCACAAACATGGGCATTTAAAATTTTAAAAATTAAAGCTTCATCATTAGAATCAAACTGGGTCTAGAGGTCTTTAGTTTACATAATTCCTGGGCTGGAGATTTTTGCATGTGCTGAGTGCTGGCCAAACAAGTCAGTGTGTGCACTTACTGACAAGGCCCCCCCAGAGCTGCAAAACTTGGTTGAAAGAAGGTAAAAATTGGGGAAGGAGAGAAAAAGAAAAAAAACTACTCAGAGCATTTATTACTGATCACATCAGCTCACAGCTGCATGTTACATTTACAGATTATCATTATTTAAAGCTTTTTAAGCACCAACAGGTTTCCTTTAAAAAGTGAAATCAGAAGAATTACGTTCCTTATAATCACATTACCCTGTTATTTTTTCCATTCTCACTGACCACAGACATAAACAGGAAAACATTTTCTCAGGTCTAGATAATGTAAAATATATTTATTTCCATTCCTCCAAGAAACTGAGTTTCAGAGAGGTGGGTGACAGGTATCCATTCACCCATCATGGCACTTCCCAAGGTCACTGGTGATGCTGGGGAGGCACATTTGCCTCCTTTAAGATGCACAGTGCTCTGCCCCTCATCATTAAACTATTTCTCCCTTCCAGCTAACAAGGGATTTGTCTATTATGATAAAACTCTGCTTGTTCTTTTGAAAAGAGCAACTAGCAAGTGAGCAGGACACTCCTCCAGTTTCATCTCTGCAGACTAAAGTAGGCAAGAGAAAAATTACACCAACCTTAATTGCTATTTTTTAGCTTCTCTCGGATAATGAGGCCTGTTTGGAAATTCTCTTTTTCTCCAAACAACATTTGATCATTTTAGGATTACTGAATTCTTGACTTGACCACAACAGCATCAAGAAACCAAAAGAATCATCTCCAATTTCTTTACTGATTGGTTTTCCTCTTATGGAACAGAGTTGCAGAGTTTTCAATTACTAGGAAAGCCAGACATTGTGTCTTTATTCTAGTTTACAGTCTAATTAGGACATTTTTTTTCTGTTTTTTTAAAAGCATTTATGTCCCCCAAATGCTCTCCCAGCTTACAAGAATATTTAAGCAACAGATAACTATTCATGACAGGAAAAAAGGCTGCACTTTGCCCCTTTTTTTTTTTAAACCCTGTACAAAAGTTACTGCACTTTTCCCTAAACACCCTGATCCAACTGAGCTGGGACAGTCCTGAGCTCACCCCTCTCTTCCAATGCTCTCCCAAGCCCTTTGGCTCTTTGCATCCCACTGAGGTGCTCAGTGACTTGGCCTCACCCTGGGCAATAAAGCAGGACATGGAGCATCCTGAGAACATCAACCTGCACAGGCACATTGTTTTTTCTCTCAGGCCTCTCCTCTAAACAAGTCTGGACATCTTTCTTTGTATATATAATGATACAATAGTAGGACATGCATTGATGCATATCCCTGTTTCTTTTAATGCCTTGTCTTTTTCATGGTTTTTATTCCATTGTCTTTGAATCCCTGTTTTTGCTGAGAGTGCTGCTTTAATTACTGTCAGATTTCAGCCTTTTAAAGTGTGTTCTTCCCCTACTTTGCCTACAAAAACACTGAAGTTCTGCTGAAGAATGACTGCTGATGAATGTTCCTTCACTCCAATACTGCTTGCAAGTCTTTGGCTTTTTCCCATGCAGAGATAGCAAATCTGGCAGCACTTTCTGCAAAGAATTGGTCAAAACTTCAGCATCTGCATCCTTGGTGCCAATAAAGTGACCTGTGCTGTTCAAAGGCTCTGCAAAAGCCACTACTCCTCTCTCATTTGATTTTTTTTAAGTAGTCTGGAATCCATTAGTTACAGCAGTGACACGCTCTTGATTTTTGAATAATGTCAATACAAAGGGATACTACACAGCCAACAGACTCTGAGTTTTAAAGGGAGTATTTGAAATGGATAAAGAGGTACAATAATCATAATCTGGGGATACACACTTTTATTTACCTCCTTAGAAGAATAACTGTATTTTATGCTTAAGATGTTTATACCTCCAGGTGTTCTGAAGGGCTTGAAAATACCTATTTCCTGAAAGATAACTGAATTAACTGGCATTTATTTCATTGTATAGGCAGCTACAACCCAGACACGTAACAGAGTCACGAAAAGCAAAGTAAAATTATTACCTGCATCTAAAATGACAAAATAAAACCATGTGTAGTAACAAACTGCAGCATTTTGAAGTATTATCTTTGCACAGGACAAATAAACTGTAGCAGAAGAAAGTCATCATGAGAACTCAAGACTAAGACACAATTAGTACCTCTCTCCAGTGCTGCTGTGCTGCCTCAAACACCCACCAGGACCCTGAAGACTCAGCTGTCATGCTAAAATTAGTATTTTCTAAAGCCCTGGACTAAATCTTTGGTGTCAGGGGCTCAGGTGGCAGCTGTGTCAGTATAAAGAATGGCCTGCTGCCTCCGTGACAGGGAGTGCTTGGGTGCTTGGATAAGAAATGTGAAGATACTTTAAGCCCAATGTAGGATAAAGGGCTGCAATCAGGCACAGAAACACTCCCCAAACTGTCCAGCAGCACACCACGATTTGCAGCTCTGTGGTTGGGCTTTACAATGGCAAACAAAGCACTTTTCAGGCAAATAAAGAAATGAACACTCATCTGCAATAAAATGTCTGCAAGGTGTAGCTTATGTAAATCCAGCCAGCCCAGGTGCACAGTCAGACAAAGGGGAGACAGACAAAGCACAGATGAGAGAAAACCATTAGAGGGTAAGCAATGGAACAGTAATGACACCAGTACTTCTGCTGCTAATTTATTTTTTTCCCTAACTCATTAAATTTAATTGTTTCAACTTCTGTCAAATGCCTTTGGTTACTTGCAGAGTAATTAAAATGCACAATATATTTAGAGTAGATACCCACACAGAGTGTCAGACAACAGCTGTTAGTTCAGCCCAGGGTCTTTGTACCATAAACCTGTTTTTCCTCAGACTTCCATGGCTTTCCTGAAGGGGAATTGTCCTGGAAGAGCAGAACTCCAGCACAGAGTCCATCCCAAGGCAGGACACATGGACACACTGCCAAACTACACCAGACAGCACCACTCTCTTCTGCTAGAGAAGAGAAGCAGAAGGGGTGGAAGGAATATTGTTTAAAAGGGATATAATTCTTCCTGAAATGGTTATTTTTGCTAATTCCTTTCTTTCCACCCAGCAGGCATCCTGAAGCAAGGCTGCTGGGAGGGCTGAATTCCAGCCCTGCAGCAACAACCAATTAAAGCTTGAAGCTGGAGAGTGAGTTTTGGAACAGCTGCATGTGGCCTATTTCCCTGCAAGAACATTCCTACTATGGCTTCAGAGTGTTCATGATCAAATTAATTGATCTTGCCTTCCAAGACAGCACAAAGTAACCCACAGAAAACGTTCATCCATAAATAATGGCCACTCTTAAAGGTCACAAGCATCACTGGTTTGAGTAAGAGGTTTATACTCTCACCCTTCCATGTAACACCACAGACAAATCCTGGAGTCACCACAGGTGGCTGCAAGTTCGAGTTGTGCTGCATTCTGGAGGATGAGTGTCAAAAAGAAATAACCATTTTTCCCCTTTAAAATATTTCACACTCAACACTGGGAAAGGACCATACAAACTGTACTGCAACCAGAATGTTGAAACTCAATGGCCAACAACACCTGAAACACTCTTTTTTCTCCCACAAGAAATTAAAAAAGAGCTTTTCTGCCCTCACTCAAGTTTTCAGTGTTCAGAAATGAATGACAGATACTGTAATCCTGTCTTCAATCTCACTTCTGGGAGACAGAGAAATCCAGCTGCAGTAGAAAAAGTTCTTCCTCCTCTTGAGAAGTTTCACTGAGAATTTTCTCCAGCTAAAACAAGTTCTGAAAAATCAGGTGAAAAGATACTTCTTCAAGTTAGATATTCAAAAAATAAGCAGACATTTATAAAAGTCTAAGTCAAATTATTTGTTTAGATTTTAAAGAGTTAAGTTATGAAGGTTTTTAGGAATGAAAAAAGAATCCATCAGGTTTGATTGATAAAAGTGTAGCTTTTAACTAAGACTGAAAAAACAGAAGCCTGGCAACATTTTTTCCCAGAATAATATGCTTCCTCTGCTTTTTTTCAGCACAGAGCACATAAATCAAAGAAATGTTAAAGAGGCCCATACATCACAAGCTGGCATTTCTAAACTATTTACAAAATCTGTATTAGTCAAAAGGATGGAAAACACAGAACTGTGACCAGCAAAATTCCTGAAAGGAAAAAAAAGCCAGTTCTACCATCCCACCTGACAGGCTGGAGACAACTGTTGATGGCAGACTTTAAAAACACTAAACCAAAACCATCTTGAAAATACAAAAAGCAAACAGGACATAACACAGGGAAGGTGGAGTTGAGCACCGTGTTTGCTCCACCACTGAGCACAAGGTTGTGAAGGTTCTTTAGAATCACAGAATCATCAAGGTGGAAAATGCCTCCAGGACCATCCAGTGCAGCCTCTACCTGATCACCACCTTGTCGACCAGCCCAGAGCACTCAGTGCCACTTCCAGTGGTTTCCTGAACCCCTCCAGGGATGAAGACTCCACCACCTCCCTGGGCAGCCCCTTCCAGTGCCTGACAATCCCTTCAGTAAGAAATTTTTCCTGGTGTCCAACCTGAACCTCCCTGGCAAATGCTTGAAGCACAGACACAAGCAGGGCTGACCCTGCACTTACAGCCAGACAGCCCCAAAATATCAGTAACTCCTGTGCTGAGCTGTGTATCCGCCCAATTGTCACAGCCTGACGTCCGAGCACACAACACACTCAGGCAGATTAGGTTTTTCCTCCACAACTTTTACAAATGAGAATCTCATCTCCTCTTCTGAAAGGGAAGACATGGATTATGGAAAGTTTATCTGTCCATCTTCTGGAGATGTCACACTCTGACTAGAGGGTGCAAAAAGCACAGGGATGTTTTACAACCAAACCCCAAACTCACTGTAGTCTGAGCGAGTGGAGGAGCCATATGCTTCACACAAACACCTCTTCTGCCACACATTTTTTTAACCACAGCACAAAGAGTAACAGTTCCAAAGCTGCTGTAATCTTGATTTCTGAAAATAGATCACATATTCTTACTCTCATCTGCCACGCTCGGGGAAGTGAGTTGATGGGAAACAGGAAAAACAAGGAAAATACTACTCTGGGCAAGGGAAATTAAAGAAAGACACACTGCAGGGCAAGGAGTTACCTGCAGTTACAGGTCAAGGAGCAGCTCAGAGAGCCTGGGACTGGGATGATCCACAACAGAAGGTTTGATGCAGTGTCACATGAAATGTTTTTACAGTTTTCTCTGTCAGCACTAAGACTTGCAGTAGGAGTATCTGAGATGAAGCCCGGGGACCTCAGAAATATCTTCAGGAATAAAACAAATGGAATACACTTCATCCTATTTTCATGGGAGCTTATAATGATATTATAATTAACTCAATTACACCACAAGATTAATAGCCTTTAAAACGCTCCCAGTCATTCATTACAGGCCTAATTAAAACTCTTTTGGTGCTGAGCCAGCAAGAAATATGAAACTACTTGCTAAATAACGACACACAAGTATATAAGGTATTTGTTGTGCTGTTTGTTTCCATGGTCACACTGCAGTGAGAAGTTTGGTTGTATTTTTGGTGTTTTTTTAATATCAAAGACAACAAGAAAAAAAGAACAAGATGCCACTTTGGGGGCTTCAACACCTGCACCAGCATCTCACCACAGCTCACCAATTTATTTCTAGTTTTGCTGCAACAGTTAAGGGCTTCTACAATAGCAGATGCCTTTCCTCCCACACATCAATTAATTTGCAAATGCACTCAGGTTGTAGAAATAATGAAGTGCTGAATGCTTCTCTATTGACAAGTTTTGCTGTCAGGAGGTGGATGCTGTGGGCGAGGTGCTAAAATCCTCTGCCTCTCCAAAGGGAAGACACAGCACATGGAACCTGGCTGACAGCTAACAGGGTACATCAGTTATTGTATTTACTCCTCTCTCATAGAAACCAAAAGGCAGAAATCCTCTCCAAAAGCTCTTCATTGTATTTATCCAGGTATTTGTAACACAGGGAGGTGTGAGGCTTTGTGCTGACCCAAGAAACTTTTGTGTTCGAGGAGAAAAGGAGTGTTTTTCATGTATTTTTATGTATGCTAAAATAGTTACATCAAAATTAAGGTTACAAATGAAGAACTCCAGAATTAGGAAATGCTTCATATTGCCTGTCCAATCTAAATCAGTCTGCCTGTGCTAAGAATTCATACTTTCATTATGTGCTTCTTTCCAGACCTCAAATTACCACAGTCTGCAGGATCACATGGATGGAGAGGCAGTTACTCAGCACCATTTTCATGCACAGAATGTTATTTGCAGGATCTCACACAATGCCCACACTTCTCCTCTCAGATGTCTCCTATCAGATTTTCCTGCTTTATCTTGCTTCTTTAGAAATACTGTTAAATTTACCTTCATGATTCTTATTCCACTCATGCTGGGTGTGGATTTGAGGAATCTCAGATTTTTAAGAACACTAAATGTTTTTACTACTTACTATATTTGTAGTAGAGTTTCAATGGATAATAACTGCAGTAAGGTGCTTAGGAAGTCTTTGAAGCAGCCAGAAAAGGCTTTAAGCCAGGTCATGGCAAGGTTGGAATCTCTACCCCCACTTCTATCACTGGAAAGAAAGGATTATCTGCAAAACTTTGTTTTGACCAGCCCCTAATTGGAAATAAAGCACATCCTGGCAGTTATTCTCTGAAAACAAGTTAAAAACAGAGTTTCTGAACTGTCAAATGAACTGGTAAGCTCTGGAGGACAGTGTGTTCTCATGGATACAGGTATTGAGTCCTCAAATAAGAAGACACAGAGTTAGTGAGCACAGAACAGACCAAAACACAAGAAGGAAAAAAAAATTCTATCTATATATATAGACAGATAAATATAGATATATTTATATATCTATGTGCCTGGACAGCTGGACTTGATCCTTTCCACAAGTCTCCTAGGAAATAGTAAGTCAATTTAAAAGAACTTTTGGGAACATTGTCCCTAATTCAAGTTACTTCTGCGTTTCTAATGTAGCAAACATAGCTAGAAAAAACAGAACATACACATACTCATCTTCAAAGAAAGGAGAGTCCCACACTATTCCTCTCCAATTCTTCAAGGGCTTAATTACCACAAGTGTTTAAACCATCCACCTCAGCAGTACCTTAGGTTTGTTAGACTTCTACTTCAATGACCCTTTTTTTTTTTCTTTGTTTGCTACAATGAAAAACCCTCAAACCCATTTTTGCCCTTCCAATAAATATGTTGGTATGAAGTGAGCCATCCATTACCTCTCCTTTTCTGAGTGAAATAAATTGAACTGGTTTGATCATACAGAAGGAGCACAGGAACCCAAACATTACTGCTCAGTTCTCACGTCTCTCAACTAGAAAACCCCAAATTAATGGGTACCTAAATGGTAATTAAGTAGTTTTACAATTAAAATGATGCTTAAAACCATTTCCAAGTGTTAATAACAGAAAGTATTATTAGTAGAGGTACTAACAGGTAAGGAAATTTGCTGTAAAAAATAGATGATTTTCTGCTTTTTAAAATACTCAATTTTCAGGATGACCTTGTTCTTTTTAAATTTTTATAGAACCTTCAGTTCCAATTTGAGATTTTCATACGGGGTAGGCAAACCTTCTTGTGTTCAGTATTAAATGCAAGACACTTCCCTGGCATGATGTGCAATATTAATAATATAACAGCACCAATTTCAGGAGCAGCACTGTGCCATCAACACGTGCATACCTACACCCATCAAAATGTTTGTCACAGAAAGCTTGAATAGATCACCAGGAAAAGGCAGGTCTGAGACAGCTCAGACACAATTTGTGATTTCCTCCTCTGCCACTCAAACACATGACCTTGTCATGCTTCACAAGGTAACACCAATGTAGCTGATGCAAGGAAACATATGCTGCTCTTTATTGGGCTCCAAATAGGAACAGAGGGGAAGGGCAATGATACTCAGGGCCAAACCCAGGCTTCTGAAGGCCAGACTTGCAGCTGTCACTGTATTCAGCACAAAATGTCCACACCCACACAAGCCCCACAGCGCTCCCAGCGCTGACAATACTTTTTTTGGAAATTACAAACACTAGAGAGTCATTACTTAGCCAGGGATTTGCACTGGTGTTGTCAGAGAGTTTTAAGACTTGGACAGAGAGTCATTTTTATGTTGCTGTGGGACACAGTTAAAGCCACAGGAAAACACACATTATTATTTTTTATGGGTTTCAAAGGATACAAACATACATTTGACTTTCCATGCACTGACTTGTCTTGCAGGCAACCTCCAACAACCCAGTTACCACTTAAATGTCCACCACCTAACCCACAGACATTCTGGATCCTCATCTAAATCTGGACATACCTTATTTCTGTATCTTGATAATCACTAAGAAAATACTACTGGATCAAAACCCAGCAGTTTATCAGTGCCTCAGCTGAAGGCACCAAGTACACAGACATTCCTCTCACTGCTTTGTGGACTTCATTATTAATGAAGTAAAAATTGCAGACATCAATCTGGATTTTCAGGTGGCCACCATCAGAAAAACACACAGAAATGTGGCTGCTCAAAGTGGCTCATCTGGGGAATTTACTGGAAGGTAAATTAAAAGCACCAATGACCAGAGAGTGACAAGAGATGGAGTAACATTGGATGGGAACAGAAAATACTTCTACACAGCTTCATCCAGCCAAGGGCTGTGTTTCCTCCCTCAATCACGTAACAAACACCAGTGATTGTTTTGACTTCTCCTTCCTTGTAGCTCAGTTCATTCTGTGGTTTGTTATCACACCCACCCCTCTATCCTGGGCTGGAAAATGCCTAAAAGTCCAGCTGACTCCAGGGAACAGCACAACCTCCCTACAAACACTTTGCCTTGTACCAAAATTTCAGCACCACCCTGTTGTGCATGGTATCCACCTTATCCTATCAACTCCTTCCCACAAAATCACAAAGCACCCTCCAAAACTTGCCAGTCCTGAACAGCCACAAAATGCTGTACCTTACATTCTCACTTATTCTTCTCTTTCTCACTTCAAAATCCAAAGCAACTCCTTGTCCTCCAACAGCTCTGAGCTGGCCAGAAGCAAAGTCCCTATGGAGCTGAACACACCATGGTGCCCATCCTGCAGTGCTGTGGTGCAGAACAGAGAACTGCTGGAAGTGACTTGTTCAGCCTGAATGGGGAATTGAGAATGTAAAAATGTATTATATATATATAAGAAAGTAAAAAAAAAAAGACACCCAAACAAAACCTTGTACATTTTTGAAGATAGACAAGGAAATTATATTTAAAAACTCGACACCACTGCTACATTTCAGTTGGAATTTTACATTACAAATACAATTTCAAAGCAGACTCAAGCTGATAAATTCAGCATTAAGTTTTCCAAAAGAATCTTTAACTCTTCAGCAGTGCACACACTCACAGACCCAAAAAGAATCATTCTGTCTGAGCTCATCCCATGGTGTGCATTTAAGGAAACTGGGCTGGTGGGGGGAGCAAAATACTGCTTTCTGCAAACCATGAGTTTTCCACTTGTTTCTGTCGCTTCTCCAGCTACAAAATCTTTTGCAAATGAGGACACTACCTACCTCCCAAAGTCCATTTTATCAAGCCAATAATTCAGCAACACCAACGACTGACAATTCACCCAACTACTGTTTTTGCCTGAGGCGTGAACAAGAAAATAAAAGAGCAAAAAAACCTTAAAACTCGTGCTGGAGAGTGGAAGCCTTTGCTGCTGGCACACTGAACAAACAGGAACAATTGAAAGCCATGGAGCAGTCAGTAATTTATACTAGTGAGCCTAATGCCTGGGCACAGAGGGAAACAGATGGCTCTGCAATATGGAGATGGCTCCACACAAAGCCACGGGCACAGGGAAGCTGCAACAACCACAGCAAACTGAACTGCACCATCCCAGATAAAAGGAGAGGTTGTTATGACAGTTGGTCTGTACCCCATGGTAAAGTGTGGGCTCCTTCAGAGTTTTCCCAGACGTCCTGTGCAGAGGAAGGAGCTCCATCCCCCTGGCAGTGGCAGCAGCTCCTCGTCCTGCCCCGGCCCCTCCCAGGAATTCTGCATCACACCAAACATCAGCTACTTCCTGCTACTTTTAGCTCTGCTTTAAATAAGTGTGTGGAGTGAAGGCTGCATAATGAAGGCTCAAAACCATGGAGATGGCACAGGCTGCACTGGGCAGCATCACCCAGCTGAGGAGGTTCTTTAGTTTTTTGTTTCTCTTTTGGGCAGAATTATTTCATTTGTGGAAGAAAACCAAAATTTGCCACGGGAAGTTCCCAACTACATGTTGGAACAGACAAGCAGCTTGTTCCAAATGGAAGCCCTGTTTCAGCCCTGAGGACATGCCCAGAGGCAATGGCACAGCACAAATGAAGAGCAGGCAAAGGACTTCCTGACAAACACAGAGAGACCTCAGAATAATTTTCTCTAAGTGTTACAGTTCGAGGCCATGGTGACTAAGCAATACATCAGCCATGCAAGCACTAAAATCTAAAAATTTAACCTGAAACTCTGCAGAAAGGCCAAATCACTGTAAATCCTTTTACCACAGGAACCTCTTAAAACAAAGGTATGCTCCCTATGGAACCAGAGCACAGGCGAAATCACAGTTTAAAGCCAAGCACAAGATTCCTCTTCCTCTGAAGTTCCCTGTGACAAACCAGGTTGTTTAAAGGGCAAGATCAGTAGCAGGAGGCAGCAGAGGAAATATTATCTTGCCCTGCACACCATGACAGGTGATGCTACTCAGCCATACATTACACTGACATATTCCTGTTTTACCTACAAGATTATTTCATTTTTTTAAAAAAAAATCCATTAAAACAAGTGTTTTACCGTAGAATATGTCTATTATTTTTCTTACATCAAACCTCACTGACACAATTGCTGATGCTGGTAAAAGGCAGTGGAAAGCAGCTCTCAGCACACAATTTGACAGTATGTTTAGTGCCAGGAAACTCTGAGCAAAGCAGCACCCCCCCCACAAGCCTCTGTCAAGTATTTTCCATATCCAAAACTTCCACAGCTCAGGCATTTGAGTAAAGCAATCTCCAGGTATTGTTTATTATTGACATTACCTATCAGTGCTTTCTGAAATCTGAAGGTTCCTGATTGGCTGCAACAATTTCTGGAATGCAAATTCCAACAGAAATCATGCTGAAGGTGGGAAAGTGTGATTAGCAGTGAGTAAATACACCAAAATAGAGATGTTATTACATCTGGGAACATCTGGAGTTAAAACACGGGTCTGAAACACTTCCAAAGTGCAGGGCCAGTGCACTGTCTGAACACTGGTGGAGGTGGAAGCTCAGTTTTGTTCTTGAAAGTAATAATGAAGTAGGAAATTAAAGTAAGTTCTTTTTAGAGAAGATGCTTCCAAATACATTTTTCTTTTTCTAGATTTAAACTGAGACACTGTACAACAAGAACTGGAACAGAACCTGCATGTACAGCCCCAGCATCCTGCTGCCAGGACTCCAGGCTCTTCAAGAAAGAAAACTATTAACATTGATGAAACACCTACTTTAAGCACTCTCAGTAACAAAGGGATTTTTCTTTCCCTTTTCTAATGGGTATTTTATATTGGCAACTGATGGATCCTGAATTAAACTTTTAATTCAAATCAGCAATTTGCTACATCAGTTCTCAAACTGATAAAAAGAGGGATACAGAGCCCTGGGCTTTGAAGGGAAGAAAACGCCTAAAGTTTGCCTGACACTAACGATGCTACTGAGAGGTTCTTCTGACTTTGCAAACTCCCTTTCACTCAGAAGCCTTCTTTTATAACCTAAATTCCCTCTAGCCTGCAAACTTCATGAACATGTCATGTATTCTTGTTTTCAACCTTTCTAAAGTCCCTGCAAGAATCTTTCTAACCTACTGATCAGGATGACACACAGCCTCAGACATCAAATGAATAACTGCATTTGCAGTACCCTGCTCCAAATTCCTCTGCCCTTTACAAGATTCATTGTTTCCCTAAGTGCCCTTTTAATGAAGACAAACAAACATCAATAAGCGTTAAAAAAAAATAAATAGGTTTAAGCAACTTGCAAGAAAAGAAAAATCAAATCATTCAGTCCAGGCACTGTTTGACTTCATCAGCCACTGGGAAAACCACAAAGGATGTGCTGCTGCTCCAGTCTGATCATGCAAAGCTCCAAAACCTTCCCCTGGTCCATTATTTATTTAGAAAAAATTCTTTTCCATATTTACCATAAGTGGGCATGAGACATTAGTTTTCACATAGTGGCTGACAAAGCAAAACACAGGCTGAATTTGGGCAGCCACCAGAGCAAGAATCTCTGAAAAAAGCCACCTTAAATAAATGCACAATAAATGTCTCCTCAGCCCACTCAAGCAGAGCCTTCAGCCACTGCTCCTTGTCCGTGTCTGCTTTAAAAGCAGGTCATGGATGCTCAGAGAAAAGCCACAGACTCTCATTTCCATCCATCTGGGAATTGCTGCATTTTGCAAGTTAGCACATATGAAAATGCACTAAGGACAGTATTCTGAGTTAATTTGGACTCAGGGATTTCTACTACAAATAACTTTGTAAAACAGTTAACATGCACTAGTGACTCTAAAGAGCATCATCTCTGTACTGCTAATGCAACAAAACTCTTACCACAGTCTGACCATCAGCAAACATACATTTCCTAGCCACAAAAAATCATGAAGTTACTTTGAAATTTGTTTGAAGATGAGCTAGAAGCATTTGCAATGCTGTGTTTTCTGACACACAAACAGTTCCCAAGCCATTTAAGCCTTTTCAACTTTAAACACTTTTCCCCCTCTGTTAATTCTATGGAAGAACCACACAGGACAAGTTTATCAGAACAGCAAAAGAGCAAAACTTTATGAACACAGTCCTATCAAATGGATACAGCAACAACATGGTTCATGAGGGAACAAACTTGAAGGACAATGTGTTTTGTTTTATTGCCTTAAATTAAATCTTTTATCCCCATCAACCTCTTTTTCATTTCAGGACTCTTTCACTCAGCAGGGAAAATTAATTGTATCTGAGCAGGTGAATATCCCATGTCCTTGCTGCTTTTAATTCCTGCAATCTGCTATGGCAAAACAGTTGCTTTATTTGGGCTCTGGCAGAAACTTTACCAGAAGTTTTTTTCCCCTCTCTATGCAGGTATTGCTGCCCGTTACATGGAAATATGGCTTTGAAACACCGTATTTATTAACAGATTATTCCAAAGCTGCCTGGT
Organism: Serilophus lunatus; assembly: GCA_013399895.1. NCBI lineage: Eukaryota > Metazoa > Chordata > Aves > Passeriformes > Eurylaimidae > Serilophus > Serilophus lunatus. The sequence goes on along the minus strand of VXBA01000881.1, from coordinate 395,827 downwards.
CTCTGTGGACATCTATGTAACACCATAAACACCACTAGAGGTTCTTTTGAAGGTCTGAACCCATGAAGGGGGTTATGCTGACCCTCTCTCCCATCTGTGCTGTGAACAGACCAATCATCCCTTGAATCATCAACTCAACCAACTGAATGGATCATCTGTCAAGATCAGGATCATCTGTCAAGCCAGCCTGCAGCTTTCCTTGCACTCCCTGGAAGAGAGATTTGTTCCTTCCACATCTGTAGGGTGTAGTGGACGACTCCTCTGTTGCTTCAGCTCTTCCAGAGAGAGTGTCTTGGCTGGGAGGAAATAACAACTCCCCAGCTCCCTCATCCACAGCAGAAAGCGAGCGCATTGACTTGTGCCCTTTATGTATTGATGCTCTGGCTGAGCAAATGAAGATGTACAGGGGGAAGGCAAAGAGCACCAGGAGCAGCTACACGACCCAGAAAAGCACAGCAGCAATTTTATATCTTCTTCAATCTTCCTGAAATGTGATTACAGCTGACCTTTAAATCTAGTAGATCGACCAATCGATTCTGCTGGAACAACCCTGCGTGTGTGATCCCAGAGAATGGCCACACTTAAAACACCTCCCTGTGGTTGCTTGGAATAGTCATTTTATTTTGTTGTAAAAGTTACCAAGACTTGTCTGAATTGATTTTACTTGCAAGAAAAACACACCATCAGAACTGCAGCATCAGCAGACACTAAAGGTCTTAGATTCTTGCAGGATGAATGAATATCAATAGTTATTAGGATGTATTCATACAAGGTACACAGGAGGGAGGGAAGGGAGATGTAGTAATCGCACTTAATCCTACTGCAGCCCCAAGTCTTGAGACTGTGGGAAAAAAAACTAAGTACAAGGAAAACTATAAACAGCTCAAAGCGTTTGCTGAATTTGGAAAGGAAAACATATTTGAAGTAAAACTTTTGTGTGGTGTTGGATGTTGTTGTATTTCAGCTGATAAACTGTGTTAACAAAAAACCCAAGAGTTTAGGATGGGCTAAGTGGGCTTAGTGGGCTCAGAAGGCAGGATCAGCAACCACCAGGAATCCCACTTGTGTGCAGCACCTGATTTCCCAGAGCACTCTTGCTGTAGCACAACCTTTATTTTATGGTCACTATACATTTTATAGATGGGAAACAAAGACATGCACAACAACATGACTGTGAAACATCCAACAAGCTCAGGGCAGAGGAAAGAGGAGGATGTGCAACTCCAGAGTCCCTCCAGTCCCGTGACAAACTTGGGACCACTGCCTGAAAGCTTCGTCCTCCCCATCACAAGTGCTCTGAGAAGTCCGCATCATACACTGGTGTTCACAGAGTCAACTAGAGAGAAAGTTCTTTAAGCAGAAAGTCATTAATTGCACTCATATCACACACCAGGGTGTCCAAAAGAGCCAGAAAATTGGAAATGGAAGGTCAGACTTCGTTTGAAGCTCTCTTGTGCTTGACACAGCTCTCTGATCTATGGAATTTCTACAAACAGCTTTGGAAAAGGCACCAAGACAGTGCAGCCAACTCAAAAAAAAAAACAAAAGAAAAAAAAGGGGGGGAAAAAAGGAAAAAGATGTCACTAAGCAAACTGAAAATGCTACACTGAAAATTCTGAAAATACAAGGTTTGACTCCAGAGTAAAACCAGAGCATACGGCAGAGCAGAGAACCTGTGAAGTCTGAGCGCAGAGACAACTGCAGAGCAGACTCTAAATAGAACCCAACTGAAAGCAGATGGGCAGGGCAGGGAACATCAGAATCAAAATCTATCTAATGGTAAAACACACAGGGATGTTTTTTTCTTTGAAGAGAAACATATCCACCCTCACTGAGGGGTAACCTCGGGGGGGAGGAGGAAGCCATTATCCTTTTAACTGCAGTTTTTTTGATACAGAAGTGACACTTTCTCTGAATGAAGAATTCTTTTTTTTTTCCATAAGGAAAAGCCTGTATCTGAAATAAGATAGAGCCCTGTAACACTGCAGTAGTTGAGAATGTCATGATTTCCATCAAAAAACTGTTTAGCAGAGATCAGGAACAGCTGTTTCAAACTGAATTAGACTAAAACTGGAAGCAAGCTGTCAAAACCCAAAAAATGTATTTTATACATAAAAGAATGAATTTGATTCAGCTGTTTTCTCATGGTGGTCAGCCAAAAGAGAGAAATAAAGTAACATTCTGAGATCCAGACGTTGTTGCAAAGGCTCTCTCATTTCAACACTCTTTATGTAGATTTATTCCTTTTGAGCATTTGGAAAAGGAAAAATGTCAAACAGCTCATATCACAGATTCTTGAGTATTTTCAAACCATGGGCAGCTTCAAACAGTTTAAAGGCACCTGAGGACTATTTCTGCTCCAGTCCACATTCTCTACATCTTCTGTAGCAGTAACAAGCTGGTGCAATAAGGAAAATACACTCCATTGCTGTTGACATGGGAAGATTAAAATAATTCACTTGAACCCCCACTTGTGGGTAAGAGCATCCAGTTCCTTTTGTGCCTGCCTGCAGATCCTGGGAGGCTCTTAGTGGGTATTTTCAATATTGATTTCCACTGGAGTTGCAGTTTCATACAATGAGAAGTAAATACATCCATTTTTGAATACACTGTAAAATGTCACATTTAGATACAATTCCTTTGGGTCCAGTGCACAGAGAACCTCTAACACTGTGCCACTGCCAGTTACAGAAGCTCAGAAAATCCAGATACAGCAACCAAATGAATCAAGGCTGATGCTGGTTCTGGACAGAACTATTTCTCTCAAAGCACAACTCTGAACATCAAAGACCTCTGTGATTTTATTACATGTTGGATGTAGCCATTATACCCTGCTTGCCAACCAAGTCTGAAGTAATCTTGAAAATACCCTTAGCATTTCAACATGGTCATTACTTCTCATAATGCTGATATACACTAATCCAACCTAATAAGGTTATTAGTTATTACTCTCAGCTTGTCAGTACGTGGGCTTTTGAAGAAGAGGGATCTGGGAACAAGCCAATTCATGGGCTTATAAAAAAAGGCACACTCCAAGAAATGCATTTTTAACTCACTAAAACTCCAGGCAATGTGCACCAGGCCATTTCACCTTTCAGATTCCTCACACACTCTGCTTTTGGGCATTTAACTTGAGTACTGGAGTTCTCAGCACCCTCAGCAGAGCTCCAAAGATGACTGAATGCTTCCCACTGAGCCAAGAACCTTGCAAAGGAGCACAACCAGGTAATGCTGCTCAGGATACAGAAACTTCTGATCTTTCTGTGAAGAGATCACAAATGTGAAAGACTAGCACCTGGTAGAATCAATCAGCTTGCATTAAATCTTCCTTTATTAAGTCAGAGGACATCTTTTTCTAGGTATGCTGTAACTGAATGTCAGTGATTAAAAGATTTTATTCATGGTTTTTGCTTCTTCTGCAAGTGGCAGCTTTACATTCAGGCATTTAAAATTAGATTAAATGAACTGCTTTATGTGCTTGGGCTAATCTTGTACCAGCAAAGGAAGTGATACCATGTACTGGTAAGTTGTCTTTATTTCCAGAACTCCAGGATTTTACAACTCCAGTAGATTTAAATGCCATCTCACACCAAGGGATACACCAACAGCAAATGGAGTGAGGAGTGAAGCAGCCCTGAGTGCAATGCTCATGTTCTTGTCTCATCTCCAATCCCAAACCAGTCCAACTGTGGAATCACTCAGATTCCAGGAAAACCAAGACATGTTTCTGGACCAGCCCTGAAGTTATTCAGACCCCTCCACTGATGGCCCTGATGTCCTGCTCTGTCATTTCTTACTCACATTCTTCAGCTGCCATGGCTTCAAACACCACCACTCCTGCAGGGCAGGATTATTCCTCCCTCCCAGGAAAATAAAAATCAGTCTGCATTGCCCCCAAGAGGTGGAGGCTCACCCCAGGCCCTCTGGGTTAACACATCCAGCATCAGGAGCTCAACATTAACTCCTGCTGAGTATAAAACTGCTGCCACATTTTTGCCAAATGCAAATTTCCATGACGCAGCAGCAAAACCACTGGTCAGAACTGCACTGCACTTTTGGTTACACACAGCTCCTTGCATAGACTATTTTAAATTTTACTAGATTTTGGGCCATCTCCATGTTTTGCAGCCCAACTGCCAACAGCATCTGATTAAGATACAATGGGGAAGAACTGAGTACTGCTGATATGCAATTCAAACAATTAAATCTCATTGTGAACTGTCTGAGGGGGGCAACTTCAATAACTTCAAAAGGGAACTCCAAAGAATAGACACCAGCACACTTCTGCATTAAAAAAACCCAACCAAATAACAGTCACACAAAAAGATCTGACAACAACAAAAGTAGAGAGCAACAGGGTGACATCATTAAATCTTTCCATTTTATTTGATTTCCTCTAGAAGCTACAAAAAATCTTTTCCATATAAAGAATATCAGTGGGATGCTTATCACCTGCATCAGTTATTTGATATTAGTTTTTGTATTCCTTGAACGCCCTTCACATGAAGGTCACTCAAAGCTTTACAAACATCTTTAATTTGCCTCCAAGAAAGTGAGACAGAACTTTGGAGTCTCTGAAAACATCCCCTGTGCTTTCATGGTGGCCACCATCCCTGGGAAGGCCAGGCTTTCATCACCAGCAGAGTTTGAGGCAGCAGCAAACTGGCAATTCAAAGGAATGCTGGCCTTGAAGGTTTCTCACAGCTGCTCTTGTTCTGCAGTCCTATATATTCCTCAATTAATTCCCACACATGGATTTCCAGTTGTATTTTGCTGGATTCCTCAGAGCCTTTTCTGCTGAACCACGAGTTACCTACAGACCATACTGGCTTACCTCGATTCACACACTGTTATTAACACCAAGCAATGCAGTTCTGCCCCATTTGATGAGCACATTACACAGAGGTCACTAATTACACAGTTCAGCATCCAACATGAACTGTAGGAAGAGCTCCTGCAGAGGGGGAAAAGGGAGGAAGAACTGGGAGTGGGCAGAAGTGTTCTGGTTAAAACAGAGGCCCATCAATCATTTCCATCCTGGAACAAGCTAACAGCCAGAACATTAATACCTATCAAAGAAACAGGGGGAAAAAAACCCCCACTCATTAGCAAATAAAGGTGTTGCAAAGCATTAAATAATTCCCAGCAGCTGACAAGGGGGCTGTGATTTATAATAGTGTGTATTGATAGATCACTTCCCATAATTAGGGAAAGTGAGGCTGGTACTGCTCACAGCATTATTTTGATCTGAGCCTTGAAAAATACTGTTGAATAACAACAAACACCAGGCACAACAACAGAAAATCACCATATCATGCTCTCAGGCTGCTCTGGATTGGAAACAAAGTGTTCTAACAAAGCTCAGAACAAATGGCAAATTCTGTTTGGATGCATAAAACTTTGCTTCACAACAGCATCCCGCGTGAATTATTACTATGATAATTCTGGGAAGATCACAGATATAAAACAGTCAAACTCTGTAGCAAATGAGTCAGAATGAATGGCTAATTATGTCTCTTTTCCAAAAAAAAAAAAAGGCAACAAGTTGCTCATCATCATTCTTCCTGAAGTAACAAACTCAGTTACTAAAATGTCAAGGAAATTCAACTCTCCACTGGCACAAGGCAGCTGATGGGGCAAATTCTCCCCCCACCTCTCCACAGTCCAAGGTAAAAAGACACTGGTAACTTTAATGTCCTTTTATTCAGATTATTAGGTGGCAAAATCACTTTTAAAAACATACATGGTGACAATAAAACAGTTGTGATAACCCTGCATTGGATTTGTGTGTGAAACCAGATTCCAGGGACTCACAGCTGAGGGGGGAAGATGCATCTTCCATAAAGATGGAGATGTTATCCATCCCTAATCTCCCTCAGAAAAACTTCATGTCCCATCTTTTTCCTTCTCCAGTAAAGAACACACAGACTACTGAAATTATTGTCTCCTCCTCCATCACATTTTGGTACCAGCACTTCCTTCCTCATCACTGTAATATCCAGGATAATTTGCACACCACCTGAATTTGCCATCCCTGCCACTGCTGGTCACAAAAATCCACCCTGCAGTCAGAAAAGTCAGTGTTCTCTCCAGGCAGACAAGTGAGCAGTAATTAATAACTTCAGCACTTGGAAGCAGAGAGGTAACCACCTGTTTCTTAGTCACATTAAAAAAAGGGGAGAAAAACAACATTCATGGAATTCTGAACAGCAAGGGCATTTCACCAAAACATTTGCCTAAAATCCCACAGAATTAAAAGAGCATAAAGGACATTTTTCCAGACTACCAGGCAAACAACATTAGTCATTGGCTATATAATACTTGGCATCTACAAGGCATTTCTGTCCACAGATCCCAAAGCTCTTGAGACACATTTAGAGTAGAAGAAGTAGGTTAAGTATTATTATCCTATTTTATCCCTAAGTAAAATAAGGCACAGAAAAAAAACATGCATGCTCTTCAAGGTTACAACAACAATTAATAAGAAGAGCAGGAATAGAATCCAAGTGGCCCAGCTCCTATTTTGTGTTCAGGGAACACCAGTTTGTGTGCCATTCATTTCTCCAGTGACAGGAACATAAACTCCCATGGCTTATCTGCACAGGAAAGGAGCCCATAGCTGCTCATCCCTGAGAGCTTTTCCAATGCAGCTCCCTCTAGGAAGCACCAATTCTGCTCTCACAAAGCAGATTAAAATGTGTCCACCAAAGAAACCTTTGGAGGGACTTGTCACTTGACTTCAATTCCAATCTCATTTTAATTTGTTCCCTCCTCTGAGCAAATCAAGGGATTTCAGTCAAATCTTCTCTTGAAGCAATTTCTTCAGAGCTCCCTGAGAACACTCAGCTCTGCCCAGCAAACACAGGTGATCCCCAAAATCCAGAAGCACTGGGCAAAGGGATGATCCAGGTGCCCTCAATGCCACACATCTGCCACTGACACCAGTGACATGTGGAAAAAACATCTCCCCCAGTTTGGGTGGGTGAAATCCCAGTGGAACGAGCTGGATCTCCGTGCAACAGGATGGCACAGTATTATAATGCTTCATTTTTGTAGGAAAAAGTCCTGAAAAGGACAAAATCTTGGCCATCTGCCTGAAATTCCAGAGAATTGCCAAGCACTAATTCAAGTTACATTGCTCATGCTACTGTAAAACTGCATTAAGTTCAAAATGTTTGAGCACATCCAAAGTTTAAAATTCATGTTCCTCGGAATGAACACTTTGTTTTACAATCAAGATAATTTTTTTTCCTGTTCACCAGTGTTTCTCTGCTTTCATGGTTAACATTTAATGCCATTTATTGTCATTAAACTCAGTATTTGTGTCTAATCAATACTAAGCTACCAAGGGCAGTCGTAACAAGTCTGGACTTTCTCTACAAAATCCATTGATTTCTTTTTTTTTGAGCCCTACAACAAACACAATTTATACAAATAATTTATCAGGGAACACATCAAAACAATTTAATAAACAAAACCTATATATACCTTTTCTCTTCAGTCATGTGACAGAAAATCATTTTAACTCATTAATGGTGATCTCAAGAGTTCGATTTTAAATTTATGTAAAAACGAGAGGAAGGAATGAAGAAACAAATTTAAATCCAAATATTTTTAGTGCATTTCCACATACAGATCAACAGTATTTTTTTTCCATTTTGTATTTGCCAGTATATTACTTTTAAATCAATTTATGACAACTCCTGTCCAGCTTTGTTCACTTGGAAAATTTATACTCCACGGATACTGTTAAGTTTATGCAAGTTGCCAAAATCATCTTCTCACAGATGAGTAAATTAAATAATCTGATCTAAATCCTACTCCCACAGAGAGTCTCAAAGTCAGAAAAGTTGATTTTTTGCTTTCTGCCTTCCCAAACACACAGTTATCATGTTTTGTTAGCACCATCCCATGAAGATAAAACAATACCAGCACCACTCACATGCACCTGCACACACAAGGGTTTGAGAAGTGCTGGAGTGAAACCCATGGACAAATGCAACTCTGGAAAAAAGCACTGCAAGGAAATAATGGAAAAATACTAAAATACATCACCTGTTCAAGGCCATAAATGCTCTCAACTTCCCCACTTCTACTGCTGTAAATAATATAATTTGGAAGCCTGAAAACAAACCCTTTCCTGCAAAGAGGAGGGAGGGGAAAGGAGAGACAACTTGCAGGAGCCCATTTTCACTTGGGCAAGTGAACTCTACTGATGCAGCTCTGGCTCAGCAACTCAGGGAAGACCCAGTTTGCTGCTTTCCAACACCCTCAGTGCTTCTTCAGTCTGGTAAAAGAGTAACTCTGGAGTTTGAGGTTGGGAGTTGACCCATTTGACACACACCCTCCAACTAAACAAATAAAAGCAAAGAGGCAAAGAACCCCCCCGGGTGATTAAAGCTCAAATGCTGGACATGAACTACTTGACAGAAAGGGAACTTTCCCATGAAAGCATCTGCCCTGTTCATGAACATAAAAAACACTGGATATTTTCTGTTCCACCTGAACAGACACTGCCTCAGGCACCCACAGGGCGAGGGCATGGAACACTCTGCCAAGGGCAGAGAGGATGGACAAGTTCCCACTGCAGGCAACAACCAACCTCACTAAAGCTGCCAGTGGAAAAGCAAAGTTTAAACCACTCAAAGAATTGAGTTCACACTCCTGGATCCCAAAAACCTGCATCTAACTCTGGACAAAGCAACCCCACCACAACAAGCTTCAGTAAGTATTTGACAGATGGAAAAGTAAAGAATATTGGTTTCATTACAATGGTTTAATCAACTAGCATTTCCCCTACACACAAAACCACTCTGGCACTCTGTGTTGAGAAAAAAATATGGAGAAACACAGTTAATTAGTAAATGATGCTCTTAATTAATGAACTGATGGTCTCATCTCCTGACTAAAATAAACAGCACCAGGAGCAGGCACTTGTCACAGAAGTGTCCTGAAGAGCAAAAGAGAGTTCTTCCACTGTCTGTCACAAATGAGGCCACATCTCTTGAGTAAAAAAATCAAATCTTAATCAGTATTTCAGCTCAGTAAGTGACTTTTAAAAAATCCTTTAGTCTCAACTTAGAGCTGATGCCTTCACCCCTGTGGTGGTTTGCCTGGAATCCCAAGGTGATGCAAGGATGTGGTGATGAGGGAGCCTGTGCAGATCCAGTCCTGACTGTTCCAGGCAGCATCAAGACACACACTCCAACTAGAAATGACTGTTTCCACAGCTTCTGCTCCCTCTGTCACCTCTGATTTCACCTGCTCACACATAACAGTGTATTACCAAAAAGAAATCAACACCCAAGATGGACATAACTAGTAAAATCAGAATTCAAGAGCAGTGACTGAACAGAGACAGGCCACAAGAAGTACCTTCTGCTCTCTACAAACTTGCTGTCTCACCCATAATATCCTCTCTGCATTACCCTGGCAGAAGGATGGCTCATTTTTATCTTATCTAATATTATATCTTCAGCATTACATTAGAGGGCACATATAGATCCTTCTGGGAAACAGTACTTCAATTGTAATAAAGATAACCTCTTTTCTTAAATAAATTGGAGGGGAAAAGGAATTTATCAAGTACAGCTAAATACTGTTCCATGGCTACTACACATCTCTGTGCAACCCCAGCCAGTAAAGCAATTCACTTCCATGATTTCTAGTGAAACATAAAAGAAGTTAAAGCAAAGAAGAAAATCCACTTAGCTGTTGCTTGCAATAAAATAAAATAAACTTCCTGTGTTTTCAGTCAGAGCTGGGTAAGTGCTGTTAAAACACCTGGAAAAGGAAAGTTCCTTTACAGCTGCATTTGTGTGTAATTAATGCATTTGACAAGCTGTTGTGTTCCCAAACAGCTGCTTCCATTGTAATGACAACTTTACCATCTGCAAAACCATTGGGTAAACTACAGTGAGTAAATATCAGGAAAGCAGGTGCTAATAAATAACAAGCACTGCCAAGAAAACACACTTCTGGAAGGGAAGTTTTCAGTTTTTGCACTGTACTTTTCCTGGAGCAGGTAAAGTTCAGGTGTTCAGAAATGGAGGAAGTAGTGCTGTGACTCACAGGAGCAGTAAAATAATTCTGAAATCACAATTAAATGCAGCCCCTCTCTACTGCACTTAGTCCTGGAGGTCAGTGTAAATCTGCACCTCAAAATGGGCCTTCTCACAACACTTCCTCAGGTATTAACTGTGGTCAATAAAACAAGCTGGGAAGTGTCAGGACATTCTGATCTCCTGAGTCAATGTTCACATCCTAAACAGCATCTTCCAATTGTCTGTGACTTTGATCTTCTCCCCCAGCACTGCTGCTTAACCCAAAAACTTGTCCATGCACCCAGGACCAGAACAAAGCTGGACATTCGCTGGACCCAACATCAAAACAAAGTTGCAAATATAAGGAAACAACTATTCTAACATCCAGCATCTTGTGAACCAATGGCTAATAAAGCCTCAGCTGAAATTTAAGAAAATAAAACTGAACAAGCAACCAAGAAAATGAATCATCTCTGGATGTACAAAACTGCTTAAGTTCTAGGTTCATTCTTGAAAAGAAGAATCAATTTGGTACCACTATGCTTTAAAGAGCCTTTTGTGGTTTATGGTGTGGGGAAGGTTACTGGCATTGTAGTCCCCAAAACTTGACTGAGACCCATCTCCAAAGCAGAAATCCCAGGATCTGTGGCCCAAATAAAGCTCTCAGCTCTTAAGGCTGAGTTGGTTTTTGTTTGTTTGAATTTTTGGTGTTTTGGCATTTCAGGCCTTTCCTTTTAGAGAAAAGATAATGCAGCACAGTGGAGGTGGTTTTTTAAAATATAAATTATTAGGGGTATTTGATAGACTGAACACTAATTTGATTCTCAGGAGATAGCCCAGTTATTACCCACTTTACTTATTACTGTCCTAAAAGCTGCTTCTAACAGTCTTCTCATGTCTTCAAAATATCCAGAATGCACTGAAACATGCAGCACAAAGCCTGTGTGTTCCTTTTCCTCGTGTTCCATCAATGTTCTTTTGGAATTGCAGCCCCACAATCCTCCTCCCTGGCAGCCCATTGCTGCCATCAGTAATGCATGAACAATCAAAGGGAGAGGAAAATGCCCTTCTCTCAGCTCATCAAAAATACAAACCACCAAGGGGTCACAAATTAAAAATTAAACGTGGTCAGACCTGAAGTGTATTGACACACCATCCCTTCTAAACTCTCCCTGGGAAGCAGCTGAAAACAGACATACAATGAGAGCAGGAGGAGGCCAAAAGAAGTGATGGAGTGACACTTATTCCAGAAGTGCATTTAGCAATGAAGAATTAAGCAGCAACATCAGAATTTGTGGGGCTTGGAGTAAATCCACCCTCCCACAGGCAACACATCACCTGCAGTGGAAACAGTGCCTTTCATTTGAGCTGGAAAGCAGAAGGCAAAGACAACAGTGACAAAAGGCAAGAACATTTCATTGTGTACATGAGTGCACAGGAAACTTCCAGCTTTCTGAAATCAGAATCCAGGATTACAAAGAATTGGCTCTTCAAAACTCCATAACACTCTAAGTTAATAAAAAACTACATTAGAGCAGCTCTGTCAAAGCTTTTTCATTACCCACTGAGTTTACTCTGATAATGACCTAAAGTAGTAATTAAATCCCTGAAGATTTAACTGCATTGTAAGTTTAGAAGTTTTCATACTTTTTTTGCTGAAAGCAGCAAATGAATTCTTTTTTCTTCAGTGCCAATAATCTGCTGCTAACAGCAGGAAACAGAAGCAAACATGAAATACTTTCTCAATTAATAAATCTCTGCTTAAAGATCTTTCTTATCCCTCATTTTTCAATCATCCCAAATTTCTAGAAATGCCCAATTTTGCTGATTTTAGAAGACATTAACCCATACTTGTATTCTGTACCAATATTATTGTGGCATTCACACAAAATTACTGCAGCATTCCATTTTAAAACTGAATAATATTAGATTGGTTAGCTCAGTGTAACAAGAATTTGCCTCCAAAGTCTTTGTGTACTCTCAAAGTCTCCATTAATAAATAATTTAAAGTGGAACTGTTTCATTTAATGCTCTAAATATTTTCAGATTTACTATTACTGCTTACTCCTGTTGTCTTAAGGGTCTTAAAAGCTGCAGCTCCAGATACTCTCACTAATAATAAATATTGTAACAGAAATTAATCCATCTTGAACATTTTTACCAGCTCATGAGTATCTCAAACATAATTTTAAGAAAGTTTTTAAATACTTAGTCATTTTAATATTTCTATAAAAAGTAACAGGCATGCTTAAAAAACTCAGGATGGGAACAGGCAACCTGAATCATAACAGTGCTCAGAGACCAGGAATAATTGCAAGACTGCAATGTTTACTTACTTAATAAAATTAAATAAATACAAATAACTTATAATTTTATTTAATAAAATTCAGCTTAAGGAAAGGGGTATTTTTGACCCACAGAGATTGTCCAGAGCAGGGAAGGACACAGTCCTATCCAAATCCTGTCTCTAGACATACTCAACATGAATGTTCATGAAACTGAATTACATTGCTGCGAGTTTCAACAAAACCAATTTTCTTTTACATAAAAAAATTGCATTAATATTATCTGCCTCCTTTTTTTTACATTACTTAAAACTCAATGTGATACATACAATTTAAAAGCACTGGGGAAGTCAAAGCTGTTGAATACAAAGTCACTTTTGAAATGTGGAAATGGTTTTTAGTAGCAGAAAATGGGATGGAGAGGGTTCAGGATTTGTAGTGGTGACAGCTCCCCTACATCATTCTTCCCTACATCTTTCCAGGAAAATTCTGAAAGGATTCCTGGATCCAAAGCACCTAATTTGGAGGTGACAAACTGTTGAGACTCTGTTCTAATATCCCACCACCCCCTGGTACAGTGTTTACTGCCAGAAGCAAGGACATAATACACTTTTATTTTGTATCTACACGACATGCTGAACGTGGGAAGTGTTGTTCTGCTTGGGAGTTAACACCCCCTTCCAAAAACAAGGTCTCCCCTGAACCAAAGCACCACTTCACCCTTTAAAGCACAGTTTAGGCAGATGACATGCTCCTCAACTTCACAAAATAACTCAGCAGGTTTGCTGTGCCACAAAGCAAACCCAACCCAGCCACACCCATGTTTCCTGTTACCTTGTTCGACCACTTGTAGGCCTGAAGCAGTTGGCTGTAGAGAGGGGTCTTGTCCTGCACAGGGTCCAGGCTCAGGAGCCCACTGTTGTGCAGGGGGTGGTTCTCTGAGGGTTTCCCAACCAGGTTGCTCAGACGCTCCAGTTCACTGCAAAAAAAAAACATTTCTGGGTGTTTTTTTCCCCCCCACCCAAATCCTATTTGCAGGTCTGGGGATCACAGATGTACAGTTCAACTGCACGCACAGCCAGCAAACAGCATCTCTATTTTAGCACCCAAGAGAGTTGTAAATAGCTCCCCAATTTGATTAAAAAACTTAATCACTCTCATTATCCCAACACTTTAGCCAGTTGTGAGGCTCAGTGTTTCTTACAAAGTCTTTGAAGACAAACTGGAAAAAGTCAGACTATAGAAGGTCCTGCCCACTTCCAGAACCCAGGGCATCTTCTGAGCAATGCAGACCCTCAGGAACCACAACATTCTGACTTTAGCACTGCCTGCAATACTAGAAGTTATTTTTTAACTCCCAAACATCCACATCATTTCCTTAAAGAACTCCAAATTGTCCTCAGTCCTAAGCCTGGGGATGGCCCTGTGAAGTTTGTGTTTACTCTGAGTAAGTCAGGGCAAGGAAGGATCTTCTGACTCCCATGAGCAATTTGTACATTTGCAGATGTGCAGAAGATACTCAGCTGAACCTTAATAAGCACCATTTTCCCACAAAGAAACCTCACTGTGAAATGATCCATCATCGCCTCAGACCCCATTTGTCAAACAAAACATTTAATCATAACCAAAGTGAAGCCATTTTTTAAACTTGCATTAATCAACTGCAGAAGAAAGAGTGGCCCCTTTGCACAGACATGAAATGCAGTTTTTTCAAGTGACATAGACTGATCAGGTGCCTTTCCTTTTGACACCCCAGCCTGCACTTCAGAACTTCCAGGACTCAGATCCTTCAAAGGGCAACTTCTGTAAATCTCTGTAAACAGAAACCCCAAATATCTCCATTTGCATTTAATGACGAATACAAAAATAAACTTTGAAAATAAAAAAACTGTCAGTAAAGACACTTCCCCCACTTTACAATTCCTTTATTAATCATCATTCCTTCAAGTTTCCATGGCCTACATTCTTTCTAAGCCTCTGGTGCTGTGAACACTCACAATTCTGCTTAATACTTCTTGTCAAAACTATGCAATAAATAAATGTGAACAGACATAATAACCAAGGATTTGCTGACAGGGATCCCAGTCAATACTTCCATGACTAAATGGTACCATTAAGTTCAGTATTTCCCCTACTACCTGAATAGGCCAATTCATAGAATGCCCTGAGTTGGAAAGGACACACAAGGACCAAAGTCCTGCTCCTGAATCTATTATTACTTGGGAACATGGTTTTGGTGTCACACTACATAATTCTTCAAAAAAGCAAGACAAGAAGGATAACCAAAGGAAGGGCCCAGAACCATAAAACCTCCTCAACCTGGAAACTGGACTCAATTATGTTGGAAAAGGCCTTTATGACCATTAAACCCACCACGTCCCTAAATGTACATTTAGGACCCTTTTCCTGTGTCTGCAGAAGGAATTCCAATTAAAATAAACACAATTCCTGAATGAAATGGTGAACCAGCTCCTCTGTCCTTGTCTCCGTAACTTTTCTCCAGCTCTTCCCCCTCAGTGTGTGTCCCCTGACACACAACACACCTGCTGGCACTAAACTCCACTTACCCGGGCTGACTCCCCAGCCTGACAAGCTGTGGGAACAAATCGGTCCTCCTTGAACCCCCCGGGCGCTGCTGAAGAGTCTGAGACAAAGAACTGTTGGAATTTTCAACTCAAAAAAAAAAGAAAACCCACCCTCCAAAACCCAGGCAGAAATCTCCCCGCAACCAAACACCAGCAAAAACAGAGAACAAACCCCAGGTAAACACTACAACCACAGCCACCCCAGGGGGTAAAACGGCAGGGATAAAACACACCGTTTTCGCGTTTATTCCCTTTCAAACTTTCCCCGCCCAGCGGCGCTCACCCACCCCAGGTCTCGGCTGACGGAGTGCAGGCTCTCCTGGAAGGCGGCCACGAAGCCCTTCTCGCGGCCCTCCAGGGTGTCCCTGTGGCGCATCCCATCCTTGAGGCAGTCGAAGACCCTGGTGACGCTGGAGCGCAGGGCCTGGATGGCGCCGATGGCCTGAGCGAACGCCTCCAGGTTCACGCCGGGGCTCAGCGCCCCGTCCGCCATCTTGGGCAGCCGCCGCCGCCCGCGCCGCGCGGGGCGCGCTGGGAAATGGAGTCCCTGGCGCCTGTGGGGAGGGGGGGGTCGGTGGACACGAGTCGCTTTTTGGAGTTTTTATCCTTTCCTCTCTTTTTTTTTTCTTTATTTCTTTTTTTTTATTGTTTTTCTTTTTTTTTTTTGGTCAGTTCAAGGATCACAGAATAGATGTTGGAAGAGACTTTTACGGTCATCATGTCCGAACTCTCACCCAGCTCTAAGCCACATCGCCCAGCACCACACCCAGACTCAAACCATGGAATGCAGAGTTGGAAGAGACCTACAAGGATCATCGGGTCCAGCTCCCTGCACAGACATCCCAACAATCCCACCCTGTCCATGAGAGCATTGTCCAAACACTCCTGGAGCTCCGGCAGCCTTGGGGCTGTGCCCAAACCCTGAGGAACCTGTTGAGTGCCCAACCACCCTCTGAGGGAAGAACTTTTTCCTGATATCCAACCTATACATCCCCTGACACAGCTTCCTGCCATTCCCTTGGATCCTGTCACCAGAGAGAACATTGCCTGCCCCTTGATGAGTTATCTAAAGGGAATATTCCCTCCTCTGAATGTTCTATGGATCTGTAGGGTGTTTCCCAGGTACAGAACCAGAAATAAAACCATTTAGAATGGGAAGCAAGGGCTGCAGTCCTGCTGCAACAGCTGTGCTGAGCTTGAAGCAGACAAGAGCATTTCCATCATTGTTATGCTCCTTGGAAGACTGAAGATGTGAAAGTTGGACCTCGTGTTACAGCCCATGTCTCAGAATCCGAGTTTGGAGCAACCAGGTCTAGTGGAAAATGTTCCTGCCCATGGCATGGGTCGGAATGAGATCATCTCCAAGGTCCTTCCATCTCAAACTAGTCTGTGATTCTGTCATTTTACGTTTCTATATTTCAGTCGTGATCACTTCTGAATCCAACAGGACACAGACCGGGCCTTCATTACTCAATCTTTGTCAAGCACAGCAAAGTTCCAGAGTGCTATCACAGCACTAAACAGCATGAGTTTGATTTTGTAGGAGCTGCTTATGTTCCGATGCCACCGGCAGCTCTTTTCACCCTTCCAGTGCAGCTAAAATAAATAGAGCTAAAGTAAATGAAGCACTGCACACCAAGTGAACTGCAGCACAGGGACAGGGGGCTTGTTTTCTCAGCTTCTAAAGTAAATAACAACTTCTTTCATAAAGGTAGTAATTAAATTCAGCACAGATCCACACAGATCCTTTAGTCAGGGGTGACTTTTTTTGTCTGTAAAATGGAAACGAATACGACAAGGAACAGCCGAGGTGTCAGTGGCCAAGTGAAGCGTGGCTTTGCCCTGCCCTCAGTGACAATTTTCTGTCTATCAGGCAAGGGATTCTGAAAATTGCATCCAATCAATTAAATGTTCTCAGACAACGCGTGGAGTATTGATAAGTGAAACCCTATTACTTACCATGAAGAATGAGAAAATGAAAGGCCTGCGGTTCCTCTGCCCTTGAGCTTAGTGAAGCTGTTGCACCCAAGCACTGAGGTAAAGCAAAGCTGGAAGCAATGCATAAATAGTTAAATATATAGTAATGTACTTCAAATAATTCAGCAAATGGACTGAGCACACTTAGTATGGTAAATAGGAACAAGATAGAAACAGTTCTTCATGTAAAAGTTACTGAATCAAATAATGGTAGCCAGAGGCAGAAAGGACAGAACTGTCTCAGCCAGATTGGCAACCTAAACTGTTTATGGATCTATACTATTAATGACTTTAAACATAAAATACCTTTCTTTGGACCATAATAGACTGGTAAAGAAGATACTGTGTTATGAAGGAATATTTGCAGGTTGAAAGATCATTCCTGCATGGCATTATTCCTTTTTCACTCTCACTAGAAATTTTGGGCTTTGGGTGCACATTGTAACTTATTTTTTATGTTATCACTTGGAAATAGATTGTTCTTTTCCATTTAAGATTTACTATTTTAAAACATAACTTTTCAGCTGTCAATATTGCATTTAGTTTAATTACATCCATGGTCCCTGTCATTGTTTTGCCCAAATGCAAGGAGTTCTGATTTTACATCCTACTTGTAACAGTAAAAGGATTTGATGATTCTTTTACTACTTTTAAACTAATGACAAAACAGCAACCTGAAAACAAACCTGTAAATGTATAAGGAACCATTTAGAACTTGCCCCTATAGAACAAAGAGCACAGCATAGCTTTGCCTTAAAAACTCAAAGGAGGACATTCACATTTTTTCTCCAGGGATCTGCTTTTTCTTGCATAAATGAGAAGCCAAGTTCTGCTGAACAGACAACAGGCAATTCAGAGCACTAAGAGCTCCGTTGGCTCCACGGGGAGTTAAGGCAGACTTCTTCAACACCTAAAGGTAATGGCTGAAGAGGAGAGCAGGAGTTCCTATTCCTCTTGTTATTTCTCCTCCTGCTTTGCCACATCTGGAAGGGAAGGACTGCATAATTTTGAGTGCTCATTTGTAGGGCATTGCCATGCCTGTGTTACTTGTTTCTTTTAGCAATATTCCTTAACTGGCAGCCTGCCCAAACCAAGGCAATATGCTAATTTCTTCTTCATTACAGGTACATTGCAAGTGGGCATTATGGTTATAAAATATGTGGAACCAGGATATCTCCAAGGTATCAACAAAAGTCTTCTTGCCTTAAAATCATCAATAATACATAGAAGCAAGAACCCAGCTGATGTTCAAAACATCCAAAAATCTTATTATCTGGCAGCTGTTGAGTGGGCTCCTGCAAAATTATTTGGAGATGAATGGTCATGAATCCACACCTGAGCAAATATCAGAACTGGGGTTTTCCATTGTCTCCACCAGAATTTCAAGGACCTAGTGATCTCCCTCCAAAAAAAATCACATTTAAAGTGTATGAGGTATATCCACATTGCACAACTTGGTGTCCTGTAGAGAGATGCAACCAGCAACTGCAGTCCAGGGAGCAGCCTGCTGTTAGTTCAGCATCCTGACCAGGCTAATGAACCTGCCTCTCAGCCTTGCTAATTAGCTCTGGCAGATCCCTGTGCTAACACAGTGGTACTACAGCCAGCCCAGTTATCCTCATCACTGCTGCACTGTGCTGAGCAGACAGACTCAGAGATGGGAGAGAGAAGGCTGCACTGAACTGCCAGTTCTGGATCTGTTCTGTGGCTAAAGAGAGAATTTCATTTTGGGTGCTGTCAGTCTTGTAACGTACATAAGCTCTGAACTCACTTGGAGAGAAAGGGGGGGAAAAGTAACAACCCAACCTGGCATCACATGCAGCAAGAGAAGTTCAGTTCCCTTCTCAAGCAGAAGCTTGGCTTGGGGAGCTCGTAATTAAGATGAACCTTTCGCAGCGAAGTATGTTATGGCAATTTTACTCAAATGGCAGCTACTAAGAACCACGTGGGCCGTAATTAATCAGCAACATCAAAGCAAAGGGATGACTTCAGAATCCTTGCAGAGGTACTGTAAACAATTTGCTAGAAAAGAAAGTGCCCAATTAGAAATGCATTCTCATTTAAGAGAAATTAATTTTGATGTCAGGAGAGACAATTAATGGCGACTATTGGGTTTCATAGCAAGTGCAGATAATCTCTCATCCTATGTCCGACCAGGGCTCAATATTTGAAATAACTCACATCATAAGAAATTATTTTTATCTTCCTATGACATAGATAAATGCTGATATTTATTCTATGGCAAGCTGGACTGATATTCATCACCAGAGCCTCTTCATTTCTTTATACTTCATTGCTGCTTTCTTGACAGCACTTCAGATAAATATAATAAACTGATTTGGTTGTTGTTGCTGTTGTTCAAATAATTGTGATGCTCGATAATGTGATCGGTAAGATAGTCTTGCTATTTTTACATTCCTATTAATTTCTTTCAGGTTTTCAGTCTTCAGTTAGCCACAGAGTTTACTACACGATGCATTATTGAAACAGAAGAGAAGCTGAGAGGTTATCGACTCATATTTGAGGTTTCTGCCAAGTGAAGAGAATTTGTCCTGCCTCCTTTTAGAGAAGGTTGGAATGGCAAGACATTTTCTGATGTGGGGGTGACTTGCTCTTCAGCGCTATTTCTTTCCTATTGTTCCCTGAATCAGAATCCCCCACTATATCCAACAATAGTGAGCAAAAATCTTATCTGAACACTCCTGCCAGAAGAACCAGTGAAATAATGAACTGAGCTGACAATGATGTAGTTATCATCAGATTTCCTGTGGGATGAATAGAGTTAGCTTCCTATTGTTTCATGCTCTCAGGCAAGCAGGCTCACATTCGAAAGGATCTTCCCCCACATCATGGTGAACGAAAAACAGACCTGGAGGCCTCCCAGTCCCCTTAGGGGATCTCTGTAACTGTAGGAAATGCAGTTTTCAGGCAGCTACTCAGTAATCCAGAGTGTTTTCCTTCAGTTTACAGTTATATAGTGTCCCCATCACACAGAGAAAATCCAGCACGTTAACAGACTTGTCTGCAGAACCACTAAGGACTGGATGGATTATGACTCTTCGATTCCCTCTTGCCTGATGAAACTGGCACTCTTGATCTCAGTTTTAAGACAACTCAAAGAGATCTGCTGTTGGGTTGTGCTGCTTCTGGAACTTCAGTCCCTGGAGACGTCAACTTAACACCTCATCCCTGCACCGAATGTACATGAGAAGTGTAAAGCAAAATACAAAAAGTAAACCATACCCAGCAAAACTCATGGTGTTATTTTATGCATGCAGACTTCTGTCCCAAAATATGTCAAATTTTACTTGCAAAAATAAAAGGCTGCTGTTTTATTCTGTATTTGTGCAATCTGCAGAGAACTCAGCCACTTCTTTTCTTTAAACATTCAGTGATCAAGTGGGGAATCTGATGTAAAACCAAATGGGAAGAAAGTACCATTATTTAAAGGCTACAGAACTGCTTAAAATTAGAGCTGTGAAGGCATCAAAAAATACCAGAAATCACAGATGGTTTGCAGATAAATTCACATTGCATTTAGTCCACTCAACATCTAAAAAAAACTCCTATGCTTTTGCCTTGCTTTTCAGTCTATCTGTTGATGCCTGCTCAAAACACACTTTCTTTAAATTGAGCTTTGAGTCGTGTTCTGATGCCCTACACATTCAGATCCCAGTCATTTTGAAAAATCTGCACAAATATGTGTGTTTAAATGATGCAGTTAAAATTTAATATATTTTGCATATTTGCCAAATAACGGTTACCCTGTGCAGGTTAAATAAGACATTGGCAGGGACGAAATAGTAGCAAGAACAGACAAGTAGTTCTGCAATATGCAAGTGGCTGAGACAGAATGACCCAGTTGTTTCTTCTTGACTATATTGATGATTCTGCAGTATTGGAGTCAGTTAAACATTGTTTTCCCTATCCACAGACTGCAGGATCAGGCTTTTACATAATTCTGGGATATTTGTGCATACCTTAATTTAACTAGTTAAAGCCTATTTGCCTTTTTTAATGCCTGGGCTGTATTTTCAAACGTTCTATCTTGCCCCCGGGTTTTCTTTCTGACACCGGCTTGCTCTGGGGAAAATTCCGCTTCCATTATCATGAAAGATCAGAATTTGGCACAATCATTCCGGCCTCACTGCCTAGCAGCAGTCAGCAGAATTTGTTGAATACATAATGCTTGACTCCTCTCCTCACCAGTTTCTTGCAGAGGTAGGATTCTGCAGCAGGCGAGGGGAAGCTTGAGGCATGAGGGTTATTCAATACCTGGTTGATCACATCCACTAGATATTGCACTTCATTGAACAGGCACAGGGACGTTTTAGATGGCAGTGTATCCACTGTTATGACAGTAAATATGATGGAGTTCGTGGTACAATATACGATATTTCTTCTTACCAGAAGCAAACTCTCACCTGCAGCTTGGAACAGCAGAGGCTGCTTTTCCCCCGGCTTGTTAAAAATCTGACACAGTAACAATCTCTAAAACAAGTTCAAAGAGTTCTGAAGTCCCTGATTAGTAAATATTACTTGTGAAAAGTGTAATCTCAGGACAATAGGTCCTGACAGGCACCAGATTCAGGCATGTTTTTGGCAATCTTCAGCTTTATTCCTTTTAAATACAAATACAGCATGCCAAGGAACAATCCTGCTAACTCCTGAGCTTAGCATTCCCCATTCCACCAGCCACTTGCCAAAAGTCATCTGCTTCAGTACTTCTCACAAAAAGCCAAGCTACTTCTCATAACTCTCCATCCTAATTAAGCTACTTGCTGGCTTTTATAATCACCTCTCCATACACCAATCAATTTCAGCAGGATTTTTTAACAGATGAAACAGGCTGATTTCCTCTTAAAGCACCAGCCATCCTGAAGCAACACGGTTGTTTTCTTTATTCTTTACTGCTTTTCTTGCAGGCCTTTTTTTCCAGCTGTCAATAGGGGAGGCCAACTACAAAAATAAATACACTCAAATATGCTTAAGGCTGAATGTAGGCATGGAAATCTGCAGTTTTCCAGACAAGTCAAACAATTCTAGCAACAGCATAGATCAGGATTTTCTTTCATACTCTTTCACACTCACTGTTGTTCATCAGTCCATCAAGGAGGAGAGACAGACAGATACCCAGACAAAACAGGCAGAATAAAGAAAAGTTCTGGGATATTCAGAACTTCAGCATTTCCAAAATTCAGCACTTCATCTTGACCTTTATTCAGGAGAGAGGCTGAACTATACTTGGAGCACATACAAAGGGAGTTTTCAATCGATAATCCACTCTACACCACCTCTGTCTGCTTCAAGACCCTGCTTTGGAATCTGCAGGACAACTACACAAAACTCAGTTCAAAGAAGCCACAGCCAAGAGAGCACTTCCAGTGGAGAGGGCTCCACATGGAAGACATGTATCCAAAAACTGTGCAGAGCATCCTAGAGCCACTGCAGCCATCGACGTGTTATCAGGACCTGATGGGCATTGCTCAAATTGCCACTGGACTGGAATCACCCAGAAGCTTCTAATCCCTCAGATATTGTTATGGAAGACATCCTACATGAGGGAGGGAAAAATAAAGTTAACCAATTTGTTGTCAGAAGCAACAGTGTGTCTCTTGCTGTCTCATAATACACGATAAAAGGGACATCAATACTTAGAGATACTGGAGATGCCAGAGAAATTGGCTTCAAATAGAAGCCAATTCTTTTTGTCAGGACAGAACCAGAGCATATGCCCACACAGTGGTGCCACAGAGCTACCAGCACCCCCAGCCAGTGTCAGCCCAACTGGGTCCTGTACCAAGAGCTGCAGACCCAAAAGCAACGTGAAGGAGTGTGAGCTGTAAGTGCCAGCCTGATGCCACTCTGATGTGCCAGCTAAGTGTCCAAAAGGTCGGGTTGTGTGGCATGGGCAGTGGATACAGAGCAGATTGGATTTTTTCCAAAGGCTATTATCTGCAAAAGACTTTGCTTTATTCTTAGGCCAATATGGTAAACTGCATCCAGTTATCTCAGGGAAAGGTCAGACATAATTTAAAGCAAAGAAAGGCCACTTCTGGCAGGTGTATCCAATTCAGAGAGATATATTATCCCCAAAAGAACATGACAAAAAAAAAATCTGTATTTATTTTATTTCTGCATATTCCACTTACAGTTATCCTGGTGCATTCACAATATGGAATTGAACAATGTTTTCAAGCAGAATCCAGCCAGTCTTTCCTAAATGAGACATGGTTTGTCTAAATCACTTCCTGGAATTTGCAGGTCTAATTCCATACTTCAGTATTTAAGGTCTCCAAAAAAAGTGGCATCCATCTTCTCTTTTAAGAAAAAAAAAAAAAAAAAGAAAGATTTTCCTTCTATCTAGAGATTATTTAGTGCTCTGTTATTGACACTGCTTCTATTGAAAGATTTAAAGATAAAAATGCAGTGTATTCAAGTAGTGATCATTTTTCATCGTCACTTAGTGACAGAACAGCCTGTAGTCAATTCCAGCAGATTTATCTTCTCTGCTATTGATCGTGTGTGGGGCTGAGCTGCGTGCAGGGACCTGGTGTCACTTCTGAGCTGCAGCAAGAAATGCGAAGGGAGTGGACAACAGAGGTGCCAAACAACCTTGTTTTCATACTAAAGCTGTTTAATTAGTTCCCTCTAAGTGGTGAGACAAGCTGATAGAAGATAACTTGTTCATAGACACAAGACTCTTCCTGATGGACAAAGGAAACAGCACATAAACACCATTTCCCTGCGTAGCTCAGTCTACAAGGTGTCCCAGAGCTGGGTTCAAGACACTGGATGCAAATGAAAACTTCAGATACTGGAGAGACAGATGTTTTGTGAAAAGCAGGAACTTCCAGTCGGGTCCCTAAAGGAAATCTCCCATGAACTCCCGTGGTGAAGATGCTCTCTTGTGCTCTCAGGAGGATTCCAATCACAAAATGGAAAGATTCTTTCTACTTTTTGAAGCCCGCAGAGAATGGAAAATATTATCTTGAGGGCTTGGAGCACTCCAGCCTCCAAAGTTCTGTGAGAAATTTTTATACTTAAGACATGAGGATTAATTCTGGTCACCTTCAGAGTTTAGAATGAAGCTGAAGGAAAAAAAAAACCAACAAAACATGCAGATGAAAGGTAGAACCTGCTTATTCTCAAACAGTACAATGCTGGATCCTAGACTTGTCTCAAACACATCTACTATTTTAAACAGAGCCAGACTTTCTATATATGCTCTCCTTCACTTAAGCCAAATACATTGGTAAATGCTGATACAGAGGCTGTGAATTTGACGGTTGAATAATGTTTGCAGGAATCCTTCAGAGACCAAGAAAGCTCTCTCCAGAAGCTGTCATGCACTCCTTGATGGATCACCGCTCACAAACCATAAATGCACTTAATGTTGGGAGCAGGCAGGACCAGATCTCCAGGTTCCTATGGCAGCTGCTCTGTTGCAGAGATAAAGGTGCATTTGTGTTTGCTTCTCTTACCAGGTACTGGCAAAAATGTGACCCAGACTCCTTTAAATTTTCTATAGACCAGGTGTAAATTTTAAATATAAACTGGAAAAGAAGCATGCAAGGAACACGAGTGAGTGAACACACCATGGAATCTCAGCACTATTTGCAGCTTTTTCATCCAAGTGATGCCATTTATCCACAGTCCCCACTGTGACTTCGGGTCTCTTCTTTAAACATTACTCATATGGATTCAAAAAGGAAAAGGCAAGCACTGGCCATTGTCTGGGCAAGGAGACCTACTCTATTCCTTGTGGCTGGGGAGATCCAGCAGATTAATTCATACAACAGCAAAGAAAGCCCTGAACATTGTAACTGCAGGAACTATGTTAAGATAAAAATCATATACTTTATTCTACAGGCAGTGTCTTAACCAACACCAAGCAAACTATATAAATTAAATACATATATACAGGTTCACCTCAAGTATGAACTTGATGATCTTGTAGCCCTTCTTGTTAATCATGTGCTTCTGAGGTTCTTTTTCTAACCACTTCTGTGAAAGACAGTCTTCTTCTACAGAGACCTAGTCTTACACTCCTCTGCAGCTACTCCCTTGTCATCTCCTGACCCAAACCCTTTTAATTAATCATCTCTGAACAGGTTTATCAATCTGTTCTGAAGCCCATACGCAGGAACATACATGTTCAGCAGATATTTTCTCTATAACTTTCTCTGCTACACTATTTTGGAGATCTGTTCCAAACTGTGCCAGCTGAATCTTGCTATTTGCAGACATGGGAGAGGGAATCTAAATCATGAGGATTTGCCAAGGCAGATATATGAGTATACTAGCAAAAGGATATTTCTCCTACTGTATAGCTCTTTCCTGCTCTTCAAATAAACTGTACTAGTAGAAGGACTTCTGTCTCAGCAGAAGGGTTTTGTTGATAAATAATTTCACCTCTTTCATTGCAAACCATTGTAGCAATGATAATGCAGCTTTTGACCAGGGTGAGTTGTTTTCTCCTCAGTATTCATAGCTGCCAGAAAAAGGAATATGATCATTGTCTTAAAGAATAACAAGTGGCTTAATTTTGTCCCCAAAAATAGCTTGCACTTTTGATCCATTCTGAATTCTTTCTCTTGCAAGGCTTTCCTGCACAGAGAACAACATTAAACAAATTAGCAAATTACTCTCTCTGCAAGAGCCAGGTCATATTTCACCATTAGAGAAGGAGTCTGATTTTGGATGGGTGAAAATAAATCCATGGTAACACTATTTGCTATCATTCATGTCTCAACATTCCCCCTCAAAATAGTTTCATTTTGTTGTATTTAATGCTGAAGCATTACATCTTAAAATAATGCCAATAATTACAAATCTCACTGTTTTATTTTAGGCACTGTTCTCCTGGAGTGACAGAAGCACACAGATTGAAAATGTCACCAAAAGGATTGCTGGAAGAGAGAAAAAAAACATCTACGACTTGCCTAAGTGGTTAAAGGGAAAGAAATGCTCTTTGGACAAAGAAGCAAGGAGATAAAAAAGTATCTAATGTTTGTCATTTGCTTAAGTGCTGAACAGGTTTCTGGGACAATAAACTAAGGTGGCTGCAGTGTCGTGGGTTTGTGGTGTAATATTTTGGCCCTTGTGGGATGTAACACTGCAATATTGAAATGAAGGATCATCCTCTGAAGTCTGCAATCTGGTGCCCCTCTCTGGCTGTCAGACCCAATTCTAGGCAGAAGAAACCCAATAAAGCATATTGATCAAACTGTCTGATGTGTCAGTTAAAAAATAGCCCTTCATATGTAAACAAAAAAACTATGTAGACCAAAAAACAATCTTCAAAAAGCTCCTCTTCTTCAAGTTATTAAAGCTCTTTCTGTTGCTATACAATGAGAACCTTTTTATAAGTTTTATGAGCTCTATCACTGATCTATTCATTTTCTAATGTCTGAAAAATTACAGATCTTCTCTCGTCCATTGAATGAAAAAGCAAAGCCCTTTACAAGCCTATTAGGAAAACAATATTTACAACAAAGCACCAAGGAAAATACTCCCATTAAATTTTACAGCAATTTCCTTGGAAGAGGCCTTTCCACTGAGAACAGCTGGATTTAATTGCAGATGAGCTGACTGAAGGAAGTACATCTGATTGCAGATGTAATAAAATTCATGCTTGACACCTTAATTTTTTTAATATATATTGGCCATCATCAAATCACTGCATTTGCTGGTTTGCAGGCTAAATCTATCAAAGTTCTGGCAGGAGAACAGACAGAGAACGGAAAAGCTTGTGGAGTCCTTCAAAGCTTGGTGCTTAAGACACAGCTTTTTAATGCTATTGATTCCTAACAATCAATATTTTTTTCAATAAGGAGGTCTCATATTACCCCTTTTCCCAACCACCCTTCACAATGAACTTAGTTAGGATGAAAAAGCACTTAATGGCTTTCTTTTGAGGTATTTTTTTTCATGTTCATTGCAGTCTCTTCTTCCTTACAAAGTTCACCTTCCTCAGCCTTACGTGGTTTTGGAGTGGTTGACAAGATGCTTTCCAGTGTAACAACCTTCCATCAGGTTATAATTTGACCCAGAAGAGCTAATTTCTTTCAAATTAATGACATTGCAACCACATCATATTGCCTTTAGAGTTATTTGCTCAGGACCTACCATAAAAGCAAAGGCTTGCGCTTCTTCCTCATTCCTGTTGCCTTTCTGTGGAAAATTTAATTCTCAATTAGTTCCATGAACAAGGTTTTAAAGTACATTTTTACCATTAAATTTAAACCAAAGCAGTCTTTTCTGCTGGGAGTCTTATAGAGTGACTTTTCAAAAAGTAGGGCTGGTCATCTCCTGTTGGCAAATGCAGCCCTTGTGCATGAGGAGGGTCTGAAACTTGCTCAGAGAGGAAACAGGGAGAGTAAGAGGCTGCTTCTCCTTCCTGTATTTTTTTGTTTGTTTGTTTTGGTTTTGTTTTGCAGAGTAACACTGTGTGTGACATTCCAACACTTCAAAACTACCCTGCTGCTCCTCAGGTCCAAAGCATGGCACTAATAAGAACTTCACATAAGGGATGGTACAGAATCCATTAACAGGAAGCTTCATTTTTTTAAAGGAGTGGCATTCCCTGCTTGTTTCTGTAAGTGGCTGTTTAACCAGGTCTGCCAAACAGTGCAGATATACACACAACTGCATTTTAATCAACCACAAAAACACTCTGTAGCATAAGAAGTTACCCAGCTATGCCCACAAGAGCACAGGTAAGTGGGCTAGTAAATATTTAATCGACTATTGTTGCACGGGATAGTAAACATTAATATTTAGTATAATATTTATTTACATTTATATCCTATGTTTAGAATAATATTATGTTTAAAGACGAGTATACATTCAAATGTTTGGTCTGGTAATACCACTCACAGACACCTGCTTAGGTAAAATACTTAATACAGTGTCACGATGCAGGCAAAAAAAAGAAAGGATTAGTTTGTCAGATATATACACAAGACTTAGTTTTATTTGTAGAGTAATTGCACTATTAGAAACAAATGCAATGTATGCCTCAAAATCTCTTTGCAAGGTGGTAGATCTTGGGCTTTTAACACTGGACTTGTCACCTGGTAGGGAATGACCTTGGGAGGTCACATTACAAAGGGCTGGACTGGCGCGAGGGCGGATTTCCAATGAACACAGCATGAAGTGCAAATATCACTCCCCCAAGGCACAGCCCCAAGCAAGCACAGACAGATTTCATGCCTTTCTTACAGAGTAAAATGGAGGGGTTGGTGATTCTTTGGAGAAATGCAGGATCCAATCACTGCACAGATAAAAATTCCTTCCCAAAAGCCCTGGGAATGCACCAGCTCCCTGGCAGGGCTGCGACTCATCCTCCGTAAGGCTGGGTTTTTGCCTCCATCCTGAAATAGAGGTGGCATGCAGCTTGACACATTAATATTTATTGGAGCTTGCAGTGCAGCAGTAGTCCTATACCAGAGCTGACTCTATTATAGAAAAGACCTGCATTATAGCAAGAGGTGGCCCTTTACAGGGATTTGGGTTTTCTGCCTGATAACACATTTTGGACTACAGAGTCTCTATATACATTGAAAACTTGGTTTTACAGTTACTTTGCATTTATGATGACAGACATCCTTTCTCTCCAGTTGAGGGCCTTCTAAAGGAGTTCCTTGAGTTCTGATTTTTTTTCCCAATGAATTAAATAAGAATCCTTGCAAAATATGTACCTGTATGCAAAGGTTTTGGTATCAGTTAATGCTATTTATACCGGACCCCTGACCAAAGACACATTATCAGCTTGACCAGAATATTTTGTACCAAAGTAGAGAAGTCATCTTAGGACTAGTAAAGCACTAAAAAGCATTTAATCTCTATTTCATGAGCTTACAGATGGCCCGTGTTATTCAGGATTGGTTTCACAAAGGCTGCACAATGACCTCAGCGAGATGTGGCACGGCAGTGGGTCTGGTCTTAGGGGATACAAGTTGTCTGTTGTAGAAACAACATTGTCACTGCTGATATCTCTGCCAGAAGGACCTCTGGGCAGCATTGGGGTTTGTTGCTTTTTTCCTTAGCGTGCATTGCCTTTTTAGCAATATGCCTGCTGAATATTAACCACCCTAATGATCCCAGTGCAGCTCCACAGCACTGCTGCTGCCTTTGGTTCTGGCTGAAGTGATTTTCTGCTTTTGTAGCAGTTTCAGTAGAGGGGCCAAGGACTGGCAGAACTACAGCAGCTGAGCAACCTTCCTCTTCTTCACAGGCAGCTCACAGCCAGGCACCAGTGCTGACGCACAGGGCAAAGAGCTGCTCAGTCCTCTCAGGGTTTTTTGACAAGGGCATGTAGTGGTAGGACAAGGGGGAATGGCTTTAAACTGGAAGAGAGTAGCTTTAAATTAGATATTAAGAGGAAATTCTTCCTTGTAGGGGTGGTGAGGTTCTGGCACAGGTTGCCCAGAGAAGCTGTGGCTGCCCCATTCCTGGAAATGTCCAAGGCCAGGTTGGAGCAACATGGGATAGTGGAAGTTGTCCCTGGTAGGAGGTGAAATGAGATGGTCTTTAAGGCCCCTTCCAACACAAACCATTCTGTGGCTCTGTGATTCTATGACTTGCTCCCAAGACCTGCTGTGGATGCAGTTGGACTGGTTGACATGGGGGCTGTGCCTGGATGCCCATCACTGCGTGAAGACACTGCTCTCCCTTCTGAATTCCAGTACAGCTGGACTGCAGGGGGTGAGGGAAGAAGGTTCTGGGTCACAGAGATGGCATTTTTCTAGCAGGGCTGAGGTGGTGTAAGAGGCAGGGAGCAGTGCTGGGTGGGGGGGGTTGCCTCCAGCTGGAGTGTGAGAGAGAGGGAGTGCAGTACACAGCAGGGAGGATACGAGGCATGGTGGGTAGGAGCAGGATAGAAAATGTGTGAGTAGGAGGCATTTGAAAGAGCACTAGGTGGTTTCTCAAAATGTTCATGGAGGAATTCCCCCGTGGGGATATACTAGAAAGTCAGATAAGAGGTGCAGAGACAGGTAGGAAAACACTTCTACCAGCAACTTCTGTAAAAGTGTAGGAAGCCATGGCCTGTACCAGCCATGGCCAGGACAAAGGATGTTGAAGTTATCAACTCACAGGAGGAGAAACAACAAGATTAAATCTAAACCTGAATTTCAACTGTGTGGATGGATATCAGAGGCTGCATTTTAGAGATGCTACAGAGAAAAAATCCATACAATCTAAACTGGAGGTGAGGACAGTGTGGAAGAGGCACCATGGCAGGCACCAGTGAAGGACTGGCATGGCTCTGTTGAAGGGAAGTCTGCAGTATTTGTGTTTTGGGAACACCAGATAAACTTTCAATGATGTGAAACAGAACTTTTACAGGAAATGTACCAAAGAGCCTCATCTAGAGCAAGAAGAGGATAACAAAGTTGTCACAGAATTTTGGAAGCCAAAGCAAAAAAGAATAGTCAAAACAACAAAAGACTATTTGAAGTGTGTTTTCGGTGACCGAGAAATACTGAACTCATAAGTGTCCTTGTGGAGATGAGCAATGAGAAGGAACCACTTTAATCTGCCAGTTTCCTGGGGGAATTAGTTATTCTAAAATAGGGGGTGAAGTCACAATATCTCTGTCTCGAGAAGTGAGCAGATCTGGGAATGGAAGAGGAAGGCTGAGCACACAGGCATTGACACACGGTGTGTAGTCCTGCTGCTCAGATCCTAACTGCACCTGGAAGAGCTCAGAAAAGCAGGGGCAGGAGGAACTAACCTCATTGATCCTTCCCATGTGCTGTCTGCATTGTACCCCTTCAGGCACTGCTGTTCCTGCCACCTCACTCAGCTGCAACTAAGACCATCCAAGGGAACTAATCCATCTGAGTCCTTCCCAAACCAGGCTCTGCTCTCTCTCTGACCTGCCTCAGCCTCCTCCCAAGCACACTTCATTCTCCATTGACTGACTGGTAACATTGCCCCTGACTTCATTGAGAGGCTTTTAAAATCTTCATCTTTGCTATTAGTATTGATTAGCTTTGTCCTCTTAACGGGCTTTTTTTTTTTTTTTTTGTTTCCTGGCTCGTTGCATCATCAGGTTCTATATTATTCTTCATCAGGTCCTTTCTACAGTTTCATAAATGTGAATACAAATGGAGACCAGCCCTGGGGAAGAGATGCCACTCGTATGAACAACACCCCCAAGCCATCTTTCAGTGTTTGGGAGACCATTCACAATGAGAAAGAGGATGAAAAATCTGGTCACTGCATTTCTCTGAGGAAAAAGGAAAATAAAAAAAAAAAAAAAGAAAAGAAAAGAAGGGAAAGAGAAAATGAGGACAGCAAGTTGCTCTTCCACGAGGAGAGAATGAGTATTCAGTAACTTAGTGAGCCAGTGCACCAAGTTCATCCCTGTAGCCCATAGTTGTCAGCTTAAAAGTATAGGAGTAATAATTAATAGTTTGCACTTACATAGCATTTTTGAAGATTAACCTCCCCACCAAAATTTCACCTAAATCTAAATGCAGCCATTTCTGGAGTGGAAAATAGTGGGAGTTTAATAATGCATAGCAACACCATGCAAGAACTCAAGTCAGGAATATTATACAGAAATAAAAATGCAGGGGCAATGTTCATAAGTGAGAGAAGTCAGCTACTCAGGCTGGAATTGCTTCACGCCATCCAGCTAATAACCTGCCTTACAAACTTGTTGCTGAATTGTTAAAATATTACAAGAAGGTACTACAAGTACACTTCAGTCCCATATCTCATCTTGCAGCCAGCATCTCCCAGAGCATGGTGCCTTCAGTCTAATAACCCTGCATTAATCTGCTATTGATTCTGAGGAAACAGAGCTTCTGAGCCACCCAAACAATGTTTTGCAGCACAGCAGGTTCCCATTGAGATCTGTCCTCCAGCCACTGACCCAGCACTCCTGTCAGTTGTGAGAGCAGCAGGTATCACATTGCAAGGTGATGTGGGTGCAGCCCATTGATTTGATGGTCTCAGCCTCATCCTCTGGGACACATCCATTGCACAATTTAGCCTGGATGTCAGAGGAGCACTGCACGCAGGAGAGCTGCCTCAGAAACTGATGATAGCTATTCTGGTTTTCTACTGCTAGAAAATGCTATTTACCATCTCTATTCCTCATTCAAAGTCCTCAGTCCTCAGCTTTGTTTGGCATCTGTTGGTTGCCATGAGATGGGAATCAGGTGTCATTTTTAGCCTCTTCCTTTCTGTTTGTGCCTGGGCTTTGATGTTCAGTTGCCTCCTCCACATCAGCGCAGGGATACCCCTGCACTCTCCAGCAGCACATGCCTTGGTCCTTCATCCACAGTGGAGATGTCCTGTGACATCTGGAGCTGCTCATGTACAGCAACTTCAGCTCATGGAAGAGGGAGAATATTCTGCTGAGGGGGTCCCAGCTCATTAGATGACCCTAGGTATTCCTTAATTGGACTCTGCTTCCCTCAAAATTCTCTCTTGAGGGTTGAGCTCTAATCAAATTAATTTGTCTCTTGGCCAGTGAGGAATAACAGTAAATCTGAAGTCCCTGAAGGCTTATGGAAATCGGCCCACAGAAACAATATAATTTTTAAATATGAAGGAGAAAACAGATTTGCAAAGGAAGTTTCTCTGGCAAAACGAGCTACAACAGAAAGCACAGCAAAAGGGGGAAAATAGTCTGGAGAATACTGCAACACAGCTGGAATGCAAGGGTTTTGTCTGGAAAAAAAGCATTTTCTTGTATTTTACCAGAAAGGCATTTCACTTTGAAAATGAAATCCAGAAGGATGTTACTGATGGTCCACATCTTATTTTCAATAAATGATGAACCTTCATGTCCCATGAAATATGAAAGTAGAAAGCTGCATTTCTATTATATTCAGCAAAGGTGGGTGTTTTTCCCCCTTTTGTTTAAATATATTCATTATCAAAGGTATAGTGCCCTTGAGAAGCCGAGGCAGTTGCTTGTATTGCTGTGCAAGGAATTTGAGATACTTTACTAAAGTTTTTATGAACAATGATGCAGAGATGTGTAACGTGTTTTTCAAGACCCTGGATCCATCTATCCAGAGCCGACACTTAAGCTGTAAAGAGACATCCTTGTCAAACTACTTACATATTGCATATACAATGAGATGGCTCTTCATTTCTAGCACACTAGTTGCAGAGGTAGAATTTAAAGCAGAAGGGCTCCAGACCTCTTATTTCAGACTCTTGTGGCTCCAACTGAGGAAATCACATTGGCAATAATGAAAGTTCAGCATTTACATTGAATGCACAGTACGTGAGAGGGCATGAAAATATATTGATGAAAAAGGACCTGGTTAGACACCCCGTGCCTCAGAAATTGTTAGTATGCTACAACTCTGGGGGGTGTGAAGGGACAATACTTGTTTGGGATGCAAGTTATCCCTGTACATCCTTTGTTCTTTGTCCTGCTGTTCAGCAATGACATTAAGGAAAACAAATCCATCTGCATGTACTATACAGACCTACAATACAAAAGAGAGAGAAAACTGTTGGTTGATTTCTGAAAGTCTGTAAAAAAATAAGATTCACTTCAGCCCTTAGATACATGTCAAGGGTTTCATCTTATGATTCCTCATTACCATTTACACCTCCTACTTTTATTTTATTTTGCTAACACTTTTTTTACCTTCTCTCTGTTCTTTAGACACACTGGTTACTATTCCATATAGTACTCTCGTTTTTAGTATGTGTGATAACCTTACACATAGTTTAAAAACAAGAAGAATTATTTTTTCCTCTCAAAAAGTAGCAATGGTCACTTTTAACCAGATTTTGGCCTCTGCAGTGACATCAGGAAATGTGGCTCATGTGTCTTCAGTAGCTTACAACCCAGGAATTGAAGGAACTAGAAGTCAATGCCTAAATTAACAGGAAGCTTTCTCCTATGACTGAGCACAGTCATGCTGGATACTAGAGGAGGTCCATCTTAATGTCAATTTTTGTCCATGACAATCTCATAGAAAATGATGTGAAAAATCTGAAAATGTATATTAAAAAATCATTTCCTAAATTTTCTTAGTTAACATGAACTTGGTAATTTCCATGTACCAGCAGCTTGGTTGTGCCTGCTGGAGTTCACCAGTTAAGTAGTTTTCCTCTGTAAGGAAAACGTACCACAAACATCATTGGGACCAGCTCATTCACTGCCAGGAACTGGTATGATTGCTTAGAATATCAACAATCTAAGTAGCTTTTTCACAAATCACTGTAAGTTCAACTCCTGTGAAGAAAGTTTTCTGAGGAAGAACTGAGCACAGCACGTTTGGAGGCAAGCAGGAGCTTAAGAATCCCCTCTGCCTCCATGGGAACGTTGCAGCACTAACACTGCACAACGTGGGCTCAGTCTTACCCAGGCAGCCTCCAAAGGCTGCTTCAGCAGCTGGAAATCTATGGAAGTGCTTTATAAATAAGCCCACTCCTCCAGCAGGTGCCACGTCTGAGCCCACCAAAGAATTTTTCTGCATCTGCTCCATGGAGAAATCCATGGGAGGCTGAAGGTCAGAGCTCTGAGAAGTCTTTGCATTAAGTGACCTCATCTGGCTGGGATGTGGGTAATGTCTAATGGGTTTCATATGACTCAGGTTTTTCTCCCTTGTCCTTCCCTCTCCTTCACTAGTGAGCATTTTGCTAGTTAGTGGTTATGCAGCAACAGCTGCAAAGTACCATTTCAAGGCAAATCACTCATAATATCACCTTGCCAAATTGCCACAAACTATTGAAAAAGGAACTGCAGAACGGTTTGGGTTGGGAGGGACCTTAAAGATCATCTCCTTCCAACCCCTTCTTGCCACGGGGCAGGGACATATCCTTCCAAGCATCATTCTTCCAAGCATCCCGCTCGCTGCAACCCTCTAAGCAGGGCATGCATTTTTTTATTCACGTGCTTTTTTTTTTTTTTCCTAGAAAAGGCTAAAAGGCAGGACCTTGCCAGCCTGCAGCAGTGCTGAGCCCAGTCCAGCCAGTCCCTCTCTGCCCTCCCGGCGCTGCGGTTCCGCTGCCAAAGCACTGAAGGAAAAATCCGCGGTCGTGAGCGATGCTGTGCGATGTGGCAGCTCCGGAGGTGGCAAGGAAAGCTAATGCTCCGGTGCGATACTAGAGGGCACTGTAAACCTGGCAGTTTTGGCTTCGGAGTAGGACGAAGCAAAAATTGAAGTGTTTGCTATCTGCGGTCATTAAAGCTCTCCTGGTATTTAGTGCAAAATTAGTGCTAACCCCTGGGTCCTGAACAAATTAATTTGTGGAATTACATTCTGCTGCCGTAGATTTCCCCCCTCCCCTTACACTTACAGGCTGAGATCCTTATTCACTGCCAGGCCCTGAGCTGCTGCATCCCACTGCCAGAGGGGCTCCTCTCCCAGTAAGTGATCAGGAGGAAAAAGGAGCAAGAGCCATTATGAGAACGCAACAATTCCTTTTTTTAAAGCTATCACTTAACAGTAATGTGTTCATTAATTGGCAGACAGACCACTGCCCGGCTTAATTTAAAAACCCTGATGGTTTCCTTTCATTGTAGTAGCAAAAGGTTCCATTCTGCATCTTTGTATATGCCAACATCAATTTTTTCCATGTGCGTGCTTAGGGATATACACCTATCAGAAAGGAGGAGAGTTCCTGCACTGTGATAAAACAAAGTTGTTTTTAGAAGAGTCTTTTAAAACATATTTAAAAATAGGAACATGCTCCTCTAAATGAAGCATTCCAATCAATGCAATCAATAGATTAATAGGTTTCAGTACCTGTCTCCTCAGACATTCCTCATACACCCATCACTGTAATTTATAATTCAGTATTCAACTTAAATTAGTAAAATTTAAACTGAAATAACAATGGACTGACAAATAAACAAGGCTTCCCAATTTAAATGTAAAATGTTTACCCAATATGCAGAATCAAGCTCTCTGCTCTCACAATATCACTGCCACACAAAATAAACATAAAGCCACAGGGAATAAGAGTAAAAGGCATCTTGAGAGGTCACCTAGTCCATCTCCTTCCCCCAGGGTAGGATCAACCCTGCCTAAATCAGTCTTGACAGGAGTTTCTCTAACCTGTTCATCCCTGGAGGTTTTTAAGGAGATTCCACAAGCTCCTCAGATGGGCTATTCTGGGTGTCAGCTATTCCTATAGATGGAACATTTTCCCCATATTCTAACCCCATTTGCATTTGCTGCAGTGTAATCCCACCACTTCTGTCTGTGAGCAACAGTTCATTACATATGCAGCATCTTTAACATTTGGGAAGATTATTACTGTATTTTCATCAGACTGAGGTGACGGCCCACAGTTCTTTCCTTCCTTCTTTCCTTTTTGGGAAGTTTATATTCTAGAACTCTGACTGTTCTTTTCCTTTTCTGTATTTCTCTGGCAGTCTGATGACCAAAACTGCTCCTCCCCAACACTTGGTACACATAGGAGCAGTGCACCACCCCACACTGTAGAGAGTTACATACAGAGGTGTCAGCTTTGCTTTGCTCACACCAGGGCACCACAGTTGGCTCAGGGTTAATTTCTTGCCCATGATATTATCCCTTTTCCTTAGCAGTGCTGCCTGTGCAGCCATTTCTGAACAAACATTTCAATAGTTCTCATACATTCAGCTTTGCTCTTGTCCTCTTGGAATGTCAATCACTTCTTCCCAGCCTGTTTCTTCAGTTTGTTAAGGTTTCTGAATCCTTCTCCTGTTCTCTGAGAGCACTTACAGCCCCTCTCAGCTCGGTATTGTCTGCAGATGCAATAAGTCTACTCCATATTCCATTACCCAAGTCACTAATGAAAATATTGAGTAATACCAGACCCTGCATAGACCCCTGCAGCGCCAGGCTCACGCCATCCTTCCACTTCGACAGCAAACAGCCAACAGCTTTTCCGTGTGCCTGCCCAGCTGGTTTGGTACCTCACAGCATTTCTCCTCGACCATATTCCCCCACCTTGCTCCTGGGAACACCATATGAGTGAGTGTCAAAAGCCTCACTGCAGTCAAGATGTATCACAACCCCAGCTTCTCCCCTCTTGGAGACCTGCTGCCCTGTCACAGGAAAATTAGATTGGTTTGACATGATTTATTCTTGACAAAACCACAGCTTGTGGGGCTACTGCATCCCTCATGCCGATGCCATACCTTGCCTTTGGATCTAGTGAGCAAAATTCTGTCCCTGCTGAAGTAAGGGACAAAACTCCCAGGATCCATGTCCAGATTCCACTCAGGCTGCAGAAGTTGGGCACGTTAGTGCTCCCGTGGGTAAACAGTGGCTTATTTCCACTCAGAGCTGCAGAGGCAGAACGTAATCCAGGGTTATCACATGTGGGCTTGAGCTTTGTACCTACCCCCCGAGTACCTTCACGTTGTAGCTACACATTCCCTCTCCAAAACTGCATTAACTGGTGCTACATCATTTCATTGGTATCCCCAGTGCAGTGGGTCCATTCAAAAGAGGTGGGAGAGGGTATAATTTACACGTGAAAGGCACTGGAAGGAGGTGTAAATTACTCAAGCACGAGCTATCTAGGATTCACTCAAAATTCACTCTGAATTTGGCACCAGATATATAGGAGACAATCAAGTTTTCCTTTTTGAGATCTTGTGTATTTAAAACCTGCTGCGTTTAATTTTTGCAGTCACAACAATGCTCATTCATAAATATTTCCTAATGTTTGATCCTATTAGTATGTACAGTGCAGTGTTTGATTAATGGACTGGAACAATGCGATCAAATATATTTTGGGCTCCAGAATACCACTCTGTAATGCCTAATATTTGATGAGATATTACAGATAGGCTTGTCTTCTGACTAGATGAGATTGCACTTGAATTCTGAGAAACTCAGATGGAGATCTTGGATAAGATCTGAATTTCAAGTGAGTCCTCATTACACAGCACACTGGACCAAAGCTCGAGGTCTGCACATTCCCAGCGTTGGATTCCTCACAGCTCAGATGCAAATACTGTTTCTTAGCTCTCTCTCTCTCAGGAATCATAACATATTCATCAACTTGTAGTACCTAAGAGCCCTGTCCGACTGTATTTAGAAGACCTTAATTTGACTCCGGTAGGAGTTTAACAATATTAATAACTAATATTAAACTGGATTCCTGATGGGGACGACGGGACAATACTCTTTGATCACTGCATTAATCTGGTGCAATTGTGTTGATATCAGCCTTGTTCATCCCGTGTGTGCTCAGTGCCATCTTGGCATGAATATGAAATATGCAAATCTGGGGGATACACGTTAATAGTGGGTCCATCTGCTTGGATCTTTTATTAAAGAGAAGTGTGAATGCAGTTGCCATGCAATACACTCTTACACACAAAGACCACGAGTTACGAAAACAAGAGAAAACATCTCATGCTTTGGCCTTACTGGCATTACACATTCATCGTTTGTGCAGCTGATTTTCATTTCCATTTAGAAATTTTCTCAAAAACGAAATTTGAGTGGAAAAGCTCAACAGTTAGCAGTGACTGTGAGTATACATGCACGCATATCTCTTCCTCTCTAGTGACAGACAGGATATTAATTTTCCACTGAATATGAAATTAATATGAGAGGCACAAGAAAAAAACATGTAAATGCCAACCCTTAAAACCTGATCTGGATCTCACTTTTACTGCTTAAGATAGCTATAACCTAGAGGAAAACTAATTGTTCAAGTGAAATATAAGGTAATCCAGAGCTGGCTTGAGAGAGCCAAGCCCAAACTTGAGCTCAGCCTTGGCTATGGAGTCATAGCCCAGTGCCTCCATAGGATATGGATGAAGTGCTGTGTGCTGCTATTTCACTTTTTCTGCAATAAACAACTCTTTCAACCCCATCCAAAAGGAAAAAGCTCCTCTGGCTCATTGTTCTTGTGCACTGCCGTGTCCTTAGCTTGTCTCTCCTGTGAATGTGTGCTGTTCCATGCTAATGGTTTGGGGGGAGTACATCGTGATTTATTTAACAGTTGGCAGGTCAAACCTCCGTGCCCTAGATATGCAAGTGCTGATTCGGATGTGGAGTAGAGAAGGTGTCCTGATGGCATAAAGTCAAAGTATCCACCTTGATGAGCATTTTTAATCCAGGAACTGCCTTTTGTCCACCAGGCTGCAGACATGGAGAGCTCCTGTCACTGTAGCTGGTGCTGAGTCTCATTCTCATCCCTGAAGGCTGGATTGAGCAATCATGTTATGCAAGGGCAGTAAGATCTCAAGTACAAAGAGGGCCCATATTCTCCTTCTTGATTCACAGATATTTGAGTAGGCAGCAGAGTAAGCAAGAAGAGAGGTTTTTTTCCATATCTTCAGTATGCAAATAGCTCAGTGAGCTCAGCTCCTTATTCATTGCTTCCAACATACATGACACAGATGATGCTGTTCCCATTGTCACACTAAAACTGGGGGCTTGATGACAAGAAATTCACTGAGGTTCCATCTGCATAAAGCTGAGATGATGGCTGGATAGGGAAAGTCACTGCAATGGAATATGTCAGCTCTACTGTCTACATCCACAATTTATTAGCTGTGCTTGGGATCTGAAAAAACAGTTGGAATCCCTGTTATTCCTGCATGATCAACTCTTGGTGATACTTAGTGTAGCCTCATTTCTCCCTAGAACAGGCATAGTGACTAATTTGGGCTGGAGCCAGTGAACGACTGAAGGGAGTGTTCAACCAGCATGTGACTCAAGAAAAAGTTATGTGTTGAGATTTATTATACATGTATTTATTAATAGCATATTAGGATAACTGGGTCAATTATTTGGTGATGGTCACACGTGTGCCTGGGAGGGGAGCATGTGCACAGGTCTCCCGGTTCTGTGCTGCTGAACACATCACCTGTTTGGGAGAGAACAAACGTGTTTATCCCAGTGCTAAGGAAAGAGAGAAAAAAGAACAAGTCAACCTTCCGCAGAGAGCTGATTATGCATTTTCCACATCAAATTGTCAGCATTTATTCAATTACTTCACTCATTACAAGTGTGTTCTCCAACCACTAACATAAAAACCCTCCCTGCTGCTGTCAGCTCCATTAGAAGTGACACGTTCCTTCCTCGGGTTAAAAAGCATTTGTGGAAGGCGTCTCCTCCCAGCACAGGGCTCGAGGCTGCTGAGGAGACACAGCCCTGCCCTGGGAAAGGAGCTTCTCTCCCACTCCATGAGCAGGGCTGGGAGGGCAATGCTGGGACTTGCCATGGGAATCCCTCCAGGGGTTGAGGTGAACCTTCCGTGGGGTGGGAGAAGTTGTTTTTAAAGCATAGACACTCCAAGGCAGGGATTAGAGGAATTCACAAGGCTTTGTCAAATATACAGAGGAGATCCCCAGAGCCAAAACGGTATATTCTCCAGTTTCATTTTAATAGTAAGTTAAAATGAAAGTTCCCCTTCTTAGAGGTTGTTAATTATAGATCCCTCCTTTAAACAGTCCTCCTGTTTTTATCCAAGCTTACACCCCCACAGCTGGTAAAGAGGAGGAAAGCTCTACCTTCCCAAAAATCAAATACATCCTAAATGCTTCCTCGAGCTGATTCACTTGGCTAAGCTCTGATTTGATATATGAAACAAAAGACAAGGCAAGAGAAAGCAACATATTTTCCCAGTGTCAAGGTGAAGCGCTTCCCCTCCCTGAGCCCCTCTCAACCGGGGTTAATGTGCATCAATAATATTTAAATGATCAAAGTTTTTCAGTGATGTTTTTTTTCTGACTTGTCATGCTTGTTTTCCTTAAAAAGGCAATGACCTGCTGTAGTCAAGGCTTGCAGTTTGGCACGCAGGAGCGTTTTGAGAAGCGTTATCTCCCGAACAGAACAGCAGCCTCATGTTTCCCTGCACAACAACCTTTCTTAGCCTAAAATGCTTTGCATCCCATTTCCTTGATCTGGCTAAGTGCTTGCATGCTGAAAATCCCACCCTCCCTCCAGCTGTCCTTCTGGCAGGAAAGAGACAGCATCTTCTCTCTGGAGAGTACAGTCACTGCTCCTTTGGTTATCTAATCAGGGAGGGCAAAATTCACTCAGGGCCCTGCAAAACCGGCTGAGCTGCAGAAAATGCATCCGAGGTCTTGTGCAGGAGGAGGGAGCTGGGGAAGCCTCCCCTCCCAGAGCAGATGCTCTCTGCCATTTCCTCAGTAGCTTTCACAAAGGAAGAAAAATGTGGAGCCCTCCAGGGACTGAAGCAGTCAGTTCTTCCCTCTCCTGCTCGCCAGGTCTGTGTGTGCCTTGGAGCAGGGCACGGGGAGTGCCTCCAAGCCTGGCCCCAAGGCCAGAGCACTCATGTGTGGAGAGGGCAAGAAAATAAATGTCCCCCACCCACCCTCCTGGCCTGTGTGTGCCAGTGCTGGCTGTTGCTCAGTTTCTCAGGCTTCCTGTGGGTTTTCCAGAATTTCTCCTAACTACAAAATATTATGCCTCTCTGCCTTTTAAAACTCCACGATTTTATCTTTGCACCGAGCACAGGGAACTGAGAAGCATAAACCTTCCCATCCTGGTCAAGCTGGGAGCTTTCTTCACGTCCAGCTTACGAGGAACAAAAGAGCAGCACGAGGGTGGAGAGATGAGACAAATCCCCCCGATACACGAAAGGTTGAAGCAGATTTCACCTCCACCATCTGTAACGTCCCAAACAAAAGCCCCTTTAAGTCATTTTCCCCCTTTTCCCAGCAAACTTCTCCCCAGAGGTCCCAGCGGGTTGGAGAAAGCCTCTGCTGGAACAAGGGGTTGGGCTGAGCTGCGTTTGTCAAATACCACCCAAGATCTTCCCTTGCAAAGGGGTCGTTCACCTGCTCCTGGGCTCGGAGCACAGTTCCAAGCCTTGTGTTTCCACCTAATAAAATGCTTACTCACATGCAGGAGGCACTTTGACATCCTTGCACACTGCTAGGTAAGGACTATAAAAAGAATGTATGGCTATTATAGGTGATACAGCAATATGTATCCTCAAATGAGAGATCCTTGTAAGCCTGGTTATTATTCTGGCAGTAGTCTTGGATCACTCTCCGTGGACTCAACTCAGCTCAAGTGTTAGTGAGCCCATCACCACTGTGCACAGGGACTGTGGGGTGTCACGTTTACCTTCTGTTGTTCCAGTATATTCTCCATCATCCCAAGTCAGGAAAACACTTCCCTCTTCTTCCGTGCATGTCAAAAGCACAATTTGCCATTTAGATTTAGGGAGCCAAACACAGCCCTGGTATAAACAGGTGCGAGCCTGCATATGTCAATAGAATTACACCTGCTTATAATGGGTTTACATTTGGCCCTTGAGCCCTGGGGATCCCTCTGGGAGCAGAGGGTGTATTAAATATTAAGGGCCTTATTCTCCACCCCTGCCTACGCTGGAGTAATTAAATCTCGATGCAGACCCATTGATTTTCAACCGCGCTCTCCTCGTGTGAGGAGGGAGTGCGAGGGAGGGGGCAGAGCTGTCCCCTCGAGGAAAATCACATCCATTTTCCTCCTTGCAGAAATTCCATCCAGAAGAAAACTAAGCCCAGCACTAAATATTTGCAAAATATGCTTGGGTAAAAGGAAGCAAATGGTCTAAAATTAAAAATTCGCTGCAACTCTTCCCCATTCCCCCCTGCCTGTGGCAGCAGCAGCTGCTTCCTTTGGGCTCCCGTGTCCCCTGAGCGCTACGGACAACCTCTCCTTCCCAGCACGAGGACCCTCGGAGCCAGTCCCGTCTGTTTAAGCCAGGAGCTGGGTGATTTCCCATCCTCCAAGCCTGTTCTTGGATCTCCTGAATCGCTGTGTAACCTTGGACAAGCCCCACAGCTGCTGTCAGCCTCTCCAGGGTGTTACGCTCATTAGTTAATTCTGGTGCTTTGCCTGGAGCTAGCGCCTTTTACCTGTGTCTATACAAGTATTATTGCCAGCTTCTGATCTTTCGAGCTCGCAGGGCTGAGAAAAACGACTTTGGTTTTTCCTTAAATGCCATGGAGTTTAGAAGTGTGACAACTCACACTGTGCTGTTATTCTTTCCAATTGAAACCTAATGATGCGTGCATATCACTTAACTCTGATGTCAATAATCAGCACACCACTTGGTCTTTGCCGTGGCTATTAGAGGGAACGAAAACGAAATACCAACTCCTTTTTATCCTGTTACGGTACCATAATAACTAATAAAGAAGTAATAAGTGAGACGTGGGGAATTTCCAGGGGAGTCATTACTACAGAGCAGACCTAAAGGCACAGAGTGAAATCCAGGAATATTAGCCAGCCCTGGATTCCCAGCCAGTGCTTCTCACTTAAGTTATACTGCTGCTGTAAAATAAGTGTTTACAGAAGAAGTTACCATGTGGAAAGAATCAGCCTGTGTCCTGAGCAAAGGAGTGGAAATTGAGCCAGAATCAAAGACATCCTTGCGTGCAAAGACCACCCTGTGCATCCACGTTGCATTTAGGCTGGGCCACAGTCAAGACACAATGCCAGCATTTCATAAATCTCACTTACGCTCCAGAATATGGGAAACGTTTCCCAGAAGAGCTCTAAATCACCTCTGTCTCATCACAGGATGGATTGTGCATTTTCCAGGGACTCTTAGATGGGAAAAGCCACACAGAGACCTCAGAGCAACGGGCCAAAGGAAATCATATAACAAAATACTGAGTCAATGAGGTTCAAACCACATACAAGCTGGACAATGCATTTTCTGGCTTAGAAATTATTGAATTCCTGGTTAGGAAGGAGCAGTCACTTTTTGGTGGTCGTGTCCATAGAAGGCAGTGGGAATTCTTTGGTTTCCTCCCCATAAATGGACTGTCATTTATTCATGGGCATGTCAAAAACCTGTCGCTGCTTAGGAATTCTGTTTCCAGCAGCTGCCTTGCTCATGGAAGACTTGGACCTTTACCTGCCACAGTTTTATCCACCTTGTCCACAGCTGGAGCCTCCTCTGCCCCTCAGGATGGACACGGCAGAGTTGACCTAAGCAACCCCTATTTTTTCCCAGCCCTATGCTGTTACAGCCCTGCATGTTAATCCCCCACTTTACCTAAGAAAAACCTAGTTTGGTTCAATCCCAAAGCACATTCCCACCATTATCAAGCATTTCCCAGCCGTCTGAATTCCCCATCTCCGAGTTCCTGCTTTGTTTATCCTATTAATTCCAACCACCCCCTCTTCCCCCAACACACAACGCACGCAGCCTCATTTACAGCATCCTCGCCAGCAGAAGCCTCCCCAAAATATTCAGGACACACCAAGCGAGGACTCACACGTGTGGGGAAACCCTCGTGACTGGAGCTTTTTTATTTTTTTTTTCCCCCTCGAGCAAACATGATCTCATGATTTAAAATTTTCATTTTTTTAAGCTCTTAAAGGCAAAAAATAAACGAGATGCCCCGAGGAGCGGCATTCCCGGCTACCGTTATCCAGCCGGGAGCAGCGGGACGGCGCTGATGCTGCACCGGGAGCCGCGGGGCCGCCGGGGCTGAAGGCTCCCGCTCGCATCCTCCTCTTCCTCGGGTGGTTTTTCCCTCCCTCCTCCTCCTCTCCCCTCCCCGCATTTCCTCCTGCACCTTTAAGAAGCCCATTGCCGCCGGTGGGATGGTGTGTGCTAAAGCTGCACAGAGGAAGTTACGCAGCCG
Source organism: Serilophus lunatus (assembly GCA_013399895.1). Classification (NCBI taxonomy): domain Eukaryota; kingdom Metazoa; phylum Chordata; class Aves; order Passeriformes; family Eurylaimidae; genus Serilophus; species Serilophus lunatus. The sequence continues at coordinate 351,372 of VXBA01000881.1, read as the reverse complement.
GGATCAGGCACGGAGATAAAAGCTCCGATTGTGATTGAAAGTGAGAGCAAAAGGGATTTCAGCCTCGGCATTAACTTGCGAGGGGAGCCGGGATTGCACAAAGCTCCCCCGGCCATCTGCCCTTGGGGGCCGGCGGCGCAGCGCTCGCCCGCCGCGCTGGGCTGGGCTTAGCTGGGCTGGGCTTGGGGGGTGTGTTTGGGGTTCCCCCCGGCCCCGAAGTTGCTCCGCCGGGAGCCCCGCACCGCAGAGCTCCCTCCCGGTAAGGACCCGCAGCGCCGAGCACCGGGGATGGGGGAAAAGGGGGGATGAAGAAGGGGGGGGGCAGCGCCGGCATCTGCCCC
>VXBA01000881.1:195212-350530 GCA_013399895.1 Serilophus lunatus | reverse complement strand
CACCGGGGAGGGGGGAAAAGGGGGGATGAAGAAGGGGGGGGGGCAGCGCCGGCATCTGCCCCATCCCCGAACACCGCGTGTCCCCCCAGCGCTTCCCAAGTTGTTCCCAGGCTTTCCTGGGGTGTCCCGCTCTGTGGCACCCTCCCCGGAGCATCCCCGTCTCCNGGAGCTCTGAGCCGCGCAGCGTTATCGCGGGGTTCGGGGTCCCGCCACCCCCCGGGTGTTCCCCAGCTTCGCTTTTAAGGGCTCGGAGAAGGGATGANATTAAAAACTCCTTCATTGAGTTTACTTTCTGCTCTTAATTCCAGAGCTGCTCAGTTGTTGCTCAGCGTTGTCGCTTTATTTCAATAGGGTGTTAATCCAATAATAAGAAAAAACCCGGAGCCAGCCAAGTCAAGACACAATCTAATTTTGTGTTTTTAATACTCCGGCTATCAGTCCCCAGCGAGTGCTGAGTACTCTTCAAAGAGAACAAAGAGCATTGATTCTATTTGTTCCCATGAACTGCAGTTTCTTAATAATATCAGGTGAAGATTTATTTTCTAAGAATCGAACCAAATCAAGCAGGGTGAAACCTTTAATTCAGGGAGCCTCTCTGCCCCGTTTGCAGTATGTTGGCTCGTTTCAGAGCAACACTCTTAACTATTTCTGCAAAGGGACTGGACTGGCAAAGTGTTGCACCGCAGACTTTGCCCCAAACCCGCTCGCCTGGCTGATGAACTGAGAGTAAATACATTTTTTCCTGGCAAATTCTTATTTCCCTGGGAATCTGTGACATTTAGCCAGCATAACAAGACACTAATGGATATTGTAGATCCTTTCTACCTGGGTCTTTCTCTGACAGCTATTCAAGTGCAAAATATAATTGTTGAGGCTATGAAAATAGATCCATAAACTTAACAGCACTGGAGTCCTCATTAAAACTACACTGCTTGTTTTCTACACAATACCAGAGTCTCACACTCTGTGCTGTTATCAGGCACTTGGCAGGGACTAGTTTGATGTAATAATTAGGAACTGACTTGTTATAACTGAAAAGACAGCTCTGATGTAAGTAGGACTTATAAACACTGTGTCACACCGGCTTATTATTTTTACTACATTTACTCATAATGTAAAAATAGCAGCCAGTCTATTCTTTTTCTGGGAGTTTATTCAGGTCCAACGCAGCTATAATAGGCTGTTCGTGGAGAGCTGGCAATGAAGCATGAGAGACAGCTTCTCTTTTCTGAACTCATTCATCTCAATCAGCAATCTTTCAACCAAAAAGGGGGGAAAGGGAGATGGTAGCACAGCAGTGTGAAGCCCCCGAACATGGATCAATGCATCTGTTAACCTGGAGTTTCTGAGCTTTAGCAGCTGAGCTTTATGAGAAAGCAAATGCTAAACATGCTGTTGAAGCAGACATCCCTAAACTGTAGAAGAAAAGTTGGGGAAACAAATAGAAAGGGGATTATCCAGAGATAAATTTCTGTTCTGGATACATGCCTCCCACTTTCTCAGATGAGATCTCCCTCCTGAATCAAATGCTGAGAGAGGGTTTGACGGGTTTTTTTCCCCTTCAGTTCTTTGTCATTTTGCTTTGTAATTACTTACAATTTTTATAGCTCTACTGGAAAGACAACAAAATTGCAGAAATGTTGTTCTAACCTGAAATGAATACTGGGAAGGTCATTGCTCTTTGTATTAGGTGAACCTAAATGTTATTAGGACCTTAAATTGTTTTTTATTAAATGTTATTGTTCAGATAAATCATATGTGGGGATGCTGGACAATCTATCTGTCTCCCCAGCTGTCTTATTTATTTGCTTATCTTTTTTAAGACTATCAATTTGTCTGTCTATCCCTGCTCTGTGTCTGCATATTCTTCATCTTCTAATGACCTATAGCTCCTTCTTGATATTATTTGAAGACCCATTAGAGCTCCTGTTGTCCAGCTGCTGTTTCAAAGTTGATACCTTAAATGGGGCAGCACTCCTCTTCTCCCAGACAGCAGAAGAGCCATAAGGATCTTACTATGGATTGGTTTTTATTAAAGTTGTATATCTCCCTGTTACAAAACCCTGTCTGGTGGCTTGGGAAGCCCAGCTGAGGGCTCTGCCTCCTCGGGGAGCCCAGTTCTTACAAGTCTTGTTGCTCCAACTGCCCCCCCTTGCTCCCCCTAATTTGTTTTTCAATTTCTTGCAGGTGCTGCCTGCTGATGAGCTCTCCCTTTGCCCTGACCATGAAAGAGAGAGGAGACCTCAGGTAGCCACATGGATTGCAGCTGAAGGCTTTGGGAACTTGGTGCTCTGTTGCCAAAAGGCAGAGTCAGACATAAATCCTCTCCTGTGTGTGCCTCTCCACCAGCACAAGACACAGCAGGAGAAGCAAAGGCCAGCCCTGCTCCTGTCAAGGCAGTGACCAGCCAGCATCCTGCTGGGACCACCACGGATCTTGACACCTGAGCTGTTCACGTCGGCGCTACCGTCCTTTGGGGAAAAGGAATTTTAGCTCCAAAGAGTCTCTCTTCTCAGAGCTGTACTGATGACCAGATGCTCTACTTATTTTATGTGTTAATGTTCCAACACTCCAATAATTAAGGCAAACACAGATTTAAGGCACTTACCACAGCGACGTATCTGCAACAGACAAGAGGGTTGAGGGAAACCTGATCCAGCACCATCTCACGGCCTTTCCAATTTACTCCTATCAAATTTCATCAGCGACTCAGAACTTGATCTTTCTATTGATTGACTGGAGTCACCTCTAGATATTTTCATGCTGATTTGGGAGACCTCTCGTACAATAAAAGGGGGAGAAATGAGGTTAAGGAAGACTTTTGACCACTGATCAGCAACTCTGGCCAAAACTTTCCCAATCAAGCGAATTGCAAAGTTGGCTTCTGTGCCGAGAGGAACTTTCCACAACCAGACACAGCGTGCAGAGTGGGATCCTCCCTGTTACCATCTGGATCTCCTTTGACTGGATCACTTTTAGATGAGGAGTTTCCATGCTGATCCCGAGAGCAACCCCTAGCCCAGTAGCTGCCTTCCTCGGGACTCTCGGCACTGCCCTCGCCCAGGGATCCCGCGCTTGGGCACAGCTGCCATGCTCTACCCGGTCGCTCTCCTCTTGCACTGTCTCCCCTTGGCCATGGGACAGTATGACATTTGCAAGTCCTGGGTGACCACGGACGATGGCCCGTCATGGGAGTTTTATGCCTGTCAGCCCAAGGCCATGCGGATGAAGGATTATGTGACAGTGCGGGTGGATCCAGCAGGAATCACTTGTGGGGACCCGCCGGAGCGGTTCTGCACCCACGTAAGTGTCTCCCTCCTTATTTTTTGGGTTGTAACAGGCTCTGCTGGTGGCCAGAGGCAGCGTTCTGCCAGTGTGCCATTGTAAGGACACTTCAGTTCAGGGTGGCCGTGGTGGCTGCTGCCTTGAGCTCTCAGTCTCCCGGTCTGCAAAGCGCAGAGAAGGCATCCTGCCCATCCCAGTGCTGGGCTGAGGCCAGTCCTACAGCAGGGGAGGTGCTGGCATGCTGAGGGGAGGGCTGAGCAAGTCCTGGATAAGGTCTGGCTTTTGGAAAAGCTCTGCCCCCAGCGAGGACACAACCTGAGCTGCTCCAAGCACGTCCCTCTGCTTGCTGAAGTGTGTGGGGTGTGCTCACCAGTCCTGTCCCCGAGAGCTGCTCCAGCACTGGGGTTTTATCAGAGGTGGGTACGTTACCTCAGCACAAGCAAGAGTGAAGGGCAGGGTGGGAGCTGTGGGAGCCAGTGTGGCCCCCGCACACTGACAGCTCTGGCAGTTGGTGTGACAGCCATAAATTTCATTGAAGTCTCTGAAAATGTGGTTCTCCCTCTCTTCTGGCCTCCACACGAAAAGACTCTGTGGACAGACATTTGCCCTTGTAGTTAAAATCTTTAACTTATTTTCTCTTAAATATTAATCATTGCATTTCATTCTGTGCACCACAAAGCTCAGCAGGAACATTTGATTTATAATTCACAAGGCTCTACATTGTTAAAGAGTTCAGGGGTCAAAGCAAAGAGCAAAACAGTAATGCCCCCACCCAAATGTCCCCCAGGAGTGGTCCAAGCACACATTTAAGAGACAGGGACCAAGCCAGCCCATGCTGACAAGGTTTCCACTGGGGTGAGCACTGGGCAAGGAGGTGTTTTAAAAGAGTATATTATTCTTTTATTACCTATAATAAGAAGGGGACTTCTACCCCTAAATCCGTACAGAGTCCCACTTTCTATTGCCAGTGCTATCCAGGTTTGTGTACCCCATGCCTCAGTTTGCCATCTAGGAACAGCCCTGGACCCAGACAGCTCAAGGCACCTCTTGACTATCCAAGAGAAAAATGCTACTTTGATACCAAGGGATTCCAAACATTTGTGACCATCAGAGCATGCTGCTAGTAGTTACCCAGTTCCCTCCAGCCTAAGGGGTCTCATTAGTACCAGGGAAGACATTTCCACTAATTCCAGATAAGTAGCAGCTTTTCCTTTTAAAAGATCGTTTGAAAAGAAAGATTAAGTCCAAGGTTGCAAATAAAACCGTTAACTATTGATGGGTCAGTCTGTATTTCCATTTATCTGACTGGCTGCAGAAGGATTAAAAGCAGAACAGATTGTTTTGGACTACACACTGCAGCTCTTTGCAAACCCTTTCTGGTTAAGGGTGCTCCAGACTTCAGCTCCACTGACCTCCAAGGAAGCCAAAGACAAAAACTGCAATCAGCTCTCTACATCTCTTGATTCAGTCAATACTGAGCTAAAATCTTTCTATTTTGGGCGCCAGCAGTATTTCCTTGTAGCGTACGCCTGCCATGTGCTGTAACACTTGCAAACACCGTGTACAGCCGTGAATGAGAGCTACACAAATGCAAAACATGGATTTGCCTTCCTGTCCCTGCCTCACCCCAGCCTGGCCCAGCTCTCCTCTCCCAAAACAGAAACAAGCACTCACAGCAACGTCCCCGGGCAATTCCCTGAAGAAGAATCAAACTAAGAACAGCAACAATATATTGCAAGATATGTTTGTTAGATTTTTTTCGGGGTAGATTTGTGAAGTCCCACTGCATTCACGGCCCTTTCTCCCCCATCTTACACCAGCGGCGTCCTCTCCAGAGGGCTAAAGAGTTATAAAAGCAAAGCAGAGGGAGAGCAGCCCTGCTGGGGGGAGCAAGGAGCCCACCCAGCACTTGGGGCACAGAGGAGGAGGTGGCTGCAGGAGAGAGACCCAGGCTTAGGACTGGAGTGCTGTGGGCTGAGAGGCCATCAAGGTAAATTTTCACAAGCTCTGTCACAGAGGATGACACGTGGCCGCTTACTGCTGAGCATCCCCTTATGGTCAGCAGAAAGTGGAATCAGCAAGAAATGGCCCTTCCATCGCCGGGCCTGGGTGGTGACTTGACACCTATTGACATGCAGGGACAGGCGAGCCGAGCCCGCAGAGGATGCGAGCAGAGTTTTGCTCCCCCTGCACTAAGGAAGTGCTGGACAAAAATCAATGTCTCTGCCCACGGATCGTTACAGCCCCCGAGCCCCGGCCCCGGCTGCGAGAGGGGAGGGAGAGCAGCTCCCGCAAACCCTCAGCAGCTCCTCGCTGCCAACCCGCTCCGGTGCCTTTCGGTGTCCTGTTATCCTTTCTCTTCGGGTTTTAATTAATTCTTTGTAACAGGTGGGTTCTCATAGGAGCCTGGCTTTCCAGCAGAGAAGTTCTTGCAGTGACTATATTGCTTTCTTAGGTGTCTTTCAAAACAGCAGGGTACTGTCCGTGCAGTTAAACTCGCGTTACTCAGAATTAAGCGCAGCCCAGCGGGACACCTGCACTTCTCAGACAGCTGAAATCAAAACTAAAGACACACAAACACCCCTCCCCATGCTCGAGGCAGCCAGACAGGAGGGAGCTGGACCGTGTCCCCGTGCAGGGCACTGCTGTGGGCAGGCAGAGGAGCAGAGTCCTGGTGACAGTCAGGACCCTGCCAGACACTGAGTGTGTCCTGCAAGGCTGTACCAGCACCAGGAGGCATCACACAGCCCACGGGCTCACACACTGCCCTGCAACAACTCGGGGCTGTGCTCACAGAGGGTTCTGCACAAGGAGGCGTCAGGGGATGGCAGGAATTATTTGGAGGACGGTCTTCTAGGTTTTGTAGCAATTCTGGTCACATCTGCCTGCTTCCTTCTGGTTGGGAAGTGTTTTGCTTCTTATGGAAGTCAAGGGTTTTGCTTTGTCCACCGGTTCTGGACCTCCTGCTATTCATGTCAATGCCTTCCTGGCAGGGTCACCTGAAAAATGAATTGTACTTTGCCTCCTCACAGGGCAGGGGGATTGGTGGGAGTGGGAAGACAGATGGATAAGTAAATAAAAGCCTGAATGAATCTAAAAGCGTGGCTGAAGACTAATAAGGAACACATCTTGTAGCCAAGGATGTCAGGGGAGGGGTGAGACTTCAAAGATCACATGCAGGGCATGGCACAGAGCGGCTAAATGTGGATTTCAAAGGAGAGGGGTTTGCAGAATAAGCACAGCTGAGAGATGGCCAAGCTGCACGGTCTGCATGAGGCAGAGGGGAGATGTGGTGTTCCTTCACCTTCCCATCCTCCTGGGGATGAAAAGGAGGATGGCACAGCTGGCAGGGTGCTCCCAGGTGTTGATACTCTCAGATGCTGAAGCACTTCTTTGCTACTGAGCAGGGACCTTTGAGAATTTCGCTTTGAGGCGTCAGCATTTTGCACAGAGGATAAAAAAGTCCTCAGGTTTTGTGGGGAATTCACACACGGGGTGTGCAGTGGGGAGCAAGCAAACACCAAAGCCCCAATCCCAGCTCCAAACAGGTTTGCAGCTCAAGGATTTTCCAAATCATTCTGGCAAAAGCAAGGAGAGGTGTCCGTAGCAGACAGTCACCATGGAATGGTTTTGCTGCTCCTTAACATCCCAGTGAGAGCTCCCTGCACCCAGCCAGCAGCACTGGGAGCCCACCTTGCTGCAGGAGAGGGAGCCTTTTTTTTTTCCTCCAGAAGTGTGGAGACAGTATTTCTTGTTCTGACAACACTCTTTGATGCAGGGCTGAGCTCTTAGCCCATATTGATGGGTCAGGGGTATTTTTATTTGGCGTCAGCATTGTTTCATCAGCTAATAGAGCTTGTTGACTTTGGCATGGGTACATGAAAGGAAAAGGCTTTATTTATTCATTACACATGAAGCCAAATTGGATGTTTAGTTTAATTCTTAGCTAAACTTTTCTGAATGACATGTAGTTATAAGGCTTTTACTGAAGAACTATTTCTCTTTCTAGACTGGGTGCTAAAATTGGAAAAAGGAGACAAGCCTTTGGGCATAAAAGCCCTTTTCCCTACAATCTTAGCCCCTCTCATACAACTCTACTCACCCATACCTTCATACACTTGTTCAGATGCAAACAAGGGACTGTGGATTTGGGCAAGTTTAAAAGTGAAGCCTAAGTTTTTAAAGTAAAAAGGAAAAATGAGTTGCTTCAGAAATGCTCTTCCAAAAGCATTTTTAAAGATGCAGTGTGATCTGCTGGCTAAGGGATGGATTTATTCCTGCTGGTACCCTAAGCAGGGACCTACAGCCCTTCCCCAGCCCACCAGAAGTGCCTCTGCTGTCCCTGCACTTTGTTTCAGATAGAACCAGGGGGCAGAGCACAAGCAAAACCTTTGTGACTCCCCCAGGGTTCAAGGACATCCTTTGGGCTAAGCAGAGCCTGCATACAAGTCAAATGGAAAATCCTTTCCAAGAAAAGCGGATGTTCTGCCTCCTCCTTGAAATAAATCAGCACTACCCACTGCTGGTGGCAGACCCATCCTTGGCTGTAGCAGAGGGCTGGGAGTCAAGAGTTCCCCTTTGCCCTTACTTATGGGACTTCCATGGACAGTCATTTTGCCTTTATGCCAAAATTCAGCAGCACAAGAAATTCACTCTCTGCTGTCAAATCACCCATGACATCTTGGGCAGGACTGTGGGGACAGAAAGATGCATCTTTATTCACATCTGCCAAGTGCTAATAGCCTCCCTTGGACCCTCCAGTACATTAACACCTGGAAAATGCTCCCCTCTCCTTTGAGGAGAGCCTGGAAAAGCCAACTGCTGCCATTTCCATCTGGGTGAAGGTTTCCCTAATCCACCCCTTGCACCCATTGCTTTCGAGCGTGGGAGAGAGAGCTGGAGCCTTTTGGTTCTGTTCCCACCCTTAATCACTCCTCAGCATCAGGGTTGCTGCAGAGGACACTGTTTGAAGTCAGGATCAGTGACTCCTTGCCCTTGGGGCCAGACCCTTGAGTTGTACATTATTAGCTGCTCAGCAAATTACACACTGCTGCTCTCCTACCGCCGAGGCTGTGCCGGAGTGTGGCAGGATCTTGCCGTTATAAAAGCAAAGTCTTCACAGAAAAATGAAAGAATACAATTCAGCTTTAAATTAGAGAGTGCTGAGCACACGGGATTTTTCCTCACAGTCTCTAACAATTTCCTTAAATGCCCAGTTCGGGATTCATCTTGTTGTAAAGTGAGATGCTACTCCCCTAACAAGGATCATTTCCACTTGCTGATGGAAAAGACACAGCAGTAAAAATGAAGCTGTCAAGTAGATTTAATTGGTACAATGAGCAGAAAGTTTACCCCCACAATGAAGAAGAATAAACTACTTTTAAGAAAAGCTTTACTCTTCAAAGGGAACAGTGTCCAGATGGGAAAAGCAGAGGAGAATAGACTGAAGACTCGCTGGGCCATGTGGCCAGAGCTGGAAGAGCAGCTCTTACAGCAGCCCTTACATCACAGACCAGCAACTTTTGAAGTCAGAGGTGTTCAGGGATATCCTTCCTATTTATTTATTCTAAAATCTGTATTATATTCTATTGCATAGATAGGATTTTCCATTAAACTTTAAAAGCCTTTCTCTCTACAGAAAATCCTGCTGGAGTAAGGAGTGCTGTCCTACCACGCTGATTTCTCTTAAGGGGAAGTCCAGTTCTAGCCTTAGCTTCAGATCCAAAACTAGCTTTTTGCCATCAGATTTTTGAGATGTGGGGCTTTGGCTGACCCGGCCCCACACCCCTGCTCATTGTCCCATACAAACAATCCTGATGCCCTCTACAGGGACCTTCCAAACTCTGCACCTGGTTTACGTACTTTTGGAGGAACGAAAGTGGAAGCACAGCCAAGCAGTGCCAAAACCCCTGTCCATGGCACAAGCAGCACAGCCCCTTCCCCCTGCAGCCTCACACAAGATTCCCACAAGTCTTGCCCCTGTATTTCAGGCAGGGTCACCAGTCCCCACAGAGGGGATGGATGTGTTGCAGTGTTGACCCCGCTCCCACCCTGCTCCACTGCCCTGACCTGTGCTTGCTCCAGCATCTGGCACTGGTGCCTCTGCACATCTGCTCTGTGCTACACGTGGGCAGGATTAGGGAAACCTGTGCCTTTTGGCTCCGGGGTGGATTTCTCTCATTGTCAGCCATCCTCGAGCAGGCTCCAGCTACAAGAGGGGACTGACTGGCTCATCTGGGGGCTCAGTGGATACAGCCACGCAGGGACGCAGAGCCACCAGGCTGGGTCTCATCCCAGCTGGCTCCCACTTCTCCCGATTGCTCACATTCCTGCAGGAGCCACTAAGGCAGCAGCCCCCTCTCCACTCCTTTCCGTGGAGCAGTTCCACACATGGAGCCGCAACTCCAGCCTCCACCAAGTCACAGGGAAGGCAAACACCAGCGTGTGTTGGAGCAGGGATGGGGGCTGGAGTAGGCAGCAGGGTCATGCATCCATGAGCAGGGCTGGGTGGTTCCAGTGCCCACATGGCAGTATCCCAGGACCACTGCCCAATTTGCTGCACACACCAGCACGAGCAATGGGGTCTCTGCTCCCTCAGTGCTGAGCTCCACGTGGATGCTGCTACCACTGTGTCCAGTCCTGCCTCAACACCTCCATGTCCCTTTTGGTGTAATATCCCAAGGAGAGAACTAGCACAGATTCAAGTGGTTCTACTCCCAGCTGGCTGAGTCAACTGCTTCAGCTCCAGACTGCTACTCTTCAGTGGGTTTGGGAAGCCAGAGTCTTAAAGACAGCCAGGACACGTTTTGGGCTGACCACAGCTCAGTCCCAGCCTCCAACAGGCACCTCCTGAATTGTTCCCCTAAAACAGAGCATAAGGCAGATAAATATTTTGCACACAACAGCAAAGGCAGAGGGCTCGATGCAGCAGACACAGGAGCGCTGACCAGAGGCCAGGGTGGGTGCAGGGGTACCCACCATCCATCTGTGCTTCCCCCAAAAAGGCTTCGGGGAATATCTGCACCTCCATTCGAGGAGCACAGCAGAGCATCCGCTCCCTCCCCTTTCCCACCCCCAGCCTCCACGTCCTGCCCTCCCCCATTCAAACTATCAGGGCCTCTCTTGCAGAATAAATTATTAATAGCGGCGTAGCGAGCCTCTCTGCAAAGGCTGCATGTATTGAGCTTACAAGGCGCACAAGCTTTTAGAGAGCAGGACACTTTTCCTACTTCCTAAGCATTTTCTTAGTCCTGAATCAATAATGCACTTGCAGCCCAGCACACAGGTCGCTGCTGCTGTGCTCCTGCTGGTAGGGGCTGCGGACACAAATACATTCCTGTAGCAAGATGCAAGGGTTTAATAATCTGGCAGAGAAGGGATGGGGCAGGATCCAAGCAGCTTAATTTGTAAACAAGCTTCAGGGGAGTGCCCTGGGAAGAGCAAAGCTTGCAACTATTGGGTACAGAAAGTCCGAGTTTGGAGACAGGCTAAAAAGCGGTCAATGGGATTAAACGGCCGCGTTTTTGAACGCGTGCCCGCGGCTGCCAGCTGAGGGGTGTGTGGTTCATCAGCTCCGATCCCGGGCTCTAGGTCGCCCTGCAATCCCCCCGGCAAAAGGTGGGGGCTGCAGGGGTGCAGCCCCGGCGGGGAGGGGGGCGCGGAGGTGAGCCCAGGGCGCCAGGAGGGATGGGGTTAGAGCGGCTCACCGGGGGATTAGCAGTTCACAAAGAAAGAGCTGCTCAAAAATGATTCCATGGGAGGCCGGCCCGCGGGTGATGTGTGTGTGTGTGTGTATCCCCAGCACAGATGAGATTATCTGCTTAGGAGTGGAATTTTCCGGGCAGTGTTAACCCTTGTGTCGTCCCCAAATCAGCTGCACACGCGTCCCTCGGGACAAGGTGCTGGGCAGCTGGTCCAGCAGCAGAAGCTGAGCTGCTGCCAGGCCATCCCAGGGCTTTGGGAGTGGAAGTGCTGCCCTGGTGTCACTCTGCAAACAGCATTCTTGCGGCCCGTCTTGGAGAGGTCACCCATGAACTGGGCTGATTTCAGTCGGGAGGATAAAATGCATCGTGTAACCAGATTTTCTGTTTCTGGCTTAGCCAGAGTGGGCGTGAAGGGATTTGTGTCGGTGCACGGGCGGTGCCAGCTGCGTTGTGAGGGTGGACAGGTGACTTGGGTCAGCCCTTGTGCACGACAAAGCAGCATCTCCTTCTGCATCCTCCCTTTGCAGAGAGGATACTTTCTGCCAAAGTTGTGTCATTTACGGTGCAAAGACCATTTCGTGCGGGTGCTGATGGACCATAGGGAGAGTTTCAGAGACAGTGTGGGGTAAGAGCAGAGATTTCTTTTACCCTCACGTACAGACTGGGTGGAGGAGCCACTACTTTGCCCAGCTGCAAGTGTCTGGAGGAGTTCAATCCTCAGAAAGGTGGAGCCCTCAATGCTCCCAGTGAAGCCCAGATGTGGTCCTGAGATCCATCCCTGCCTCTATTTCCCCACCTGGAGATAGGACATTGCATTGCCAGCACTCCACCCTGTCTGGCACGGTGATGTTTCCCCAGGACTGGTGGAGAGAAGGGCACAGCCCTGAGTCAGGATGAAATACGAACAAGATGCTTCTCGAATTCAGAGCAGGCTGGAGGGGGAAGGGGAAGAGCAGCCACGAGTAGGGCTTGAATCTCTTCTCTGGCAGAGAGACGGGCCCAAGGGAGCCCACGAGCCTTGAACGAGCGGCGCTGCTCAGTGAATGAGTATCTGCTTCAGGCCAAAGGGAAGAGGCAAAAAGCAAAATGTGTCTCTGTGTCCCGGCGTCTCACCAAGAGCCGCACGAGGTGCTGGGATCTGCTGACTCACACTCTCCCAAATCCTGCACGCAGGCAAAGTCTGTCCTAATGCCCGTGCAAAGGGTGACCTTGTGCTGGACAACCTCTGATCCGGGAGGAAGAGGAAGGAAGCGGAGGAGCAATCAATCCCCCAAACCGCGGCCGGGGAGGAGATGGAGGGAATGACATTCGGCTGAGCCAGAATTAGCAGCAGATCTGTGGAGGGACCCCATTTCCACCCTATTAATAATTCATTCCAGCTCTGCCTTTACCTGCTCATAAACAGCAAACAGCTTGTTAGCGAGGACGGTTTTCTCCCCTTTTGCTGTCTCTGCCTTAATAAGAGCCCCTTGCAGATGGCTGGGGGAGGGAGGTGGTGAGGAAAGGACACGAGTGAGCAAACCACTCCACCAGCCCACCCTGAGCACCAGCCATCCTGGCAGTGCTTCCTACCCCAGCACCCTCTGCCTCCCAGCCACAGCTGCCCTTCCCCTGCAGAGGTGAAGCTGTGAAATATCCCCTCACCAACAGCTGAGTGCCTTGCCTGAACCTTCTTACCCACACAGGCCACTTAAAAACATCCCTTTGGACTGACACCAGGAAGAGGAGAGCGATGCCTGGGGAATATGTGGATGAAGGGTTTGCTGGAGCATTCCTGCGTGGTTCTCGGGCTGCAGCTGCACAAGCAGCCCTTGGGAAAACTGTATCTTCTACCGTATGAGGCAATTTCTAGGTTATCTAAAATATAGAGAGCTTGACCAAAGTGGTATTTAGAAAACAAAAAACAAACAAAAAAAAAACAGAAGAAAAGAATGTCTTGAAGAAATCTATTAAGATTTGGTTTCCAAAAGGCACATTTTGGCAGTCAGAGCATCCCCAGCACCTGGGCCTCTACACACAGTCCATTGCTGGGATGCTGGACCCATTGGGCACCCCTCCCTGCACACTGACAGGCATCCCAAAAAGGTGCAGGCAAAGCTGTTCTCAAGATATTTTCTAGTTTCAAGTCACAGCCATGATGCAGGGAAAACCTGCTTGGGCACTGGGGAGGGGGAAAATCAGCGCAAGAGGAGCGGACTGGCAGCTCCCAGTGTCCCCCCGTGTTCCTTGGAGCATCGAGCAGGGAGGGGACAGACCTTCACCTGGGCTCACAGAGAGGGCCAAAGTTGGGGCTGTCTGGCACAAGACAGGCCTCATTTCTCCTCATCCATCTCTGTGCTCCCAGCCCTCTCTGCAGTGAGTTATGCCTCTTGCCAGCTGTTGGAAATAATCGCTGTAAATTAATTACGAGTTCTCTCACCCCTCTGATCCCTCCTAGCCCATGAATAGAGTGAAAATTAATTGTCAGAGAGTATTTCCAGTTCTCTGGGAGTCCCATCCTGGCCACTGTTGGGTTATGGTTTATGCCCTGAAGCATGAGATTTAATTACTCACAAATGTTATTTTTGATCATAAAATCACCTTGTCTTTTCATAAATCCAGACAGAGAAGTTGAACTCTCAGATCAGGAGCAGCAGGATTGAAAACACCCTGGAATGACATTAGGATGAGCCTGTACTTTCTGCTGGGTAAATGGAGTTCTGTTTAGGAAAGAGCATCATGTCCTGGAGTGGGTATTGGATGAAAAACCAAGGAAGTGTCTCAAAACACACAGTGTGACCCTTGTCAAAAATTTGTGCTGCAGAAAATAGGTTTAACTTGGTGTCAGTGGGGAGGGTAAAGTGTTTGTCACCTGAGCTGGGTTGGGGATGGCATCTTCCCTACTCAGCAGATGATTTTCCGGTGCTGACAGACACCAGAGAAACCCACAGCCCGTCCAGGATGGAGACAGAGATCCCTGTGAAGCCCTGGCAGAGTCAGGAAAGCCAGAGCAGGGGATGGAAGGGAAGTGAAGCCCCATGGCTCAATCCCAGCATGAATCAGGGGAACTCAGTCGAGTGTAAAGCAGGAAAGCAAATGTGCCAGGATGGTCACTCCAGCTCCATCCCACAGCCTAAGGAGCAAATGGATCCAGTTTGATGCTGGAGTGGTGGTGGTGGGGATAAAATGTTGGAGGAACACCCCTAAGAGAGGCAGGGGTGCAGCAGGCTGGCCCCACTCCCCTCTGCAGGTTGGGACCCCCGTCTCCCAAGGCCATCAGTCCTCCCTGTGACAGACAAGTTGTTCAAGGAAGGGGAGACTGCGGGACACCCACAGTGGCACCAGCCCATGGCAGGAACATTATCAGGGCAGGAGGAATCAGGTGCACCCGGAGATTTTGCTGATCCGGTTCTTTTCCGGGATTTGGAGGAAATTTGATATCAACTTCAGAACTTGGTTGCAGTGTGAGGCAAATGCAGGGACTTTGGGACCCTCATCAGTTGACCTTTGAGCAGAAAATCAAAGGCAGCATCGTGGGTGCCCTGCAGGAAGCAGGAGGACCTTGGGATGTACCCGAGAGCTCCTGAAGCATCACAGCTGGTTGGGGCAGGTGCTGTGGAGGGAATTGTCCCCTCCTGGGTGGAGGTTCAGCCATAAGCACTTCTGAGGAGGGAAGGAGGTTTCTGTGCCATCATTTACTTCTCCTCATGTCAAGGAAGCCCGATATAGGATATGGAGGGAGCTATCAAACAGCCCCCAGTCCCAACCATCATCAGCACTTGCAGGAGAGCCCAGAGACACCCAAGGTCTGAGAGGTCTGTGGTTGGGTTTGAGGGCCAGTTCTTACAGGAAAAAAAAGCACCACAGAAGAAAGGACCCAAGAGAAACCCACATGACATCATAGATCTTTGTACCAAATAAACACATTTAAATTTTTTCCTCTTTGATAAAAATCCTCCTATGAAAAAACTAAGGATTTCCTCCCCCCCAATTAAAAAAATAAAAAGTTTCGATTTCTAAGACTAGTCCCAGTTGATGAAATCTTGTCATTACTCTTCTTAGGAGACTGCAATTAAAAACAAGTGGTCCCAGGGTGCTCTAGGTTTTAGCAGAGGCCTTGGCTTAAACAACATGATTCCATCAAGCAGGGGAGACCCCCACTAGTAAAAGAAGTCCAGGAGGATTCCCTGGGCCAAGACACAATTAAACAAATCACGCCAGGAGTGAGAGCTGTGATGAGCATCCTTGACTGCGCAGTACAAGCTTTCATATCATCTGTTTATTTTTACATGCTTAAATCTTGATTGTTGGGTGGGTTTCCCCCATTAATATTATTATTATTATTTTGCTTCACTGTGCAGCTAGTGGTTGCAATTGCTTTCCAGCTTCTCTTTGGCATGGAGATCTAAAAGCTGCAGTCTTATTTCTGTGCAGCTTTTACCATTCACGGCAGATGTCTAGTTTGTTTAAAATATTCAACAGCTTAATGATTAATCAAGCAATTTCACCTACAAAAATACATGATTTTATGCTGTGAGGCTTAAAAATGTCATTTTATGCTAAGGGCAGGAAAAAAAATAGAACAACTTTTGTGCTCATTAAGAGCCCTAAAAACCAGCTAGGGTTTGCAGAACTGGGACCTTTTGTTGTTGCTGGTTTTCCCCCATTCCCTCTCTTCCTAGCAAGGTGGGGAGCAGCTTTGCTGCAGCATCCTGGGTTCCTGTCATTGTGCTTTATCAGACCAATATCTTGTTTCTTAAGAAAACCTCCTCAAGGAGCAAGTCTCCGCTGCCACCTTCAGAAAGTCCTTTTTGCAGCATTTCTGCCCAGCACAAACTCCAGGCACCAAGAGGAGGCAAAACCAAGGGCTGGGTCTGCAGTCACCAGGGCTGGGACACATTTCCAGCTCAAGGATTGAGTCCATGGGAACCTCATGAGGTTTTTACAAAGCCAAGCACCTGGGGCAGGGAAAGTCCCAGTATCAATCCAGGCTGGGGGATGAAGGGATTGAGAGCAGCCCTGTCAAGGATTTAAGAGTCCCTTCCAGTATCTAAAGGGAGCCTACAGGAAAGATGGGATTCTTTATCAGGAATTGTAGTGATAGGACAAAAGATAATGGTTCTAAACTAAAATAGGTTCAGAGTAGTTATAAGGAAGAACATTTTTACAATGAGTGTGGTAAAACGCTGGCACAGGTTGCTCAAGGAGGTGATGGGTGTCTCATCCATGGAAACATTCAATGTCAGATTAGATGGGGCTCTGAGCAGCCTGACCCACTTGAAATGTCCTTGCCCATGGCAGGGGCTTGGACTAAATGACCCTGAAAATTCTCATCCAATCCAAACCATTCTATGACTTGTTTCACAAAAAGGCACATCTTGCTCTGATGTCGTTTGTTCAGACGATGTGTCCTTGAAGAGGCTCTTGCAGTTTGTCCCCTGGATATTTGCCCCTTTGGGCTAAGCTGGGGCTAAGCAAGGCTGCAATGTTCTTTGGTGCACCCCTAAAAAACGCCCAGCCAAAAGAGCTGGAGAGCCTGAAACTTGCAGCGTTTAGTTGTCGTGAGGACACTCACGACTGATTTAATAGCGTGAGACTCAAAGTGAACTGGTTTATTTTAAGCTCACTGAGACCAAGTTTGCCTGGCTAATGCATCCTGACTTTTAGATTGAAGACTTAAATATCTGGAGACTTTGGACAGATTCTTTGGAGGACACACGGCTTGGAGGAGGAAACCAGATTCAAAAATAATACCTGGAATTGTTTCAATAGTTCTATATCTGATCTTACCAGGACCAAGGGAGCAGCCAAGGCATGGCCATCTGTTTCCGCTCCCCCCTGCCCTCCTGGCTGACTTCAAACCACCCCACCAGCAGAAAAGGCATCGAGCATCCCACAGAGGAAGGACAATTCAATAAACTAAACCCAGAAAGGAACACTTCATTTTAGCAGAGGAAGCTGTAGTGGTGTGACTCACCGGTGGCATTTGAGGTTCTCCCCCACCTTTCAGCTCTGTCACTTAGAGGTTATTTTTTTGTGTTTGCCCGGCTACAACCATGCACCTCTCCAGCTGTGTGCCTCTCCAGAGCACCGGGGTGGTTAAAGACATCCCTGGGGTTGCTGCCTGCTGAGCTGAGCACATTCACAGCTTGGGATGTATGGGAGCCACCGGGGATTGTGAACCTCCATTTCCTCGTCTCTGGGACAAGCATATGGCAGACAGGCAGAGTTTTGGCTCCACTTCTCCCTGCTCTTGACCTGCCAGGTCCCCTGCCAGGGACATGCCTGGCCAGCCCTTCCCTCCAGACGGGATGTTGGGAGAGGGATCACGCTTGTCTGACTCAGTTGCTTCCCCCACTGCTCCTGGGAAATCTGTCCCACCTCCCATCCTGGCCGCCCTTTACTGGTCTGGGTAATGTTTTCTTACTGTGGTTTGGTTGCAGAGACCTGCCTTTGCTCAATTTGGCCACTGCTTAAGGAAGCCTCCAAAGAAAGCCTTGATAGGAGCATCATTCATAGTCCTGGAGGTGAAGGTGGCCACTGTGGCCATGCTGGGGACAGCTTAAGCAGCAAATACTCTGTGGAGATTCATTTTACACCAGCTCAGGGGCTTTGGCGCTGCTGCACACCAGTAGAGGAAGGTGCACAGGAAAAGCAGGGACAGCTCTGTGGCACAAACTCCTCTCAGACAGGGCTACTCTGAGCAGCAAGGCAGGTTTATCAGGGAGTTTTCTGCTGCCATCCCAAGCCAATTCCCCACCTGATCCCACCAAGATACTGTACTGTTTCACCCTCCTCCAGAAAAGCGGTGAAAACGGACCTTCACGATGGTCTTTTCAGGACCATCCTATTAAGCCATCTGTATGACCACATTGGCAGTGGGACCATACTGCAACACAATATGTTGCCTCAGCACAGGAAACACACTCAAGCCCCCAGCACTTGAGCTGAGGGGGATTTTTCTGTCTTTTCCATCAGCCACTGCTGTAAAGCTGTGATGAGAGGCAGCTCCATCCCCCAGCAGGAAGCTGTGTCTCATTAGCAGAGATAAACAATTCCTCTGAACGTGACGAGTCAGGAGAGCATATTAAATATGTCATTATCTCAAGGTTTTTTAATCCCTACTCCAGAACAGTGTGTTGAGGCAGGAGAGGACCCACCACACCCCAGCTGGCATCTCCCCCTTTTTGGGGGGTAGTGGGGAGCACCTGGGCAGGTGCCCTCACCCTTCACCCAGCCGAGCAAGCCTGGGCACTCCTTTGATTTCCCTTGCTCAGTTATCACAGCTGCAATAAAAAAATAAATAAAAACTACCCAGCCATTTACTTTTAAAACATCAACCAACACATTCGTTCAGTACCCTCCCTGCTTCAGGGTGGGCACCACACCAGAGCTCAGCAGCTCCAGTTCCAGCCCTTCCTCCCTGTGCACGTGGAGGTGGCAAAAACCACACCAGGCTGAAGTTCAGGCTGTAACAGGAGGAAGAAACCCCAGCAAAGCACTTTTACCATCAGGCAGGTGCGTGTCAGAGCAAGACAGCGTTGAAAACAGTTTGAGTTGTGACCTGTTTTATCATCTGCTGTTTTCGCTGGCGGCCTCGTGCACGCACACAACGTGTGCTGTATTTACAGGAGTCCCCTTGTCTCCCCAAGGCTGTCGCTGCCTCCCCTGCAGAGGAACCTGGTGCTCACGTGCAGATCAGTTCCTCACTGTTTTGTTTTATCCCTCATGCTGACAGAGCAGCTCCTGCCTTATTTACAGCGTGCAACTCACACGCTGCTCTGAACACAGAATTATTTATGTCCTCCTGAGCTTTTCAGGGCTCCTGGGTGCTGTGGCCTCAGCTCTCTTCCCAAGCAGTCGCTCACCTTCAGCACACGGCTCCAAGCTGTGGGGAGGCACCCAAGGCCCATTTTACAGACAGGGAGTGGGGAAGCTCTAAGTAGTTTCCAAGACTTTTGCTTGCCCAGCTGTCAGTAGCAAAGCTTGGATTTTCCAGAGCACCTTGTGTTATGGCAGAGGTTTCCACAGCCACACAGCCTCACTTTGCACCTGAGAGCACTCATTTGTACAAGCCACATCCTCTCCTCTGCTCTGCCTGGGGTACACACAGAGCACCCTAACAGCATAACACAAGCACTTAAGACTCCAGTAATTTTCCAGGTCAAAGCAAGCCATGATGCAGGGTCAGTCCCCAGTGCCATGGACACAGAAGCAGCCTCTTCCCATGCCTGCAGCAGGGCTCTCCCAGCCCAGGGACACAACCAGCCTGCACTGCTCCCAGCCCTGCACCTCTTTTTTTGGATCCCCAGGTACCAACATCATCTCACTTTCCCATGGCTCCCAACCATGCACAAAGCACCCATAAACCAAACCACAACACCCTGCTCCGTCTTACCTTGTAAATCCACTATGCTCAGGAGCACCACACCTCATACCCCAGCAAGCTCCTCACCTCCAGCCAGCAGCTCTGAGCAGCTCCAGCTGCTTTATCACCTCCTCCTCCTCTGCCAGGTGCCTCTGCCTCCCTGACAAGGGTCCCACTGCAGCAGAGCCTGCTGTCATACCAATGCCTCTCCCTCTCCAATCCTTTGGATTTTGAATCTGAGAGGAGGTAAAGTGAGAGCAAAGAGGTGCTTCATATGCAAAAAGGATTTGCAGTGTGTTGCAGGGTTGATTTGTGGTCCGTATCCACTATGACACAACCCTGCATCATCCCCAAGGCGGGTCTGACCCACGTGGTCACTCCTAGAGGCAGGGGCTGCAGGGCAAGTAATGTTGGGCTTTAACACACATATGGATGAGCAATAAACCCATTGGCACAGCTGATAACCCTGACACTCACCTCTGAAACTTCAACATTCGGTGTGGGACCTTGATGGTGTGTCTTAGTGCAGCTCAGCACGTGTCTCAGGACATGTGTCCCTGCAGAACATGCCAGCTTGGCTGTGCAGTGTCACTTTTGGGTGAAATGGGACAGCTGGACCTCCTCTGCCATTGCTCAGGCCTGTAGGTGGTAGACATTGTCACCTGAATGGGATAAGCCATCCTTCCCTCCATGGTCCCTGCAGGTAGGAGAGGACCATGCCACCGAGAGCACAAATCTCTGCTCTCTCTGCTACTCCTCAGTCCTGTGCCAGCTTGGACCTGGAGAAATTGTTCTTCCCTCCTCTAGATGAGCTCAGAGGCATGGGGGGGACAGTGTGTCCCCAGCCTTTTTGGCATCAGGAGCCATGACAGGCAGGGATGTGTTTGAGGTATTTTAGCCATGCAGTTCTTCCAAGGCAGAACACAGCTTTCCATAGGCTTGTAAATCGGCCAAGCTTAACTGAAATTTCCCAGAGACCATCTCAGGGAAGGCGCTTTCTACGAAAATTGCCCCCCGTGCCAAATTGAAAAGCCCTTTCCCAAAGGGCCTTTCAAAGGAAACAGCTCAGCCGTTCTTACAGCGGAGGCAAAGCTGCATCTTTCTGCCTTAAATTCATGCTCAGAAACAGCATCCTCCAGAGCCAGAGCCCCGGCACACTCCAGTTCAGCCCAGCAGATAACGTTTGACACAAGCAGCCAAACCCAGGGCCCGGTAATGGTGTGAGCCCAGCCGTGTGCCCACGATGCCCACACAGTGCCCAGGCTTTGCCTTCTCTCGTGACCGTTGTTGTTGTTCCAGGAGAACCCGTACCTGTGCAGCGACGAGTGCGACGCCTCCAACCCGGACCTGGCCCACCCACCAAAACTCATGTTCGACAGCGAGGACGAGGGACTGGCCACGTACTGGCAGAGCGTGACGTGGCGCCGGTACCCGGAGCCGCTGCTGGCCAACATCACCCTGTCCTGGAACAAGAGCATCGAGCTGACGGACGACATCGTGATCACCTTCGAGTACGGGCGACCCACCATCATGATGCTGGAGAAGTCGCTGGACAACGGGAGGACTTGGCACCCGTACCAGTATTACGCAGACGACTGCATGGAGGCCTTCAGCATGCCAGCACGGAGGGTCCGGGACCTCTCCACCACCAGTGCCAACAGGGTCCTCTGCACGGAGGAGTATTCCCGCTGGGCGGGCTCCAAAAAAGAGAAGACCGTCCGGTTCGAGGTGAGGGACCGCTTTGCCATCTTTGCTGGCCCTGACCTCAAAAACATGGACAACTTGTACACCCGGCTGGAGAGCGCCAAAGGGCTCAAGGACTTCTTTACCGTGACAGACCTGCGGATGAGGCTGCTGAGACCCGCCCTGGGGGGCACCTACGTGCAGAGGGAGAACTTGTACAAGTACTTCTATGCCGTCTCCAACATTGAAGTCACTGGCAGGTAACAGCTGCTGTATTTCTTTGGGCGTCTCTTCTCAGAGGGATGAGAAGAGGGTGTACTGCTAGAAAACTAAGCCATCAGCGTTTCTGCCGACAGATAACCAGTGTTTCTCCCTCTAACAGACTTTCTCCGCAGGCAGGGCAGCACAGGAAATAAAACAGATGTGTCCTTGCAGGGAACTGCTGGGGCACCTCCAAGGCTGTGTCTGAGGGAAAAGGGCTGTGTCCTTCCAAGGGCTGGAACACAACTTGGATGGACAGCCAGGATCTGAGTTCCCTCCCATACCCTGTCCTTCGCCGTGCAAACACAACCAACCGACGCCCAAAAGTGTCAGGGGTGATGCTAATGGATCTGGGGGGAGAGGAATGAAGCTCCCCACTAAACTCCAGGTCACTGCCAGTACAAGCAGGATGGGTCATCAGTGCTGCACCCCCTGGGGCAGCCCTGGCTGTGGCAGATGAAGTTTAGGGTGAGGGTAAAACCCCAGACAGATCCGGGGCAGGGGAAGCAGGGGCGGGGTTTGTTTCTCCTGGGTTTTGTTTTTCAATTCTCTGTACGATGCCATATGTTACGCTATGACATCAACAGAAAAAGCAAAGTAAGGTGGAAAAGTGCCGAGACGGCTAATTTCCCATCCAGCTCGTGCGAGACTTACAGGCGAGAGGGGACCGATCTCCCCATCACCCACCCCGTGCTAACAAGCATCACCACAGTGACAGAGGAGCCGTTTGTATCGGTTCCAAACTGTTTGCTACTGAGACTTGCAAGTAGAAATGTTTTGCAGGTGCCACCCGAGGCTGGCTTTGAACAGGCTCCAAGGGGAAGGAAGCTGCAATGAGGGATGGGAGAGCCCTTTCCACCTGCGAGGGCAGGCAGGAGGCAGCAGTGAGGGTCTTTCTCACGGTGTGGTTGCCTGTCTGGGATGAGCAGCTGTGGCTCTCAGCTGGACTGGTGGCAGGTCAGGGTGCCTACCATCAGGATTGCTCAGGGAGGAACCCTGGGGGGCTCAGGATCACGGGCAGAGGAGCAGAGAGATCTCCACATGTGTCTGCAAGTGCCCAGGTTTCAGTGCAATGTGCTTCTTTCTGCATAAATATGTGCAGAGAGACAGAGTTGCTGTTGTTCAGCCATGCTGGTGGAATTCTCCCCGAACCAGCATCTCCCCCCACAGCCAACTTTTAAACTCCCTGGCCAAGTTTAGCAGCAGAGATCAGTTCAAGGCATAAAATCCCTAAAAGGTCTATGAGAAGCAGTAGGGCAGGGGAGGAAAACCCTTTGAAACAGCCAGGTGTGTGTGTAGGGGGGTGTCACAGCCTCTCTGAGACATCCAAAATTCCACAGCCACCTGCACCCCGAGGCCGGCGCTGGAGAGGGAGGGTGAGGCTGCGAATGCCCGGTGGAAGCTGCAGTGCTGCTTTTTAGCTGGGGCCAGAACGAGACAGGTTGGGGTTTGTTGGCTGGCTCCTGGCGGGCTCCCTCTGGCTCTCTGCCGGCGTGGCCGGCTGCCCACGGCTGCTGCAGAGCAGCGGCTCCCGCTCGCCTCCGCTTCCCTCTTGGCTCTGCTCACCACGAGCTGCCTGACCCACTCCTGCCATGCTGCAGGGCCTCTGGGAGGACAGGGCTTTTCCTTGGCTGGGAACAGGGAAAACTCTGAAATCTGCTTTTTTTCAGCACATACTCCCAAGTCCTGAGCTACAGCGAGACCCAGCTTTGCACTGCTCGGGCTGTCCCAGCTTTCTGGGTTGGTTGGCAGGAGAGGGGGACACTCATCCTGGAAAAGGAAAAGGTCAATCAATGCCTGTCCCGTGCTGACTCTTCCAGCACTGGTGGGTATGGGGCAGGGAGGAGTGACCAGCTGAGGAGAAGTGGTGTGTAAGATGGAGAAGCCTCGTGTGAATTAGCTCTGCTCCTGTGATTATTCCAGTCCCAGCAAGCAGGTCTTTCACTGAAAAGCAATCTAATTCCAGCTGTAAGCAAAGCCAGTTACAGTGCAGAGACTAAAACCAAATTAAATCTTGTGTATGGCTCAACAAGGGATGGGTTATTGAGAGGAAGAGAGGAGAAATCAATGTGAGCCTGACAGGAGCCCTGTGCTGGGAAGGGGGAGGAAGGATGGGCAGAGATGGGGATGGACACACACTTCACTTCCAGCATATGGGAACAAACATGTCTGTGGAACAGGAGAAAAGTGCTGAGATAAAACTGGGGTGGTGTCAGGGATCCACTGCAGGGGGCATGGAAACAAGAGGGAAGATGATTTTGAAAAAATAAGGGCTCAAAGGCAAAAAGCAGCCAGAGAATTCTCCTCAAGAGAAGAGTGAGCATCCCAGGAGGCTGGAGGAGCTGTGCCTTGCCGTGGTGTGTGGTGTGTTTTGTCAGAGTGTGCAGCATTCCCTGTGTCCCTGTACAGCACCGGCATTTTGGCAGGCAGCTGGCAGTGCCCACAGGGCAATGAGAGACTTGGCAGTTCTCAGCTGATGTTCACATTCGAGGAAAGAGCAAAACTCTTTCCCCTCAGAGCAGACCAGGAGCCTGGGCAGTTTCACATGCTGCAGCCTTGGTTGGTGGGTTCTGTGATCTCTTGAGAGATGTTTCTGTGGTCCCCTATCCCCATGTGTTCCCGGGCCTCCATCCAAGCCCACCCCTTCTTTCATGCCTCAGCTTCCCACCAAGGAAAACCCCTCACCATAATCTCCCACAGCTTTTGGGAAAAGCAGAAAGGTGGAGCAAATGTCATGGGGACGAGGAGGTTTTCTGCCTTCTCTTCTCCTGTAGTCCAGATGGAGTATGGAGCTCAAGAGTTTGACAGAGGGTCTGGTGAATCGTGGGATTCACTGGTTCTTTTCTGGGTGTTGGTGCAATGGGCTGGTCCTTCAGGGTCTCCTCTGCATCTCCTTCCACAGCCTCAGTCAGGTCCATTTCTCCGTTCATGGCTGACAGTTTATTTTTACTCTCTTTCTTCTTGGTATCTCTTTCCTTTTCTTTTTTTTCTTTCTTCTTCCGTCCTGTCCCTATTGATCCACGAAGTAACTGGAGATGCAGAAGAATCAAGACAGGAATAGACACGAGCAGGCCCTTGGTTGTGTGTGTGCCAGGCAGGATGGGGAAGAGAAGCGGAAAGACTTTTCCCCACAGATCTCTCTATCCACTGCTTAATTTTCTCCTCGGTGCAGCAATGAGCTCAGGCATCTACTCAGGAATGGGTGAATGAGCTTTCCCTGCTGCTGGGGCTGACGGGCAGTGCGATGGAAGGCGCTGGTTCTCCTTCCATTACACACCGTGTCTCTTTGGAGTAATTTTTCCCCCCTCGTAACGTCAGTCAGTGCCGTGCTCAGCAGGCCACGCTCCATCACAGAGACATTAATAGGCTGTAATTGAAGTTAATGTGCCATGGCTGGGACATGTGGATCCAGTTAGGAGAAATCAGACTGAGCAGAAGTGAATCAATTTTAGGCTGATTTATATGAAGATTTCTCTCCTTCGTCGTCCCCTGCCCCACTGCATGCGCTGTCTGTCTGTCCATCCCGCTGGTGATGAGCAGTCCCTGGAGGAAGGGAGGAGGAGGTTACATTCCTCATCTCTCAGCAGCTCCATGGAACAGTGCCTCCTCTTGGGCTGTATGTAGCCAAAGAGGCACCAACAAGACGAGGTTTCCAGTTTTGTAACTGCATTTCTTTTCCTCTCTGCACCAGTTGCTTTTCTGAGGGTATCCTTGGCTGCTGCTCTGCTTGCACAAAAGAACTGAAGGAAAATGCCCCTTATGCTTGCCTGCTTCTTTCCCTGCCTTCCCTTTGTGTGTTCTTGGTGCCATGCTCAAGTGGTCTCCAAGAGGCTTTTCTCTCCACATGACTCGTGGAGTTGGCTCTTATGACTTTTCCCAGCCTGTTATCCTGGTGCAAACAGCCAGGTTCAGGCACTCCAGACCTGGAGGATCAAGACCACCCCCAAAAGTACCTCCTACAATAAATGGAGCTGATTGATTGTCAGTGGTACCCACATGCAAGGGATCTATTTTTCTGCATTTGTGATGAGTTTTGAGATGGGGGGGATGCTTGATTTTGCATTGCTGTTAAAGATGAAGCAATTCCTGCTCAGCCTGATCACTGCCTCCTGCTTTGCCCTCCAGGCCAGTTCAGTAAAGGCAGCTCATTGCAGTTCTCCTGTGCTTGTAGCTCAGCTCAAACCAGGGATGCCAGAACAAATTGAATCCCAGCTGCCCCCAGGCTGCTTTGCCCTGCTTGGTCATTCCTCCTTCAGGATCTGCTGAAGTTGTTGGAGACCCTCCAGCTGATCTTGGCTTCTCCAGCAAAACTGTCTCTAAAAAGGAGAAAAGAAGTAGGTTTGGTCTGTGGAACAATCTCTTGTTGAGGGTCTTAGATTTTGTGCCAGTGTCCCTGTTAAGCATCTCTCCCTGAGGAGCAGGGTGGGACCTGCATCACTGCTGCTTCACCAAAGGGGAACAGGGAGGATCTGGGGTGAATGATCTGTGGGAGCATGGGCTTCCCCAGCTGAACTTGCCCAGCCCCAGTGCTGGATCATCACCCCTAAAATAGCCACAGGCTCACCCGAACATCCCCCAAGAACTCACCCAGTGCCCCTCCAGCCCTGGGCCAACTGCTGCCCGTGCTCAGCAGCTTTGGGAAGACCACAAAAACCAGGGCAAGCAGAGACTGTGCCTGTTCCTGCTCCTTCCCCTGCAGCTCCTGGCAGACAGAACTCGGGTCCCAGGAGGTAACAGCATCCTCGTGTCAAGGACGGCCAAGTCTGCGCCGACGGTGCGCCGTGTTCCTCGGCCCGTCCTCGCCTCCATGCTGGGCAATCCCCAGAGAGCTGGAGAGCTGAATTTCCCTGGCATTCCTCCAGGCTGGAATTAGTTTTAGTTCAAGCAAAATCTTGCCTCCTGGTCATAAAGTTNGGGCAACTGTTTGCTTGAGTCTTGCAAAGGCCTCCACTCCCACTGCAGAAAGACGCAGGGCAAACTTTGCAGAGTGGGAGGGAGGGAGTTACCGAGAAACCCAGAGAGCTCCTCCTTCCCCCAGGCTCTCCTGACGCTTTGTCGATAGCCGGAGACAGATGCCCAAGGTCCTATTACCTGCTCCTTGCCTTTGGTTTGTGAAGGGTTTTATTTCCCCTCCGATTTCGTTGCCGAGTTGCGTCCGGCCCTGAGCGGATAATAGAATTTCATCGATAGACTGAGAAGGTGATGTATGTTAAAGCACTTAATATAAAGAGACTTCTACAGGAGCCCAAATTCAATTTGGCCAATGAACTCAATTGCAGGCATTATTGCATTCCAGGAGAAAGACCAAGAGCATTTATACACATTACTCTGCAAATATTTATGTTCACATATCTGTGTGATGTCCTCTTCACCCTTCCTCCCTTCTGTTGCCCGACCCCCTAATGGGGAAGTTTGGTTTCGTGTTTGCTTTTTAAGACAGCTTTGAATGTAAATAATGTTCCACCAGTCAGCAGGATCTTGACAGCTGGTGAGTGTCAACTTATTTCAAATAAATAGCCTCTTGGATGGGAACAGCCAGCTAGTGCTCTCTACTTTGGCATCTTTTAAATTGTCTCATCTTTGTAACACAAACCTCAAATAATTTCAAAGGGCAGAGAGGAGGGTGCTTTTCATCCCCACCACACAACCAAAAGTAAAAAGCCACAAGGAAAATAAGCTCACTCACTACATGTCCCTCTGACCTAACTTAGGGGTTTTTTTGCAGTTTTTTTGGCTCTCCACAAAACAGTGAAAACCAGAAGCCTCTTACTCTGGTTCAAGCTGAAAGACATAACACATTAAAATGGCTTTTCCTCCCCTTTAGCCCCTGGACCACAGGCTCGGGCAAGCTCTGAGCCCTGCTCCTGGCATGAATCAGCCACTGTTGCCTTCTTCAGCCCTTTCAGCCCCGTTCCAGGACTAGCAATAGCAAAGCTCTGCCAGAGTGATCTCCCAGCAAGGCGAATCCTCCTATAACTGCTCTCCACAAAGGGACTGTGCTTCTTCCATGGCCCAGCCATTAGAAGCTATTTTTACCTGCTTCCACACGCACAGATGGGCCAGAAACAATCCAAGCTCAGCACCCGTTATGCTTTGCCCAAAAGATTTGCTCCCTGCTTTTGCTGAGCTGCCAAAACAGTTGCAAAGGAGCAGGTAAAAGTGAGTAAGTGCTGGCCAGGCAGCTGCTGGGGCGTGCTGTGAGCAACGGCTGGGGATGACAATAGAGAGATGGAGAGGAGTTATTCATGTTTCCCCGAGAGCTGAGATCAGTTGAAACATCATTTTCCTTAGGGATGGAGAGGAAAGAGCTCCCTTCAAACACATCATCCCATGAGACTCATTAAAGGCTCATCAATTACAGCTAGAGCAAACAATTCAGGGGAAGCTCTGATAAGCCTTCCTTTGGCCGGCAGTCATTAGCAGCTCTCTGAGTGCTGCCTCTCCCCAACACCAGCGCAGGGACCAGAAAGGGATCAGGGGGGCAAAGCCAAGCCTAGAGCGGGGAGAAAAACAGGAGCCTGGTGGCCCAAAAGCCATCAGGAGGGGCCCAGTCTCCACAGAATCCGTGTGGCCAAGCAGCAGCAACTTCATGGCAAGCACAGGGTGGAGAGGACTGGGTAGGCTGAGCAGGAAGGAGACTTTGAAAGGAGATGGTGGCCCACTGTGGTGGACTTCTGCTGCTCTATGTCCTCTCCCAAGATTTTTTAATGAGCTCAGGGCAGTCAGTGTTGTCTCATGGGAACTGGGCGAGAGGTGCATGGGGACAGAGCAGCTCTCTTTGGTCTCCATCCAGCAAGTGATTCCTCCAGCCCTACTGCACTTTTCTTTTACCTCTTAAAATTGGAAGTTTTTTCTTCCTCTGGTTTTAAGCATCACCTGCATCAGGCCTGAGAGGGGGTGACAGCACCCTAAGGCTGTCTCAGCCCCACAGGGAGGGAAAGGAGGAGATGCTCTTTGCCTTTCTCTGCGTTACTTCCCTGCTCTGCAAGTGGAGTTATGGACAGAAAAGAGGTTGTAAAACATGTAAGAATCCTTGGAAGGAAAACAAAGGGCTGGGATGGCTTTTTAAAATGACTTCAGAAGTCATTATTAATGAAAGCTCAGGGAAAGTGGCTGTTGTCTCACTCCCAGCACAGCTTCTGCAGTTTTGCTGCACTCACCCCTTTCCTCTGCACGGGCATCACTTTCCCTCACATGTGGGCTTGGCACCAGATTCCTCTCCAACCACTCACTGCTGTGACCTCCAGGATGCTGACTTGGAGAAATTCAGGAAACTGTTCTTTATGGCTGGAAAAAAGGACACTTTCCTGTAAACTTTCCTTGGCACTCCAAGCTCCATGATGTTCCCTGGTGGAGGCATTGGCAGCATCCGAACACGGTGAGGAAAAGCAGCAGCTGAACGACCTGCGCTAAAATGAACTCCTAAAAAACCCCTTGTGCAAAATGTAACATCTTGGGCCACACATTGCTCCATCCACCCTTGCTGGGAATGGAATGAGCCCGTTTCTGCTCAATGCAAAATGCAGTTGTGTGACCTCCCCAGTGCAGGATGGGCGTCTCCAGGCCATAGTTGTTCCCATGGATGTACTCTAGAGCTGCTCTCCTTGGGCTGCTCCCCACTGTGAGTGCCTCCCGCACTGTCACTGCAATCCTTGACCCTCAGCTTAGAGGAGAAACACTCCCAGCTCTTCAGATCTCCAGAGCCAGAGAGACCATATTGCAACCAGCACTTTGCTGGAGCAGCCCCGGGGCTGGAGCAGGGCCATCACTGCCTTCTGCAGGACACAGTGCAGGTGCCTGCCCCGCTGCTGCTATTTAAGCCTCATTGCTAAGTAGCTCCTAACCTTTCCCTTCATCCTCTCCTTCCTGCGATGGCTGGCGGCCGAGGAAGATGAGCAGAGGCAAGCAGGACCAGCAGCTCCCACCAAGGGGACTGGGCTAATGCCATTTACTCCAGTCTCCGCCAGCTGGGTCTTGGCTGAGGAAAGACATTTGCAGAGACCATCAGCGAGCACATGTCCTTGGGCTGCAGGCCCAGAGGAGAAGGCAGGGAGGCCTGAAGAAGGGGCTGAAGCTGAACCTCTGAGGCACAGCAGGAAGGCTGGGACACAGAAACTCTCCCCCAAAACGGGGCTGGCAATCAGTGCTCGGCTGTTGGCCATTAAATAATGCAGCCTGATTGATTGGGCTGAAAAGTGCTGTGCTGCAGGGTCAGCCTGCTGGGGTTACAGTTCTCTGCTTAGATTGATGATCCTCAAAGGTCGAATTCAGAAAGCAATTCCCTGGTAAAATTGAGCCTTTGGATAACAAAACCTTTGCAGTGGCAAAGGGCAAGTGAGAAAAATCAGTGACCTGGGCACAGGAAGGCAAGGCAAACAAGTGCCTCTGCTTTTTGTTTGTTAGTTCTTGTTTGCACAGATTCTCTGGGAAAAACAGCATCCACTACACCCACATGCAGTGGTTGAAGGATGTCCATGAGCACCCATCCTATCTCCATCCCACTGGCCAGGGTGGGAAGGCAGCTGGGACTGTCCCAGGAGCTGGTTCTTGGCTCCCAGCCCTTCCCAGCAGCAATGTGTGTGTATGAGCAGACACATCTGGCTGCTGCCTCATGCCTTGCTCTCTAGGCAGCAAGAAGTCTGAGTCCCACTGCTTGGTGAAGGTTTTGTATCTGGAGCCAAATGAATGGTGAACAGGTCTCACCCACCTGCACTGCATCAGCTTGGAGCCACTAAAAGCACCCCAAAACATCTGCTGGGCTCCTGGCAGGGAATGCCAGGAGCAAGGATGTGCTGTGTGTGGAGGAGGTTGAGGCTGTCCCAGGACACCTCAGGGACCGAGTGTTGGCCATGCAGGGCTGACATCCCCACTGCAACTAGTCCTTGGGTCACGGGCCAAGCACTACCCTCCACGTCATCCCACACTTTGGGGAAAACAAGGGCCATGACAGTCCTTGCCTGCCTTGTATCCACTCTCCTGGGGACAGTAAACTCCCCTTCAGCTGGAACATGAGGCTGCACCCTGGAGCTGATCCCATCCCCTCGCTCCCAACAGAGGAGGGAGGAGAGCTGCAGCTCCCAGGAGCTGTTGCTCTATTCTGGCTGGGCCCAGAGCAGCAGTGGTGAGGCTTTGACCTGCTTTAACCCACTATCTTGCCTGCTTTGCTCTCGTCTGCTTGTTTTGAAGTGAGAGAAGGAGGCCAAGCTGTGTGGACGCTGAATAATTCAGAGCCAGGCTCCGCAGCACTCTGGGGCTGGGCATTGCCTCTGCCAAAGGGCTGGGGCAGCTCAGCCGAAATCCTTCCTCACCAAAGGCAAAGGGGACACGGAGCAGCTGAAATTCAGCCTCCCTTTTGTGTAGGTACCAGCCAAAGCCACTTCCTTTCCCTGGACTTTTGGATTTTTGACTTGCTCCCAGGACACCGATGCTCAGAGGCTGTTAATGCTTTCAGCTGTGACGTGGCATCTCCAGCTCTCACTAACACACAGTTTCAAGTGGAGCATGCTGAGTGTGTCTGCCTCTGCTCCCCGGGCCACGTTTTCTTCCTCCCTCCCTTTTAGAGACTGCAAAATTCCCTCTTCTGCTTGGTCAGAGACAGGGCAGGGTTGTAAGACGGGGAGAGAGAGCGTTCATCCAGCTTATGCTGAGCCTCTGAGCGGGGTTTGCTAGAATTAAGGGCAGGGAGGGGAGGGGGAGAAAAAAAAAATCATACATGAGGTCAGATAATCCAGCCATGCGTGAGGAGAGCACGGCAGAGGCAGTCTCAGCGGGTCAGGCAGGTGGCTGGGGAGCTTCTTTGGGGGCTCCAGAGGAGAGGGAGAGAGGCACCAGGAGCAGGGGGCTGCACCAGCAGCTGGGATCAGAGCTCCCAGCCTAATCCAGGCTGTTTATCCCAGTGCAGATAGAGCACAAGGAGCAGCAGGCCACGTTTCCTCAATGTTCTCTGCATGCAGTTTGTTCCCTCAGCTCTGCATCTCTTGAGCATTTAGCCCTGTAAAACGAACTGTTGTCCCATCAGACTTTTCCACCCTGCACATAAGGCTCAGCATTACTGTTTTTCTAATGGTTCTGCTTCTGAGAGTGTAAATTATTGCACAAAGCAGGGAAAACCATCAGGCTGTGCTAGGGATCGACTGTCTGGAATGAAATGAGATGTTTTGGTCCCCAAAGTCTCTGTCTGATGGCCTGAGCTCAAGCCCAGGAGTCACCAGAGCCACATGTGAGTTATGGGCTCAGTCTCTGTGCTCTGCACAAGTCACCTCCGGAGTCTGAGCAACAGGAATTATTGTGCATGAAGATAATTATTCCCTGCATACTGCACTACAGCTCATTAAAAGTTTCTTAATGTTTGCAAATTGCTGAATAGTGTTTTTAGTTGTTGCCTTCTCTGATGAGGCAGGGACTAACAGGCAGGTTCTGATGGTGACTTGTTCTCTGTGTTATTTTGGTCACAGCAGGCTGAGGCTGTGCTGCACGTAGGGAAAAGGGTTTGTGCTGTGCACAACAACACTCTTGACTTGAGAACACTGTACAGGAGGCAAGGGCTGAGCCCCACCAGTGTTGGCCATGCTCCTCCATCTAAAGCCAAAGACTGCCTCCGAGTAAAAGTCTTAGTCTGGGATAATCACCTGGATTTCTGAATGGCCTAAATGTCAGTGACTCCTTCCTGAATTCTCAGGGGAGACATTGACATACCATTAAACAGTTTTGCTACTGCAGTAGGATGGTGGGAGAAAAGGGTCTCTCATCTGGGACTAGAGACTGCAGATCCACCTTGAGCAAGGAAGTGACCATCGTAACCCCAACACCAGATACGTGGGGAGAACAGTTGAGTTCAGTGAAAAAGTCCCGCAGAAGGAAAAGGAAAGGGGTGACCAGCCTGGCTTCAGCACTACACTTTTGGCACTGCACCAGGGGCGAGGAGCAGCAGCAGTAATGCTTGACAGCTCTTCATGTCTTCCTCCTCCAGGTGTAAATGCAACCTCCATGCTAACCTGTGCACCTTCAAAGAGGGCAGCCTCCAGTGCGAGTGTGAGCACAACACCACGGGGCAGGACTGTGGCAAGTGCAAGAAGAACTTTCGCTCTCGGTCTTGGCGAGCAGGATCCTACCTGCCTCTCCCTAACGGGTCCCCCAATGCATGTGAGTAACCTGCAGTGAGCCAGCCCTGGCTGCACAACACCCACAGATGGGAGCAGGGTCTCCTCTGGTCCTTCTCCAGTTGGAATCAGTGCAGGGTGCTCAGCTTTCAAAAGGGAAGCGGGTGTTTACCCCCTGGTAACAGAGAAATGAAAGAGGATCTGATGGTTGCAGGAATGATGTGTTGGCTACTGGTAGATGAGTGGTGAGTCTAAATAATGGTCAGGAATAGGGAGGATGACCTCAGGCCAAGATAGAGGTCCATGGCTTTGTGGCCATGCAGCTTAGTGTCCTTTGAAGAAAGGATCATTTAGCCACAGTGGAGCATTGGCTGTTGAGCAGTCCACGGGCTCAGCTGCAGGAGTGCAGGTTGATTTCTCCATCCTGTTCCCTGCATGTCAGTGTTTCAGGGAAGCGCCGCGAGATGCGGTCCCTCTGCGCAGCCCCCGTCTCATCCAATTGCTGCTGGAACGAGGCTCTGACAGAAGCAAAGGCGTGCAGGAGAGATGAAGGATGCATCCCCACCATCGCTTGAGCAGGGGAATTGGAAACATCACAGATGGGCCAGTTTCTCCTGGGTTTCTGTCCAGTCCACATTAGCAGACTTGTTTAAATGTTACGAAGCCACAGTAGCCACTCTGGCCTTTCAAGCAGCAGCTTTGAGCATTACCAAAGAGAATCTTTTCCCTCTCTCCCCCCCCAAATTTTTTGAAAGATTTATGTGCTTTAAGATGATCAAAGCTGAAATTCAGGCTCCGAAGGCCGTGACGGGAATGTTTGGTGTGTGCCAGGGCTGGTAGATGAGCAGGTTCTTTGAAAGGGAACGAGCTTGTCAGCTCCCACCAAGCAGCTGCATTGCTTCAAAGGAGCCTGGGAGAGTTTCTGGTGTTGACAGGCACAGACATGCTGTTCTGTCTCTTTCCCTCCCCTCCGTTCCTTGTGTCTCTTCCTATTTCTCTTTCTCTGCTTTCTTCTCCCATTCACCTCTCTTCCCATCTGTCATTCAGTCTTCTTCCTCCTCCCCCACCCAAACTCTGTCTGCTGCTTCCTCCTCCCCACATCAGCATCCCCTTCCTCTGCAGCACAGGCAGTTCTCTGAAGCCTTCTCCTCTTAGTAGTCCTACCTCTTCCATTGCTGCTCCTGGGCTTTATACTCATGCAAAGCTGAGACTTTCCACGATTCAGCCCCTTGTTACAGCAGGGAGGACCACGGCCATTAGTCTCCCAGGTGCTGAAAGCCAGAAGCTGGTCCTTGGATGGGCTTTGAAGCCTGTGCTTTGCAGTGTCCTGGGGAGCAAGTGCTGCAGTGGGAAGAATTCAGCCCACTGAGAACCGCCCTATTCAGACCCTACAGCTCATCCTTAGCCCACCGAGCCTCAGAGGATGTGCTTGTCCTTTGCTGGGCTTTGATGGCAGGGCAAGGAAACAGTTGACAGAAATACCTATCAGCCAAGACCACACTGATTTTCCTTGCCCAGGTGAAAGGTTTGGGATGCCAAGACCCCAGACAGCACTGAAGTTGCTTCTGTGGTTTGACAAACGCAGCTTTTAAGGCTGTTGCAGCAAACTGATGTGCCCATGAGCAAGAACCCTGCTAATTAATTGCCTACATCGTGTGTCTGTGTGATCTGCTGATAACAGAGCTGACAGTGTCCTGCTTCCACTGACTGGGCATCTTCTTGTTTTTTCCAGGTGCAGCTGCAGGCTCACCCTATGGCAGTAAGTAAAACCCTAACTGAAATGCTGGCATTTAACACAACGGTGCATGGTCCTTGTGGATGTCACTAGGAAAAAGAAATATGGTTATTTTCTGTCCATTATCATTTTCCAGGCAGTAAGTCTTCCCTAATTGTGCCTCATTTTCTGTCTTGTCAGAGAGTCTTATATTTTCTTTCTCTGACTTCAGTAGCCTCATTTTGCCTCTTCCTCTGGCATGGTTTCCCCCCATGAGGTTCGTTAGTATGGCAGCCGGAAAGGAAATAAAAAAAGACTCTTCAAAATCACCAGTGCTCACTGTGAACCCTCCCCACCCCCCAGTGTTGCAGACTTCTGCTCTGAGGAGGAGCTGGGTGTGAATTATTTGGCATAGAATCCAGTCTGGGTCACCTTGGGCTATCAATAAAAAAATGCATAGAGTGTGTGTACATCTGTATGTACACGTGTATGTATATGAACATATGTCTGTGAAGTGTCAGCAGCAAAGGCAGCAGAGCTCAGTGGGGATTTCTGCTGCAAGATTGATGGGTTGAGAGGACTCCTTATTTAACAAAGCTGGAGGTAGTTTGATATCAAAGAGCCTGGAGTTTTGGGTAAGCAGACGCCTGGGTTTGAATTTTGTGGCTCAGAATTCCCCTCCAGAAGAAACAAATCAGCTGAATGAATAATGAATTCTTTGGTTTGCAGGCAAGTGGGAAGAATTGGAGGAGAAATTGTTTCAGAGAAATACAAATGCAATTAAGAAAAATGCACCTAACTGAAAAGTGGAGGACAGGTTTTTTGGGTAAATGAACCACATTTAGATTTTAAGCAGTCAAACGCTTAAAATTTTCAAATAAAAAAGTCTTCCGTAAGTAATGGAGGATTAAAAAAAATGTGTTAATAGTACAAAGTATTCTTCACCTTTCTGATCAAAACCACTTTGATAACTCTTTTTTATTTCCCTTAGCAAAGCTTGGCATCCTCAGTGCTACCTTTGTTTCCCTGGAAAACATTTCCCATCAAAGTTTTCTGCTGGGGAGAAGCTTTGGGGGTGCTGGGAGCAATGTTCAGGAGGTGGACAGGAGGGATTTGTGTCCAAGGCCAGTTAAGGAGAGATTATTTAGCCCACATAGGAGACTAGAAGTGACCTAAATTAAGTATTTAAACTAGCTCAGGGCTATTATGAAATTAAGCATGATAATCTGCATGAAGCAGTGGGACAAACAAGGACAGGAGGGCAGCAGGTGTAAGTTAAGTAGGAATTTGTGTTTGAGTGTTATTTCAGTTCGGGCTGTTGTGATGCCGTACCCGGAGCTGCTCCAACCCGGCTCCACAGGGGTTTCCTGACCCAGAGCCATCCTTTAAGTTAAAGGGTGCCAGTGGAAATGAGCTGCTGCCAATGGCCCTGGTTGGTTTTGTTGGTGCCAGGTATTTTGGGGGTGGCAGAAGGGAATGGTGCTGTGTAAGGAGCATGGCTGGGCAGTGGAAGCACACCTCCCTCCTGCTCCTCACCCCATCCCTGCCCAGGCCTGCCTTCATTTCCCCTTTTCAGCTTAATTGGCCATTAGTTGATGATAGAGCTGTAAGTATTTAAGCCAATATCTGCACCAACAGAGTAAGCTGATACAGCCCCAGCTCCAGCCCCTGCACACACACACGCGCGCTCCTGCGTCCGGCGTCATCGAGCCACCGTCGCCTTAATCCTCTCGGTGCCCCAGTTGTGACTGTTCTGAGAAATCAGTCACCAGTTCAGCCCAGCAGCAGCAGCCTCATGGGTGTGTGAGCTGGCAAGGAAACCCTCCATTCCCCCCAGTAAGTGCCTCCCACCTCTTCTCTTTGCTCGCCAGCATATGAGCGACCGCAGCGGGTAAACACCCCAAAAACCACCACCGCAAAAACCACCACCACGACAACACCCAGCACCACCTCCACCACCACTTCAACCACCACCACCACCACTACCACGCCCTCACCAGCCACCACCACCCAGCCAGGTGGGTGCCATACTCTCTGCCTCACTCACAGGGCAGGATTCTGCTTCCAGGCTCCTCTCTTCAGCTGCTTCCCACGGGGCTGCCAGGGGACCTGGATATCTGCTCTGTAGGATAATAAAGGGACATGGATAAAAATCACCCTGACTTGGTTCACATCCTCCAAGCAGCCTTGGTTTGCTGTTGTCTCTATTCAGATCCTGTCTAACACAAGCCAGGGACAAGTATTATGGTCCCTATAAGCAGGGACATCCACAGCAGGTCCACCTCAAAGCCAAGAGAGAGCCACCCCATGGGTTGCCATTGCCCGTCACCAGCTCTGTTACCATCAGGCCAGCAAGAAGTGAAGCCAGGACTGGATGTTGGGGGAACCATTGCTTTTCCCTGTTTTTTCTCAATTTTGTTGTTTTTTTTAAAAGGTTTTCAAAATCCATCCCTCCTACAGACACTTGGCATGGCTGGCATGGCTGCAAGAGGTGCTCTCTTAGAGCTCCATCACAAGGCAGGGCAGGAAGGCAAGGAAGATTTTATTGTCCATAATAAATTTAAACCATATATCTCTCTGGAAGGAGAGGGAAATTACACTCCATCCTGCTTGATCCCTGTCCTCCTGCTACTTTCCACCAGACCCAGAGCAGCCCATAGGCTTTGCTAAGCCAGGGATGGGCCAGCAGGTCAAGGGAAAAGCTGACTCTGTGCCGGCTCTCCCAGTCCTGCACCGAGTCCCTGGGGCCAGACTGGTGGATGTAATGCAAGTGGCTGCACCTGCAAGGGCAGTTTTCCCAGGACAGAACCACACTCCCAACATTCCCCAGGCAGCTGCTGTACAAACAGCCAGGGAGTGTCTGGGGCTGGAGCTCACACACGTGCCACAAACATCCCTTCCTAATTTCCAAAATCACACCGTGGAGGAAAACTTTTGTCCTTCTGGGGGTTCCTTCTGCCTTTCCCCCGTGTACAAGGAGACAGTGTTTTCACTTGTCTTTTGGAAATGAGCAGATAAAACTTAACAGCAGGACTTTTTTTTTAAAGCTTCTCATGGGGGAATTAGACACGCATTCCTCCCCTTGCCATGCTTTCAGGGCCTGATATTTCCCAGGAGGACGTTTTACACCCACAGTATGTTAGTAACAGTCTGTCTGGGGGAGCTGCCAGAAGCCAGTCAAAGGGATGAGGAAACCTGATTGCATGTTTATGCAAATATAGATATATTCATGGAAGTACCCTGCTTGAGGAGTTAATCAGGAAGCCGAGGGTTCAGGGCCAACTTCCGTGGAGTTGGAGTGACCCTGGAAAAAGCATGCAAGTCTCAGCTCTGTTAAGAAGTATTCCTCACACAGATCCATGCTGTGGGTGCAAGAAGAGGTTCATCCACTACCCCTGCCCAGAGCTCACACCATCACCATCGCCCCAGCAATGGCAGGTGATCACATCTACATCCACACCAAGTGCTTGGGGGTCATTTGGTTTTTATCCATGCTCACCTGTAGCAACATTTTAGGGCTATTTTTTTGCTGTGTATGTGTGAGTGGTGTGCCTAGTGCCTCTCTTGTGTGTGGTTTGCAGTGCTCTGCCTTGTATCATACATCTGGTGCAGATGGGATGGCATCTGTAGGGTTGGGGGTGGTTGGGGGTGAGTCTCTCCTGCCAAAAAGTGCTCTGAGGGACCCGAGAGACATCATGCACCTTGGGGTTTATTCCTTTTCCAACACCTCCTTCCTGGGCAGAGAAAATACTTTCCTAATGTTTTCATTAATTGATGGCAAGGGACAAAATTAATAAACTACAGCCCAGGTGCCAGATCCCTGCCCTGACAGTCAGGCCTGAGCTCCTTGCTTCTTCCCCCCATCCAGATCCCCATCTGTGCTTCTGCAGAGCCAGGTCTCACACCTGAGTGGTGTTCATGGCAGTGGAGACAGTCCCTGGAGGGGCTGCTCCACATAAGAAGGTGGCCAGGGCCACTCAGCAGCTCAGGGACCAGCTCTTACCTGGGCAACATGCTGGAATTGATGTTAGTGCCTTTGACCAGCAAGAAGGAATCAAGGCACAGCCTAATTCTGGTCCATTCTTGGCCAGAGATATTCCTCCTCCTCTAGTCCTGCAAAATACAAAGTATTTCTTTAAATACCATGATGCCCCAAGGGGCTGCAGATCTAACTCACCTGGACCTCAAGCGAAACACCCTGAGCTCATGGTAGGACACATGTTTGCAGGAGACACAATAACCCCAGGCTGGGTCAGAATCCCAAAGTGAGATTTAGAAGCATTAAAATCCCTCCTTGCTTTAAAGCCAGCTCAGTCAGGCAGACATTTAAAAAAGTCCTGTCAGAGCCCTGCCCCATCCCTGCGCTGTTTCACCCTCTAACTGACACGCTGTCTTCTGCCTTCTGAATTTCTGCTTCCCACCATAAGCAAGCGTCATCAGACCAGCCTCTGAGTTTGCTGCCTCTGTGCCCGTGACAGAAACACAGAAAAAAACAGGTATTTAAAGCCAGACCGACGTGTTTTTCCCTTCTCCTTCGTGCCTCCGCACACTAGTGGGTAGCAGCAAGGCAGAAAGCAACGCTGCACGTAGGCTCAGAGGAGTAGATTAGATTTGGGTTGTCTCTGGGTTGCATGGATCTGCTAGACATCTGCTTCCTTTGGCTGCTCGTGGTGTTTTCCGTGGTCAAGGTGGAGTTGTGGTCGTGTCTGTAGGATGCTTTTGTGCCTGGTCGCCTGTTGTGTGGTGAGAAGGGAGAGAAGAACGAGTTTATGGGCAAGGTCTGTGGTCTGAAGGCAGTGGAGGCTGCCAAAATGGGTGGAAGAAAGGGAAATTGCAGAGTTACCCTAAGGAGGATGAGTTAAGTGCTATTCTCCTTTGCCTTCTGCAGTTCTGTCATTTCAAAACCTTCCTTGAAACCTATCAGATTCTTCCTTGCCATTTGTTATATTTTACCCACGTTCAAAATAAGCAAAAAAACCCTATTTTTTTTAACTGCTTCAATTTCCCACTCTGGTTCATGGCAGTTTCAGCAATGCCAGTTCACTTCTGGGGAAAACAGAACCCACCTTTGTCCTGCTTGATGGTTGTAAGCACAGACAGCCTGGCTTTGTGGAGATCCTGCAGAAAGGGGAACTCTGTTTATGTTTTGAGGAGGACTTTTTTAGGGTCCTCCCCCACTTCTCCAGCACTGTTTACCCCAATGGTTTTTGCAATGAAGTGTGACTTCTTGGTTCAATTTATTCTACTTCCCCAGAAACCCACTAAGAACAGCAATTTCCATCAGTGTTGCCCATTGTTTCCCATTTGTATGAACTAGATCTGGGGGTAAAATATGTCTCTCCCCCTCCCAAAATGTAAAACTATCCATTATGGCCCAGAGCTACAAGGGAAAGGTTCTCAAGATAATGAGCATTAATAATTTTCCTGGCTCTGTAAATGCGATTGAGTGGAGGTGTATGTGAATGACTAAAAAGCAAAATGCCTCCAGGGCTGTTTTTTATTGTGACTCTAATTAAACCCTTGCCAATTTGCACAGGGCTTTTTCATATTCTCTTTAACACCATATTAATATCAATTGATTTCCACTTTCCAGCTGAAAAGGACAATGTCTATCACCTTCTCCTAGAGCTCGTCATTAAAAAAATAATTTTTTTTCTTTTTTATTCTATATTGTTTATCATCCCCTTGACAAGGCTGGGAAATCACATTTCTCTCCTACTCGGGTTTGTCCTTTGAAACTTGGCAAGGATCAAGAGGGGTTTTTTTTTAATTTTTTTTTTTCTCCTCCTCCTTATGTTACCCAACTGGAGCTTGAAATTAATAATATGGCTTTTAAAATTTTTAGTCCTTGGTTTGTTTTCTAGCAAACCTGAAGATTGTTACCAATACTGAGGAGCTGGGGAGGGGGATGGAGCCAATGGGGGTGAGGGTTTGCAGGGAAACCAAACAAGCTATAAATTCTTGCTGGTTTAATTTCTCCACAATTTGATATTTTCTGAGGGAAGAGCAGAGGCTGAAAGAGGGTCTGGAAGTTTGGGTTAGAAACCAGGACTTGGTGCCTCCATCCCAACACACCTGTGGTGTTTCCAGTGCTGTTATTCCAAAGCAGAGAGATGCAGAGCAGGTGCTGAGGTCCTGATGCAAACACACAACAAAGCCCCATGTGTCCAGCTGGGCTGAGGACTGGCAGCTCATCACATGCTGCCGTCCTACACTTCTCCATCCACGGGCTTCCCAGCCCCTCTGGTGCCTGAGGACACGCCAGCTACCTCTGGCATGGAGCAGGTGCAACAAGCCACAGGACACAGGCTTGGAGCAGCTTGATTTGGGGTCCTGGCTCCTCATCACAGTTCTGCAGGGCTCCTTGCAGGGTACCAGCTCTCCCAGCACGTCCAGTAACGCAACTTTTCCCTCTGCTCGCTGCAAGACTACACGGACTTGTCGGCGGCTGCCCCGCTGCAGGTGGGCTCTCCCCCGGCCAAGGCTGGCCCAGGAGCAGAAGGTAGGAGCCACATGGCTGAGCTGGTACCTGCCAGCGAGAACCAGCTCCCAGCTTTAGTTTCTAGCTCTGAATCTCTGCTTTCCATGGCTCTCTCCTCCTCCCACTTGGGCAGAAGCTCGGGGTTTGTCTGTGCCCTACGTGCAGCTGGGGACGTGGCGAGGCTGGATTGAGCCTCGGGGTTTAGCTGTGTACATGAAAGATGAGGATGGTAAGTGGTAGGAGAGATTGTTCACAGCTTGCTGCTGGGGTGAACGGAGAGGATCATGGAAATCCTGCCATCTCCTGAGACCACAGTCTGTCTGTAGGGCAGAATCACTCTGCAGATGGGTAGGCCTGTGTTGTCTATAGCATAGATGCCTTCTTATGTATTTCCTTGCTTCAGGTATCCTGTGTGGCTGCCTAAGGTGAGCTGCTCCAGGTGGGAACCTTGAGAGGTTTCACACTTGCTGTTGAGACTAAAGCTTCTCCTCCTCAAGGTTTTCACTAGCACATACCCTTCAGCAGCTGCCCTCTGGTGCTCAGCTCCCATTCCCTATCCAAGATCCTTCCCTTCCAGTGCAGAACACGATACCCTGCGCCTGTCTCTGGCCTCACAGAGAGACAAAGCTGTATTTGATGCTGTAACAAGGGACAGGGCCACACCGTGGCCATTGGGGCCAGGTGATGCTGACAGTCTGCTGAACAAGGGGGGCTCTTCTGAGTCCTGACAGTGGTCTGTAGGTTTGGCTTCTCTCCATACTCGGATAACGTAAGGACCACATGTCAACTCTCAGCCTTCCAGCAGCTCCCACACCCTTCCCTTTGGAATATTTTTCCTGTCTCTCATCACACTTAGAGATGCTAATATTCAGGAGACTTTGTCTCTCATTCCTGCTTCAGCACATCCTCAACCAGATACAGCTCCGCCGACCCACCCTAGATACCTGCCTAGAGCTTCCAGTGTCCCTTTGCCACCTTTTTAAGCAAACAAGGGGGATCTGTATTAAATGTGATGTTCTCTCTGATGCCACCTGTGATGACCCACCAAACACAGCAGCACTTGGACGCAAGCTGAAGCCACCAGACCCTCCCAAGAACATGCGAGGTAAGGCCGTGCCCATCCCCAAGGTTGAGGCAGGACAAGTTTCCCCCTCACTGCCTTAGGTCAGGACACCCCACCATCAAACAATCTGCTCTCCTCCTTGGAGGGTCTGTCTCAGCTCAGTTCTGCTCATCCAGCCCCATGGAGATCTTTTTGGAGACATGTTTGAGGCTGGGAAAGCCCAGGGGCACGCCAGCTGCTTCGGGAAGGGGTTTTGTGCCATGGAGCGAGAAGCACATGCCTTTCCCTGGCAAAATTAATTGGGCGAGACTAATTAGGCTGATGGGCTGCTCTAGCTCATTAGGGCCAAGCCTCATTAGCAGATCACCCTGCTCCCAACACCCCATGGAGCCTTCTGACAGCCATGGCCTCTTTCTCATGAGGACCAAGCGCAAATGTGGGAGTTTCTACAAAGAGACATGGCCCATATTGGTGAAGGAGGGTCTGGACGCTGTTCCAGCCCACACTGGGACCAGGGGTAGCTGTGGAGACCTGTAGAGACCTTGGTGTTGCAGCAGCCTCAGAGATAGTGTCAGAGGCAGGAGCTCAGGCCTGCTCTGACCACGCTGAGCCCTGGGATGGGCATCACAGCCACCTCCTGCCGTTGCTGTCAGGATGTGACCAACACAGGTGGTTGTAGCTGGCAATGCCCACCCAGTGCCTCCCTGAGCACCACAGCACTTCCAAGGGCTTGCACTCCACAAAAAACAGTGGGACCCACTCCCAAACACCTCAGTGCTGCTCAACCTTGCCCCTCACTGGGCTTATCAAAGCACAAACTCCCCAAGCACCAACGAAACCCCATCACCTCCATGGCACTGGGTCATTCCATGTGGGACAGGGGTCTGGCAGCACAGCACCATCTCAGCTGGGGCAGCCAGTCCAAGTGTGCTGGGCTGGCCCTGGGAGCCCTTTCCCCACCACAGCACTCAGATGTGTTTTATCCTCCGATGTAGCAGCTCCGAAGAGCAAACCAGGGCGCACAGCACAGTCTGCAGGCAAGAGGCACGGGAAAAAAACAGGTATGTGCTGGTGGGGACAGACCAGGCTGGAGCAGCACCTGCTCTACAGAACTCTGTAGCAACCCTTGCCATATACCACCTCTGTAGTGCTCATCCTCCTCACAGATATTTGGGTGCCAGTCGGCGTGACCTCCGTCATGGAAGTCATGGCTAGTAGATCCTGGTTTTGAGATGTTTAGACTTGTAGATCCTTATCCCAAACAACCTGATCCACACCACCAAACCCACATCAAGGAGAGAACGTGTGAATAGCTCCCCCCCAGCTCTGCGATAGCGCTGTGCATAGAGTTTTTCATGCATCAAACTTCGAGGAGGGGAGGAAAAACAAAAGGAATTTAGCAGCTACCAGCTGTCTGGTGCAGAAATAGATGCCAGCGCTGCCAGAGGAGTGCATTTGGCTTGGCATTGTTCTCGTGGCAGAGCTGTTTTCATGGCAGGGTAGGACATGGGGTGGTACTAAGCAGTGAGAAAAAGCGTGTCTCTGATTTTTCCTAAGTGGCCTCAAAGAACTCAAAACTCATCCGGCTCAAACCAGACTCTGGCCCTGTGGCTCCTATTGAAACATATAAAGGTAAGAGGAGGGAGCTTGGGGCTCCTTGTCTTCACTCAGGTCATGTGGTCCAACAGACTTAGACATGAAAAGGATGGGGAGGGTTTGCCTATCCATGTCATGGTTAGCTGTCAGCTCTAATGCTTGGGAATTGCAGCCAGAGTAATTTGAGCTGAAATTCTTTGGACATTGATTGGAGAGGCAGAAGTTGTTTCAGTGGGGGTCAAGATTACAATAGACTTTTAGCTCCTCCTCAGGCAGCTGTGAACTGTGGGGAAACCTCTGCCCTGCTGCATTTTCCCTGGTCATCATTCCATTGAGACAAGTCTCCTTCTCCAGTTGCATGTGCATGGCAACCCATGTCCTTCCATCCCATTCCTCTGCCATCCTTGAATGTTTAATGTTACTTGGAACAAAGCCCCAGCTCTGAGCCTCCCTCCTCTCCAAAGGCTGGGGAAGCTCAAACCTGGCTGACATTGTTTCTGCCCACATTATCCCTGTGGGTGCTGGCTGGGAACCTCCTGACCAGGACAGCTGGGCCACGAAGCAACTAAGTCACCTCCTTTCCTCCTGTGTAATACTTCAAACTCCCAATAAGATCCAGCACCTGGATCTACCAGGTTATCACCATTCCAAGTCGTGGTAATAAAAACCAAACACAGCAAGCACACAATCCAAATCCAGGCACCGAGCTGAGCTCTGCTCATTAACAAGGCAGCTCTGTAATTAACACCTGACTCCCCTCCACTGCCTGCTAACATGATTATGCAGTTTCTGAAAGAGATCATGTCCTGGCATTGCCAGAGGCTGGCTTCTGCCTGCCTGCACCCAAGGGGACAGAGACCCTGACACTGCTGTGCTCTCTGAGTGATGACTTCCAGCCTGATGCCCCCATGGCATTGAAGAACAGCCACTGCTGTGTGCTCTAACCCTGCCTAGCCCAGCCCTGCTCCGCAGTGCCCATGGCATTCCAGCCAGGCACGAGCATCCTCCCAAGTGGCTCCTCTCCTCCGCTCAGCAAGGCGGAGTGTGCCCAGCCCAGCTCCCCAGCTCTCTCCTCCTCTTCACAGACTGTGAGTGCTACGGCCACTCCAACCGCTGCAGCTTCATCGACTTCCTGAACGTGGTGACCTGTGTGAGCTGCAAGCACAACACGCGGGGCCAGCACTGCCAGCACTGCCGCCTGGGCTTCTACCGCAACAGCTCGGCGGAGCTGGACGATGAGAATGTTTGCATAGGTGAGTGTGCCAGCCTCGGGCAGTGCCA
Source organism: Serilophus lunatus (assembly GCA_013399895.1). Lineage (NCBI taxonomy): Eukaryota > Metazoa > Chordata > Aves > Passeriformes > Eurylaimidae > Serilophus > Serilophus lunatus. The sequence continues at coordinate 306,017 of VXBA01000881.1, read as the reverse complement.
CTGGGGTGTGGGACAGCTCATCTGGGGCCTCACTCTATGAGATGGGCTTCAGTTCAGCCCCTCTCTGTGTCCACCTGCACGTTCTACAAGGATGGCAGCCGTGATGGTCTCTGCAGCCTGCCAGGGCAGCTCTTCCCTGGAAACAAAGCCCAGCTAATATCACAGGATCACAGAATGGTTTGGGTTGGAAGGGACCTTAAAGATCATCTCATTCCAATCCCCTGCCATAGGCAGGGACACTTTCCACTAGACCAGGTTGCTCCAAGCCGTGTCCAACCTGCCCCTAAGCGTTCGGGGGATGGGGCAGCCGTAACTTCTCTGGACAACTTGTGCCAGGGCCTCACCACCTCACAGTCAAACAATCTTCCCAAGTGGATTCAGATGCATTGCTCAGCCAGGAGGGGTTCAGCTCCAAAGAGGGCTGGCCTTTGCACCCGTGGCTGTTTGCACTGTCAGGGTGTCTCAGGTCTATAAGGTCCCTCCTGTAGCACATCGCCAGGATTTTCCAAAGTCCCCAGCCCCTCCCTCAGGGAATTGCTGTGCACACAGAGCCCACAGCCAGGACAGGCACTGACTCCCCTGTCTCTGGCCAGAATGTAACTGCAACCAGATCGGCTCCATGCACGACCGCTGCAACGAGACCGGCTACTGTGAATGCAGGGAAGGGGCCACGGGGCCCAAGTGTGACGACTGCCTGCCCAACTACTACTGGAGACAGGGCTGCTTCCGTGAGTACCTGAGCTCGAGAGGCATGGGGAGGTGTGGGATGGGCCCAAACAGGAAGGGGATCTTCAGCAGTGTGACGCTTAGGGTGTGAGGAGAGCAGATTCCAGCCATTCCTCCCAACTCCAAAATTACTTGGTAGCTTTGCCCGTGGAGTTTTCACCCCGCAGTGGGTTCCTCCAGCCTTGAGATTGCTCTAGCACTTGAAGGGTTGGATAATTTGAGCACTGGGAGCTAAAAGCTGTTAGTTTCCACTGCAACCAAGGGGTTTAACACTCACCTCGTTCCCTCCCTCTCACCTTGTAGCCAACGTCTGCGATGACGAGCTCCTGCTCTGCCAGAACGGTGGCACCTGCTACCAGAACCAGCGCTGCATCTGCCCCGTGGGCTTCAAGGGGGTCCTGTGCCAGCAGTCCAGGTGTGAGGTCGACAAAAAGGACTGTGACGGTGCCCCTGGCGTGGGTGGCAGCCTTGGCACCATCGCCCTGGGGGTGCTCGCCCTGCAGCTGCGTGGTTGGGTGGATCTGTGACCCAACAGAGGAGCGAGCCCAGCCCAGGCACGTCACCTGAGGGACCTGGGGAGACCAAGGTAACGGGTGTCTCTCCCCAGCAGTCTCCTCTGCCTTCCTTCACGCTAGGACTTGCACAACTTAAGGCCCACTTTCCAGGTACGCTGAGAATCCGGGGCTGACTCGTGCCCACGAGCCCATCCCGGGGCAGCCGGGGTGGCCCAGCCCGGAGCCGCCTGCTGAGCGTGGGGACAGCACCAGCCTGTGCCAGGGACATGGGCACGTCCTTCCCTCTGCACAGGGACTCTCCTTCCCTGCTCCACACAGGGTGACCTGGGGCCGGGGCTGCTGAGGCCCTGCTGAAATAGTGCCGCGATCCAAGGGATATTTTTTTTATTATGACTTTATTTACTTTGGTATAGGCTGGGGTGTTCTTTTTATTTTTTCCTCCTCTTAGTGTCCTGTTCTGAAAGAGCCTGTCATGACAACTCCAGAGCCCCACAACGCAACAGGCAGGGGAAGGGGAGGGAGGGAAGAGGGGGACTCTGGCCCATCCTTGGGACTCTGCTCCATCCCTGCTGCAAAGTCCCACATCCCACCGTCGGCCTGGCCTGGCCATGCACATACTGTTGCCTACGACTGTAGTTGCTGCATTGATTTTGTATTTTCATTGCTGGGGTTTGTTTTCTTGCACTTACAGAGAACACAGGGGCCACGAGGCCTGTGGCACACGAGGAGTGCAGTGTCTTATCCACACGTGTCCGAATAGTGTACGGTTCAAATACTTTTTTTTGGTAGAGACTTATTTTTGTTTGGATTAAATGTTATAACCGAACCACAACTTAAAGGGACGTTTTGCCATGAGCATTTGATTCTGGTGTATCCTCCTCCAGTAAAGCAACTATTAATGGCTGCTTGATCACCATGTTTTCCTTTTTGTGTGCACAGTTAATTACAGGTAAAGACTTATTTTTTTGATTCATAATGTCCTCTTGTGTTTTCTGAGTCACTACCAAGGTGCACCACATGGTAAGGGAGAGGGGAGGGGGAGAGAGGTTCCCTCATCACTGAGAGCTGTTAATTATTTCTCCTAATTACTTTGCTGAACCTAGGTTAGACTGCTAACTGTAGATGATGAGTGATACATTAAGCACTGGTCTTTTGTGGAAAGGCCATTTCCAAATGAGCCTGTGGCAGGAGAAGGATGGTTAGTCCAGAGGTGTTTCTCCAGGGGACCTCAGCTCTCCCAGTCCCAACTCCCAGTTGCAGCCCCCCACGCCTCCAGCTGGTGACACAGTGCACCTTTTGCAGAAAGTGCTCTTCGTTCTGAGTGTTTTTATGCAGCCACAGCCTAGAACTTAACTGTAGAGCTCATAGGGACTAGCTCAACTCATTTAAAGCTCATAAACATGCCCCTAATTGAGGAGGCATTTGCAGCCAAGTACATAAGTGAAGGCAGAAGAAACCAGAGACAAGAAATAATATAACTCAGAACAATGGGAATGTCACAAACACAAGTGTTGTCTTATCCAAAAATTTACTAAGTGAGATGACTGAGACACCCCCAAATCCAACTCATTCAGTTCTGGGATGATTTCCTTGACAGGTAAGCTGTCCCTTGGTCCCCATCCCAGCTCCCTGGAGCCCCACACAGTCCAGGCTTCAGCCTCCACTGGCATTTCCAGGTCTGGTGTCCCTGCCTGAGCAGAGATCTTACCCAAGAGCTTCTCTATCATCATCTGCTCTGCTTCAACAGTCTCTCCATGGTCCTGTCCCTGCAGCCCATCCCGCTCAGGGGGCCTGTGCCAGGAGCAGCCCATGTTCCAAAGTGCAGGAACCTGCAGCATCTTCCAGCCCTAACACTGGACACTGAGCGCACAGAGCCAGTGCCACCAAAACACAGCCACCTCCACAGAGAGGGGGCAACTGCTGGTGCTTTGGAAAAGGAAAACAAAGTGGGAGCAAAGGTGCAGGATGGATGTTGTCACTTCAAAGAGCAACACAAGTCTGGTGCACATGTTGAGTAGTGTTTAACATCAGAGGCAGGACACAGGGCTTAGTTAATCCACTGTAAAATAAAAGAGGGTTAAACTTGCCCTCCTGAGATTTGATCCTTGAGGGAGTGGGTTGGCCCCAGCATTGCCTCCCTGTCTTTAACACTCTCTGTTGACACTGACACTCGTTCTTTCTTTGTACTTTCTGAGTGCAATCCTTTAAATCCTCATATGTTACTGTTCTTACAAGTAATAGCAGAGAAAAGACTGTAACAAGATCAAGATGTCTAATGGCACCTCTGGAGGGTGAAGCAACATTCTCCTTTCCCTGTACTAGTGTTTTTCTCTAGAATATTAGATTAAGCAACAGAGAATTTACTGCTTCATAAAGCCATTCCCAGACAAACTCTGCACCCAGCAGTTCCCTGCAATCACACACCTTTATTGCAATGCAAGTAGGAACGTGCCAAGCAGCAGCACCAAAGTCTATAGAAAATAACTCCAGAAGGGCACAACAAAGCTCAGAGCACTCCAGGAATGAATGGCAATAGACCCCTGCACTAGACCTTTTGAGGTTTGGGAATTTTCTCATGGTTGTTTGGGTGTTGTTTGGTTGATTTGGGAATTTTAGAGTAGTTTGAGTTGGAAGGGACCTTTTAAAGTCATCTAGTTCAACTCCCCTGCACTGAGCAGGGTCATCTTGAATTAGATATTTTTAAGATAAAACATCATTTATATCCTAACTGAGCTCCAGAGATGGTACCACCTCCCTATGAATCCTGAATACCAGTAATATTCAGACCTGGACCTGCTTTAACCAAAGCCCAGTGGAGGGTTCTGTAACTCCCACCAGAAGCAGAAGGTTGCAGCACTAAACCCTCCTGCAGCTGTGCCAAAGGACATCAAAAACAGCAAAAGAGAAGCCCACTCTCCACACCACACACACCATCCTTAGGCTCTTCCCAGTTGTGCAGAACCAAAACCCTCAGTAAAATGGAGACTGCAGAGGGCAAACACAACACATTTCACCTCACAGAAGAAATCAAACAGTCTCAAGGCCACGAGCAAAACAGAGCCTAAAGAGGGAGTTTCAGACTTCTTTCCCATGGCTCTGGCTGCAACACAGCTCAGACACTGAGCCAGCTCTGTGTGTGGGACATCAGGGCAGCATTTTACCTTTCCAACATGCTACAGAACTTGCAACCCACATAACACAAACCGCTGCAAGACAGAAAAGAAAACCTTTCCCACAAAACTTTAACTTGCTATTTAAGAAAATAATTTAAAGCTTCTGAAAGCTTCAGCACTGAAGATCCATTAACTGCAGACATCTGTTAGCACAGGAGTGTCTGCACAAAGAGAACTGAGCATTGTTGAAATAACACAGAGAAACCTTCACAGATCCCTAAAGTTCATCTTCTTTAAGACAGAAACATTTGTACATCAGTTAGTGCTTCCAAATGGGAGAAGTTGTCCAATGAGCTTGATACTTTACTTGGGGAAAGGTTAACCAAAAGTACTTCTCTTTCTGAAAAAAAGCCACTTGCTCTCTTTCAAGAGGTTCTATGTGCGTCCTGTCACCAGCGTTTGATTTGCTTCAAAGTTCTTAAATTACACTTCTGTCTGCAAAAAAGTGACCTCTCCAAACGGTACAAATAGAGCTTTTGATTTTTCTTGCTTGCTTCAAATTCTACTCTGAGCTTAACTATTTAGAGCACCAACAAATCTAAATAACCAAAAGCCCCATGGCAACAAAAACCTGCCCAATGTGCCAGAAACCTACAGAGGAGTCAACAGCACTTGGGCTTGATGCAGATTTGCTCACTCACCAGGTAAAACATTAAACCTACAGTCCCTGAGAGATGGAGACAGAAAGAGGGGGGGGGGAAATTCCATTGGCATTTTCCAGTTATGTTACTTGTTTTTTTAAAGACGTGGAAGCAGACATCTCATCTGCAGGAGTGATTCCTGAGGAGCCCTGTGGAGGCTGGAGGAGAGAACCAGCACTTCAAGTGAGAATAAAATCAACGGTCTCACCGACCGGCTCTGCTCTGTAATTGGCTTTCAGGAAAAGTCTCAAATGTAAATAAAGCAAAGTATAAAGGAGAAGCTGAGTGTCCTTGCTCAGAAATCAGAGCAGAGCTGGGTTTTGAAGAGCTTTGCATCCCCATCCTCTCAGCCCTTCTTCTGGCAGGGAGCTGGAGAGTTTGGCCATAGTCACACAGAAAATGGCCAAAAAATCACGCCCTGATCTGAGATGCAGAGAAAAGCTTCAGACCCTTCTAAAGGCTCCTTTGGCATTTTGATTCTGTATGTGTTGTAACAAGTTTCACTGCAGGGCGAAACGTGTGAGAAGAGCCTAAAACCACCCATTTTTCCTGGCCAGCAAAAGCTCCATCCTGACCACACTCTGTGTCACTCCAGGGGCTAAAATAGAAGGGGAAACTGATGGGATGTCTCTGTAGCAAAGGGATTTTTTGCTTCATGCAACAGTGAAATCAACAACATTGGACAGCTGCACCAGTGCACCCTATCAGGCTATAAAATAAGGCTTTATGTTTTTCCAATACCAGATGTAATGTGCTCACAAACCACCTTCACTTCCATCATGCTTTTCCTGGGAGTTGGTGGCAAATTAGCCAAGGCCTGAGCAGACAGGTACATATGGTGAGGAGGTCTCGTGTCAGCGATATTGGATGTACAAGGCTGCTTAGCTTACATTTATTTGCACTAAAGAATAAGCCATTGGGCTTCTTTCCAAGCAGCTTAAAAAGACAAGAAAGGAGACCTTTTATATTACTTGGGAACAGACCCGTTGTGGCAAGAGACTGTATTATATCATTAACATTATAAATTCCATTTACAGTACAGCAGTCGTTTCATCCATCATTTATTCATGCAGAAGGGAGAGAAGGACTTGCATTTTTAGGACTGTGGTTCTGCTTACCCACGGTATTGCTACAGCCATAGGGCTGTGAATGAACAGCCCACTTCCAGCTGTTGGCTATTCCGGTCTCTCCCTTTTCTACATAAAAGTGAACCCCAGCATCTCACCACACTTAGTAACTGCCAAAAGCTAAGACTCTGAAATTACTGGCAATCCATGTTATTTTTCAGATGTTGTTTACCCCCAGTCAATACATTTGGTTCCTACAAGTCGTGTCTTGCTCTGGAAGCTCTGTGCTTCACCAGCACAGCAGGGGTGGGGGCTATTCCCATTCCATGGACTAGCACAGGGAAAAGGGGCAGTGCCTTTCCAGCCTGCACACCTTGCACATCTCTCCCAACTCCTGTGCCATCCATTAGACCAGTTGCTAATTAGCAACTGCACTCAGCTGCTCTAGGAGACAGCACTGTAAAAACTCAGTGTCCCACCAGTACTCCCAGCACTGGAAGTGTGAATGTGGATGAGAGACTGGGGGGAAGGAGAGGCTGATGCTTTCCATCCTCCCAGCAGCCTGGCACAGCTCTTGTGATGGTCACAACCCGGTGGCATCACCAGCTCTCAGCACTGCTCAGGCCCCTCCGCACAACACCTCCCTCCTGCATTTCCCAAGAGGATAATGCTCCTGTTTTTCTCTGGTGTCCCACAGGCAGCTGGGAAGGCAGCACTCCACTGCATGGACAGTGACACAAGAGGTAAGGGACACTTCCTGTAGTAGCTGTTTGATCTCATCTTTACACACACCTGGTTTGCTCTCACATTGCCATGACTGGGACTAATGACATGGAAAACAACTACAGCAAACCTTAAAGGGAAAGAAGAATAACCATCATTGTACTCCACCTTTAATGGAAAGACTATTTTATTGTCAAAGAATAATCAAAAAAACCCACACACCCTAAAAAACCCCTGAGTTCTAAACAAAACATAGTCCAACACTTAAAAGAGATTTTCCTTTCTTCCTGACATCCAAGACCACAGAGGGAAGTGGCTTTGCACTGAGAATTAAGTTGCCAAGCTTGGAAGCAGCATGGAAGCCTCTGTATAAAAAAAATGGATACTGCTTCTTCCAAAGGTTTTTGGCACAACCTCCAATAAAGTGTTTTATATAAAAGTTGTGTTGAATGTTTCTATACTGATTTGTTTCCAACTTCAAGACTCAATAATCACTGAACAGCCTCCTCTAATGGCCACCAAGTTCTGAGATGTTATAAATGACTAAAGCAAGTCTCTGCTCAGAGCTTACACACACTGACTGCCCATCACTACTCAGCACCCTGTAACACACTGTGGAAACAGAAGAGAAGTTATGAAAATTGTACCTTGATCTGTTTGTTGCCCATTGCACATTTAAGTCTGTGAGAAATGTGCTTTGGATGTGATTTTGCTTGGTTTTCCAGGTTCTGGGTATAAAACACAACAAGTTAATTAAAGCTACAAAACTACTCTCAGGGTATGTGAAGGGAAGTGGTCTAAGAGCAACAGCCCAAGTGTTTTTTTTAACTAACAAATACATCATTAATGGCAAAGACTGATAGGGCAGCAATGAGTTGTCAATCTTTCAGTGTTGGCTTAAGTCAGATAAATCTAGGATTAAATCAGCAAAAAAATTCTGATCCATTGACCACACCTTAGAGATGATTTACAGAAAAATAGAGACATTCAGAGTACAATAAAAACAAAATGTCAAAATTCCTTCCAGCATGGGGCAAGTACAACTTTCAGAACACGTTCCAAAATGCAGAATAAAGAAAACTAGCAAAGTTTCAGAGGAACATTCTTGTGACCAAATTGCATTTAATTGCCAGAGAAGTGTTTCTTCATTCATTTTGTTGCCAGCTTCGCTTTATTTACATCAAGACAGCCCAAATGGCTTCCCCAGCCGTGGGGTTCACAGAGCAACAGCCTTTTAATGTGCTAAGTACAAACAGCAGGCAGGGCAGCACAGCCCTGCCAACAAGAGCCAAGGGGGTTGAAAGATGACAGTGTTTTTAAATATTCCTATTAACATAAAGGGAGATAACACACAGGGCATGGAGGCTGATGTGGGAGTGACCAAAATGTCCAGTTCATTACAGTCAGATCCACTCCAGCTGCCTTCCCTCCTTCTCACAAGAGCCACAGCAGCTGCAGAAGAGCACACACTGCTGACAAGAGGTGGTCAGGGCTCACTGAAACAATCCAGTTTGCAACAGAAGGAATAACTTAAGCTAAACAATGCACAGATGCTGATCCCACCTCACAGGGATCTCGGGGATGTTACATTAAAATGCTGTCCTGTGCAGCACAATGAGCTGGACAGTCAGTGGACAGCAACTAAAAGCCTCCCAACACACCCACAATGCAGCTGTTACCAGTAAAGCACCTCTGTTCCAGACTTGGATCCATTAAGGATGTGAGTTTTACTGGCAATTACAGTCTGAAGCAGCTCCTGGTGTCTAGTACTGTAAGGCACCTGTGTTTCCCTGGACTGGCTCACAAGGACCTGCTCAGCAGAGGGTTAAAAGGACAAAGCTGCCACTGATCACTGAATGCAGGACAGAAAATGCAGCTTAAAATGATGGCAAATTGTGGCCAGAGAATTCTGGTGGCTTGTTTGCCTCAAAACCACTGCCATTACACTGGTTCAGTCAGTGAGGAAAGGACAGCAGGACACTCAGTGCCTGCTTCAGGCTGTGCTGGAACACACACATGCAGATGGCACAACCTGCCCCACTGACACTACAACTGCTCCACTCCCTGGTTTTATCCCCAAGCAAAACTCTGTGCATGTGACATTTTACTCTTCACCCCCATGAGACAGGCACAGCTCTAGAAAAAGAAAGTGAGCTGAAGGAATTCTTAGTAGAAGTAATTCCACTTTTATTGTGAGATGTTATGATTAGAGGAAGGCTTTCTTACAAATAGTTTGGTTTTTCCCCATCCCCTTTAATTTGGCTGTATATTCTTCATCAGCACAGTGGAAAGAATCCAGTAATAACACCTAGGAAGAACTACCTGCCTTTTTATCCCTGTAGATCTCCTAAAGCTCCATAAAAAGAAACTCAAGTGTTATTACTAATAACTGTTAACTAAAATCTTTGACCAGGATTCCACAGTGCTGTTGATTATTCCTCACATGGACACACAGTGGGGCCAAACAGACCTCACAGGTTGTAATCTGCAGGTTGTGTTGTCACTGCAACAAGAAAGGGATTCCAACTTCTGGAGCAGCAGCAAGAGCAAAACTCAAGGCACATCTGTATGGACAAAAACTGTTCTGTTCCAATAAAAACAGGCAATAAAATGTACAAAATAAGTAGAATTTTCCCCATTCAACCCATGTACATCTGCCTCAGTCTTTCCTGAGTCAGTAGTGGAGCATGAGGAAAAACCACTGCTACCACGTTTTCAACATTCACTTTTGACATCAAATAAATTAGACTTAGTGCAAAAGGGAAAAAGAAGTCTGGCTGTTCCTTGGATTTGGGGGTGGGTTTGAGGTTTGTTGTTTTTTGTCTTTGCTCTGGTTCTTCATAAAAAAATTACATCTCTAAGAAATTAGCATTTACACAAAGAAACAAGAAGCTATATATCTGCCAAATTAAATCTTAAAATAATTCTGTATACTGTACAAATATACATTGTTAAACATTTACAACCTTAGCTTCCTAGATGACAAAATTCAGTGCTCTTCCAAGCAATGCAGCTGCCCAACTTCTCTTTTCAAAACCTCAAAGCTACCATCTGTCAGGTACAAAGTCCCTTCACAATTAGGGACAGGATGGGAAAAAGACCTACTGAGAGTAGTGGTATCAATATAAGGGAGTTCCAGGTGTAGTAAATAATTTAAACAGTCTTTGCTAGACAGAAATCTGGGAATAGATTTTTCAGTGATGAGCCAACAGCAGAGTCAGTGAAAGACCTTTCTTCGCTTGGCAGTGCTTGGATCTGTGTTCTCTGGGGGCTCCTCTGGTGGTCTCCTGGTTGAGCCACGACAGTCTTTGTTCCACTCACTGCTATTGCTTTGACCTCCTTCACTGGGGGCTTTTGAACTGCTCCTGGACACAGCCCCTCTCTGGTCACCCTCGTGCAGAGCTGTGTAAGGTGACACGGAAAGCACCTTGCACTGTCCCACTGTTTGCTGGGCCTTCTTCAAGTCTTCTGCTCTGGAAACCTGATCCCTGGCAGCAGAGAAGGTGTGGAGGCCTTGCTGTGATACTGATCCTAGATTGCTCTGGCCTGACCAATGGCCATCTTTCAAGGCCTGCTCCTTCCCTTTTGCTTCAGTTCTACTGGCCAGCCTCGGGTCCCGGGGCTTCTCTGGATTGGCAGGAAGCACTGCAGCCCCCACAGGCACAGGGACAGTGCCCCTCCTGGAGTCTGCAGCTGGAATCCCCCCAGGCACAGGGACACTGCTTCTCCTGGAATCTGCAGCTGGAGCCCCCATGGATGCAGGAGCACTGCCTCTCCTGGAATCTGCAGCTGGAGCCCCCATGGATGCAGGAGCACTGCCTCTCCTGGAATCTGCAGCTGGAGCCCCCATGGATGCAGGAGCACTGCCTCTCCTGGAATCTGCAGCTGGAGCCCCCATGGATGCAAGGGCACTGCCCCTCCTGGAATCTGCAGCTGGAGCTCCCTGAGGCTGTGAGGGCCCTTGGCTTCCTTGGGGCACTGTGTGGCCAGGGCCAGCAGCAAGTTCCCGTGGGCTGCTCCCAGGATTTGTGAGCTCCCCTCTCTTGCCAGTGAAAGGACCAGCCTGCACCACAGGAGGTGTCCCTGTTCCTGCTCTGGATGGGGGCTGCACTGCTGACCTGAGCTTCAAGATCTTCTGACCATCTTTCTTGTAACTTTTTTCTGTTGTCCTGATAATGGCACCTCTCTTCTGAGCATCCTGAATCAAGTGATTCCAGTTTTTATCTTCCTTTAAAAAGAAAAAAACCCAGAGTTATTAGCAAGAAACCACCACAAATGGACAGAGGTGTCAGAGGATGCACACCCCCTTTAATCAAGGGGTTGTGTCATGGAAACCACTGTTATGTTGCTTCTGGAATAGAAGAATCTTATGTTTCAGCTGCAAAACAACAACAGACACTGTGGCTGGGAAGGTACCTAGAGCCAGCAGAACCACCAAAAATGACAGTTTCTCTCCTTCCAGGGGTTTCTCTCACTGTCACGGGGCTTTATCGCCCTCTAATGGCGAACTCACACCCCCAGCCCTCGGGAACCAACAACTACCAAGGACCAGGACACAAAATTTACTCCCTTCCATGTGGGAGGAGTCCTGAGGACAGTTTTAGGCTCCCAACCCTGGCCACAGAAGGACCACTCGACTGGCACTGCACCTACCATGAGGGTCTGCAGCCTGCCGAGGATGAAGAGGCTGAACCTGGCTCTGGTGATGGTAACGTTCAGACGCTGAAGACTTGCCAGAAACCTGAGTGACAAGACAAAACTAAGCTCCCAAACTGCTTCTTCCACAAGGTTTAGGGGGTTATGAGAAAAAGAGATAAAATTAAATGTCAGTGAAATTAACAGCAGCAGTTCCAAAGGCAGCGGCAGCTCCTGCCCCATTCCCAGACCCTGTGGCAGCAGCTCTGCCTTATGTGGAAGGCTTGGCATGAATTGCCTTTTCCTCCTTTCACCACTCTGATTCCTTGCAGGGAATTCCAGTTCTTTCCAGCTCTTGCCATTGATGTTTCCTTTCTTAGAGCAAATCCCCTCTTAATACCAACCACTGCTTCCTTAAACGTTCCTCAAAGTACTGAGGACATCAACCTCACTTTACCTATCAAGACTTTAAGCTTCTTTTTGACTTGAACTGAAATAGATTAACAATATTTGGCATGATTAATGGGAAAATATCCCACTGAAATACTGAACCCTGGACATGAATATTTTATTGTAAAGGTGACTTGCACTGGAAGCACATCAAGGCACACTTTTGCTTTGTCATGCTTCAAGAGTGGAAGTATATTCTTGCAGAATAAAATCTATGCACTATGCAAAGTGTGTTTTTGTGGGATCACTAAGGTGCTGAAACCTAAACAAATAATTAGTTGTATTCTTAGAGGTGGATTTCTGTTAGGAGTTAATGGCCAGAACTCTAAAAAAGGTTTGTGAAACTGGTATCAATTACTTCTTCTCTAATGAAAGAGCTCCCAAAATGCACAGCTTATTCCATACTGATACAACTAAAAAGTCCTCGTACAACTTAGTTTGAGTGTGTCCACTATCAATTCCTGACACTGTGGGCACTGCACTGAGACCAGCAAATTCACAACCCCTGCAGTAAAGACTGCAAAAATCACAGTCACCTCAAAACCTTGGACAGTGCAGGAAAAAAGAGAGGCAGGATGCAGATGAGGGAGTGGATCCAGTAGCACAGATATTACAGTTCTCTAAGTCTTGAGAAATAAAAGAGGGGAGATTATTTTCCTAGGAAGGGGGGAAAAAACCCCATTGTCATCTCTTGGCATTTTCTCCTCCCTTTGCAAGTTACTTTCAGAGTAAATTTAATGCTGGACCAGAAACCTTGGAGAAAAAAACCACTTTGCTGAGCTATAAGACCATAGGTAAGGGTGTGGCAAACTCATCCCATCACACCTTGCCAAGGACACCTGACCCTGACTCAGAGATGTCCAAGTCATCAGCTTGTACAGCTGGTAAGGCACTGCACTGTCAAAGCTTGAACATATAAACCTTTATATGTTAATATATAAACCCAGTAAGCTGGAAAGTTTTCTTCCAGAAGAACAAACAGAAGTTAAGTCCCATGTCAGCCAAAGGAACTGGCAGGTTCCAGCTGCCTTCAGCCTCCAAACTCAACCAACCTGATTAAGAAATCTTCAAAAAGCATTATGGTTGTTTACTACAGGATCTGGATTCCCAAAGTAACATGGATCAGCACAATTAAAAGCCATTTATCTTGCAATCAGAGAAACATAAGCAGCTTAGTGAAACCTAGTATGCAGAAACAAATATTTTTGCTTATGCAGCCAAGCTTCTTAAAATTTAACTTAGAAGCCAGGGAATTCTAATAAGGTATATATCATATTTCCACTGCCATTTTTTAAACTAAACTACCATTTTTTTAAAGTAAAATGATCTGCAAGTTACAGAAACAAATCAGCACCTGCTGTAGTGCTCTGGGGGTAAACAGCACACTCAGTGTTTTTAGTTCCTTCTATTCCAGACAGAAAAATCAACATACAAAGTTAACAAATCTGATCTTCAATCAAGAGTTCCTGCAAATTTGCCCTTTACTCAAAAGACAAGGACATTCATCTACAAATCCCAGATCCAGCTCTGCTACATTATACAGAGATATATATATACATACATATATAACAATACTTTTACAGACAGAATGCTGTATCAACAGGACAGCAACAGTCAGAAAATGGATTTCATTTTGAGAACAGCATTCAGAAAGTTAAAACATGTTTTAAAAGCTACAAGAACAACAACTGCTGCAGTACTAATGCGCAGGGCCAAGATCCCAAAGCCAATCCTGCCAAACTCGAACAGGGGCAGGCTAAGGGAGCTATGCAAACACATCAGCATGTAATGCAGAGCAAAACACCAGCATTTCCCCTGTCCTTTTGTTCCAAGATCTCAAACCAGTAACACAAATTCATGCCTGTTAATTCACTGACTAGAACAAGTGACTTGTTCTCTCTAACTTCCTTACTGGTCCTATCAAAAATACGACTTCTCTATGTCACTGGAAACGTAACTTGCAAATCACTGCAGGGCACGTACCCAATGGATCCTTTGGTGCTGTTTGCCTGGACACATGTCACTGCTGACCCCTCAGGACTGTTTGCCCTGACACAGGACACTATGATACAATCCTTCTCTCGACCCTGGAATGCATCCACTGTGTCCACTTCTCCTGGGCTGTTGAAGAAACAATTAGCAAGCTGTTAAATTATGTTAGTTGAATTTTTAAGCAACACACTGAAGCCAACAGCCTAAACACTGTCTTTAATGCTCACCTGTCAAAACCACTCAGTGTAAATTTTTGCTTCAGTGCATGAGCCTAAAGCTGAATTTACTTTTTTGAGACCAGCATCACCACTGAAAAGTTGTTCTGAAGCTTCTGCCATTACTTTAAGAAGATAAACAAAGGATTAAGATGCAAGAGCCAAGTGCCACTTGAAAATTCATGGTTCCTTTACCTGTTATTTCTAAACACATTGTCCAGCTGTTCTTGAATTTTCTTTTTCTGTGCACTGTAAGGGGTGATTATTCCAATGCGACGAAGACCCAGATCCTTCCTTTTTTCTTTAATTGTTTTAATTAATTCCATCACCAGCTTCACTTCCCGAGGATTACTGTAAGAGCTGGAAACGTTACAGAAACACCTTAAACAGATCTTTCCAATTCAACACTTCAGTTTGTTGGGGGATTGTGAGTCATAGCCTCTTTTTTTAACTTCTTCAGCCTCTTTCACACAGAGGCTCAAAGAATTTGGCAAGCAGACCCTGATGAGGGGCTACCAACCACGAGAAGTGCAGGCAGTGAAAGGCTGCACTTTCATGTTCCCTTAGCACCTCCCAGCTGTGCTTTCCTTACACAACAGGCAAAGGGGAGCACTGAGCCTGCCACCTCCTGGTATCACCTCAGCCTGCACCCTGGAAAAGGGAAGTCCCTCATTAAAGAGAAAATATTAGGAACTTAAACTATTATAGAGTAAGCAGAGACTGCAGGCACTTACTGGCATCTAAGACAGTCAAATCAGGATTAAAACCAGTTTCAAATTCAAAAAAAATGCCAAAAACACTGAGCACCTAGTTTTCGTAGAATTAAATCAAATCAAGTACAAAATACAGTTCTACCTACTTTATGCCTACTGGGAGCAGAGGAGAGAAGACAAGTCTTCTCTAGATAATTAGTTCTCAAAATCTAAACTTTGGCTGATTGAAACACAGGACTTACTCGTTGTCTCGCTCCTCACGACCGTCTGCTACATCAAAAATAAGGTAGGGCTGGAATGGCCAGTCTGAAGAACATCTGTTCTCTTCTATTGCTCTGTAAACAACATTTTTATCCCTAGGTAACCACATAGAAATTCTAACTGATACTTCATTTATTTATATCAGGGTTATCAGACACAAGGAACTCTGCAGGATGAGAGGAAACGGCTTCAAGTTAAAACAAGGGAGATTTGGATTAGGCATTAGGAATTTTTCCACAGAAAGGATTGTCATTTCCCTGGACATGCTTTACAGAGTCACCATTTCCTGAAGTGCTAAAAAATCAAGTGGATATGGCACTTGAAGACATGGTTTAATGGTGAACGTGGTTGACACTTCAGCTCGATGATCTTAAAGGTCTTTTTCAACCTTAACAATTCTATGATTTTAACTTTCAGCCTTTTGCCCCCCTCAGGGTCCTTAATTTTCACTGCTACTCAAATATATTAAGGCCTGAAAATGAACTCCCAGCAGTATCTAGATCCCTTGAAACAGATAACTCACCTCTCACAGCCAGCACTACCACGAGGTGGAACGCACGTTTTCTCCCACAACCTCAAGACATGTTACACTCAAAAGAATCTCCTGACCTGAAAAGTTTTCCTTGCAACACCTCGTGCTCAGAAAGCAGAACAGAGCTACTCACTTGGCAGTCTTGAGAGTTTTGCCATAGACATAGTTGGATGGGAAGAGGCAGATGTCAGGGTGCATCCTGTACTGCACAGTCAGCTGCACCACGGGCAGGCTCCGTAACACGTTCTTCTGCACTTGCTCCTCCAGGTGCCTCTGCAGTCTTGCCATCAAGGACTGGTCATAGCCATACTGCTGAGCTTTCTGCAAGAGGGAAAACAGGAGACTATGAGGTTAAAAACAGCAGTTTGCTTTTTGAAATTAAAAATCTTTGTTTTCTTCCAAACCACTGACAAAACGACAAATACTCGGACTTTGATTTTCTAGGTGTGTTACTCTTACTATTTCAATTTTTATGTGTAGTCTTTAGCAAGGCAACTTTCCTTTGTGAGTGAATTTTAAAAACATCAACAATAATAAAAAGCAAGATCTTCCAGGTGGGATCACAACAAACAAGTACACAGTCTCTGTCACAGTTCACAGTGACCACAGTTCACCCCTCTGAAGAAGCCAGTCTGTTTTTCCTTTTTTCTTTATCAGGTGTTTAAAACAGTCCTTACTGTTGGATACAAGGAAGTGCTCCTATTTATTCATCTTTAGAACACACCTGTAGGGTAAGGAAGTTCCCATACAAACAGTTACTCCTCATCCTCCATTCCTTAAGGAACGTGATCCTGACTGAAGCTCCCAAAATGAGGGAACAGCCTGCCATAACATCCCTCACAACCCACCTGAAGTTTGTATTGCCACATGAAAGAGTCTCTTTCCCCCCCTTTATATATTTTTTATACTGTTCTTAAACTATATCCACTGCATAGCAAGAAAAAGGAAGAGTTTGAACACTTACTACTGATTTTACAGTAGGAGGGAGCTGTTTGGGATCTCCAACAAGGACAAGTTTGTTACAGCGATGGATCAGTGGAATCAGTGTTTCAACCTCACAGGACTGCCCTGCCTTTTGTATATTGCAAACAGGACAAAAAGGAGTTGTAAGCAAAGGAGGGAAGTATGTCAAATTTCCTGTAACACAGCCAGATAACTTAAATGCTTTAAGTCTTCTAAAAAAAAAAAAAAAGAAAAGAAGGATTTTTCCCCATCTGGAAATCTCTACAGCAAGAACCACATTCTAGCCATGCTTTTTAAGTAAAACCTGTGTGCCATTAAAGCACCAAACAAATCAGGAAAAGAAGCAATTCAAAGTAATTCTTCCTCCCCGTGGTTCTACAGAGCAGGACAGGCTGGGTATCAGTTAGAAAGTGGGGATGGGGCAGGCAACCCCCGATATATTCCACCAGCAGCCAAAAAACTGCAAGTGGGCAGAGGCAGAACATGGTGGAGTTCTGAAAGGCCTCTCTGACCTCATCCACGATGACACAGCTGAAGGGGTCGTGTCCTTGCCGTGAAAAAGCAGATTCCAGCAGACTCCCTCCACTTGTGCTCAGTGTGCAGCAGATGATGTCAGACTCCAGGATGATGTCTGCCTGGACCTTCTGAGAGTGCCCCCGGACCTTCAAGTACAACAGGACACTTCTCAGCTTTCTTTAACCTCCTTAGAGCAATTGTTGACTGCCTGGACAAGTCTAATTGCCAACCAGCTCATGAATAATGCATCATCCCAAGGAAACTGTCTCCACTAAGACAAATTAAAGTCAAAACTTGATTTAACAGAAGTGTTCCTTTCACTTGATTACAGATCTGAGGATGGCAAACTGGAAAGAAATACTCCTTTATCTCTAGAGCTATGCAATCCAGACACACTAACTGAAAGCAGAGTTCAGCTTGCCATTCTATTTGTAACTCCAAGCCTCCATGACCATTAAGGGTCAGCATATATTCATTAAGGATGAATCTTCATTCATCTCATGGTTCATGCTACTTAGCATTAATTACTGGGTTTCCTATCAGTGCCTGTTTCCCCTTTCAGAATGTGCACACACCAAAAAAATCCTCCAGCTATTGCTTTACTCAGAAACATTTCAGAGTAACCCAGTCGCAGCAGGTCTGTAAGGGGCATGAAAGTGTTGATGAAGACACATCCTAGAACATGAGGATGTGCACATTTTTATTCCCTTGTCAAATATGCCACATTTTGTTTAAAATTCACTCCTAACTGTAACACTAAAGATTCCTGTTTGGGTTTTACGTTTGTTGGGTTTTTTTTCCAATATGCACCCAGATTTCACACCTGTCTGTCCACAACTTACTCAGCTTATGACCTTTATGTATTTATCTACTACTTTGTAAATACTCCCAGCTACATCAAAGCCAAGTTCCACCACCATAAAAGGACCTAAGTATATAAATGTATCAGCTTAAGTTTAATAAAGTGGTGCCTTAAAGATAAATTCCTACCTCCTTTAGCTGAGAAGCAAGCTGTTGTCTCTCCTTTGCAAGTCTGCCAATTTCATCATCTAACATTAGACTCTAGATGGGGGAAAAAAAAAACAGAAACCACCTTTAACTTCACCCATTTCCCATATTTCAACATGCTTAGACTGACTTTCAATATCAAATGTTGTCTGAAGAAGCTCATCAGTTTCTTTGAAAGTTGTCAACATATTTAAGTTTTGTAATACACATTACTACATCTTACATTTCTGTGCAGCTGGGAAGTGGTTTACCATGAGAAATATGTAATTTGAGCACAAATTTTGGACAAAAAAATTAAAAACTTCAAGTACAACATGTATTCCAAAATCTCAGATCACGTGGTATTTTACTATTTCCAGTGAAACAAAAGCAGCTCTCTGAAGTTTACAATCAAATTAAGCCATTAAGAATTATAAATATGGTTAAATTAAATACTAACTGGTGACATGATCAACCAGTGAAAAATATTGGCATAAATAAACAAAAAAATTCCTGAGGCAAAGTTCTTCATTTCCTTTCATAGTGCTAACCAGCTTTTCCAGTAGTTGAAAAAGCAGGTGGAGAGACAATTACTGAGCAGAGTTGACTCCACAAAGTGGAGCCCTTTATGCTTTGGATTCTACTAACAGGTATAAAAAGGATCTTGCTACCTCTCTCTTCTCACATCTGTGCATGGCACGCTCACGAGAGAGCAGGTCCAGCTTCTGATCCAGAGCTGCCTTTTTCTTCTGAATGTCCTGGTCAGAGTCACCTGGCTTTCGTTCTGTCACAAACCAAAGGACAACACACAGGAGGAACAGAGAAACTGTTTCAGTAACTCTTGCTCTCAAGTCATGGATACAAAGTTTTTAGATGTACACTGACAAATTTTTTTTTGTTGCATTTTCCTATTTTCTATCCAGGTCTTAACTTGTTAAAATGAGACTTGCTTCTGACTCAAGCTCTCAAATGCTGCACAGCTGCATTGCTAAAAATGATGGCTTTAATATTCGTGTAATATAATTTCTTTAAAAAAATAAACAAGAAGTCACCTTGCTATTTCTTTTCCTTAGATTTTGGCCCATTATAAACTGCTACTTTCCCACTAAGACTGAGAAGAACAATGCTTTATGAAACACTCTTGTAGAAAAATCTTCCTTCTTGTAAGACACACAGTCCCACTTGTAAAACACCACCAAGCTCTGAAGGAAGATGGAGGGAAAGTCTGGTTTGCATGTTACTTACTCATTCTGTGTTCAACTTGCTTATCCAGGCTAAAGCCCCGGACTTCATTGTTGATTGCCTTTTCAGCACCAAGTCGCACTAACTTGATATCACCACAATTTCCTGTTTATAAAATCAGAGTCAAAATAATTTTAGATGGCTCCAGTCATCTCTGCTATGAGAGTTTTAAAAAATGTGAACATTATGGGTAACAAAACAAGGCTTTTTTATTTATCTGGGGTTTTCAATAATTATTTGAACCTGTATGAATGCAGCTACAAAAACATCCAGTAATTATAAACTCTAAAAAAATAAAGATGTTATTTGTGTCCTAGTGGTGGCTAACAGTTAAGAATGTTGTTTTGAATTAACAGAACTACCTCTTATTCTCAGGTTTCTTTATCTAAAACTTAGAGAATCCCTGATTTAGACAATTTTTGAGTACCATCAAGTAATGCAGCTGGTAAGTCAACAGCAAATTAATACTTAGCTAGAATGCAGGTATTTTTCCCCTTGCCACAGATGAGATACCTCATTCAGAATTACTTTGTGTTAGCCACAAACTGGGAGGAAAAACAATTAGATGCTCTGACACATCTAAATTTTCACAGCTTTGTTCTGCTAAGTCCACATTTTATCCAAAATAAGTCAATAGTCTTGTGTTCAAATGTTTAAGGAGTACTTAAACTGGTCAACTTTAACAGCACGAGGAAAGGATCAGTGTCTACATAAAAATCAAGTGCAATTTATTTAAAAAAACCCCACGATGCACCTTTTAGAAAATAAAATTAACAGTATCAGGACGTACCAGTCATACTTTGCAAGAGAAAAAAGCTGCTCAGAGGAGCATGTAAGAACACTATACAATCAGCTGTTTCAGTTCCTCCTTCAGCTTTTGCCTTTTTAACATAAAAACAGAATTTTAAAACAAGCCATACCCAAAGGCTCCTGTTTATTTTGACATTTTTCCTTAAAGGCAACGATGATCTTCTTCATGAGTTCATCCACAGCAGCATTTGATGGTGCACAAACTAGAAAACGGTTTGGCTTTATCTTGGAATTTTTTTTCTGAGCCGTTTTCTCATTCCTAGTGTTCTGTAGATGAATTGACAACAAACCAAAACAGGCTCTTTAGATTGTTCTCATTTATGATTTAGAAGCCAGACAGCATGTTCATTCAGCAGAGTATGGGCATCTCTGAAGGTATGTCTTATAAAATGAGGAAGAATTAGTCAAATATATTATTACTATTTACATGAATTCCCTTCAACAACAAAACACTGGAATCTACTGGCTGCTTATATGAAAACCACTAAATGGGACAGGCCAAACAACACTCTTTAATACATCAAAATATTACTTTTTTATGTAATAAGTGTTTATACTGCAATCGTGCATTTTTTTTTCATTTTACATTAAGTTCTGTGTAAGTGTCCCAAGATGCACAAAAGGTATTATTTCCATCCTATACAGCTCAGATTTAATCAGGTCAGCTTAATGAATTACACCCCAAGTAATTACCAACACTACACTTTCAACTGGTTTAAACTATCACTGACTTTCATTGGGGAACCAAACCCAAGCACATCACATTCACTTACTTCTCTCAAAACACGAGACAGAAGTCCTACAATAGTTTTTGATTTCCCTGTCCCAGGAGGTCCATGGATGAGGCAGATCTTGGGAAGCCCTGGATGTTGCTTTACCATGGCATAAGCTGTCTCAATGGCTCTCTTTTGATCTTCATTGTACTCATTCATATACAAAGCCTGAAGGAATAGAAAGGGGAAAGAATAATGAATTCATCTTGCTCAAACCTTCCACATTAATTTTATATATTTACAGAATGTCCTCACCCTTTCTGCAACAACTCAAAAGCTGGAAGGGCAGAGAAACTTTTGATTCTAGATTTGCTCTTGACCCAATCCTGACCTGAAAGTTGTAACCAAGATTTTGTTTCCTCTCCACACCTTTATTTGACATGCCTTTTCCATACTATGTCTTATTCCCTAAAGAATTCTTCGCTAAGAGAAAACTGAAAGCTGTTTGAAGTGTACTGTGTCAATAGAGCACAAACACCTAATGAGTTTAGACTCCTCTCCACCCAATCAGCCAACTCTGAAAAGGGCAGTGTCTCAGTGCTTTTGAAACATCTGTCTGCCCCTGCTCACCTCAACCACCACACCATGAAAAACCAGATTTCCAAAACTCACAAGGTCCAAATGCCCACTTTGTTAACCCTGTCCCTTGCAGCTTGCAGGACTTACAGCACTTCCTGAGGCTACAGGCAGATCTCTGGGACAGAAGTCATTGTAACAGGGATTTATGATGGGCCTGGCCAGGGGACTCCTGCTCAGCAGCAACAGACCTTTGAAGGTTCGGTGTGTGGTCACCAGGGACCCAATCACCACACACTTCACTTGCTTATGGATGAAGAATGACAAATTCCCTTGGGTTTGCAGAGTAAGATGACAGACTGTGAGCTGTTCCTTCTGCCCTGGTAAAGGAAAAGAATAAAAAAACTCAAGTTGTTATTCAGGAAATATCCAAATTGTTAACTGATACTCTATTAAATCATTCAATTAAATCCCCAGAACAAGTGCTTCTATTAAGGAGCCAACAACTAATTTTTACATAAACCCAAACCCCTCCCCATCTCCATCAAAAAAAAAAAGGCTAAAAAAACCTAGTGTTCTGTAAAACTACTTAGATCACTGCTTAAATCAGGCAGGTACTGAATGCTTGGCAATCCTGGTAATTCACAACTTCAGTTCCAGAAGACAGTGAACATTCCAGCCAATGAGACCACAGAATTTCATGACACTTGATCTCTCACAGCCTAAATATGTATGCAGAGCATTTACCCCTCATTAATTTCTGTTCTTACATGAAGTATTAACATTTGTAATGAAGGAATTCCCTAGAAAAATACATGGAAAGCAGGTTCAGTTCCTGACTTTTAACAAAGCTTCTAGCATAGAACAGACATGCTACAGTGGAAAAACAATCCCACTTCCTCCGAGGGGAGTGGCATGTTACAACTACCAACAGGCAGCTACAAAGAAGCATTTTATGGCACCAGGAAGAATCTCATTTCTCTTCCAGCCCGTTACTCACTAGCTGAAAAGCCAGATGCACGAGAAAATCGTGTCACGAGACCAACGTGATTCACTACATGGTTCTCCATCCCACTTTCTTCCCCAAAGGTGTCTTTTTCCTTGTGGACCACCAGAACGATTAAGTCATCCTCCTTTGGATGGAGCTGCCTCGCCAAGTCACTCTCTCGAAAAGGAGCTACCCAAAATACAAATTAAAATTAGAACATTAAAAACAGTTACAATTCCTTTCTGACCCTAGAAATACTAAAATTAACATAGTGCATATACTTCAGTAATTCTTACCTGTTAACTTTTGAAGCTATGGAATGCTAAAGCAAAAGACTTTACAGAATTTTAACTCCATCCTGCTTTCTTAAGCCTGAACATAGCACTGCATAAAACCAGAGCAAGTCAAGGATTACTTTTAAGAAAAGAAGCTGAATTAAAATTCCAAATGAGAGATATGGAGTGCAAAAATTACCTGCAAAATACATATTTATGTTACATGCATTCTGTAGAATAGCAAAGTCAAGATCCTTTCTGTATTTAAAGCAAAAAAAAAAATTCTACCTCCAAGTGTCAGCTCACTGTAAGGCAACATCTACTTGGAAATCAGAAGATTTTGGTAAAAAAAGGAAATCCTTACCTGTAAAATGCGCTGTATTCATGTCAGCAGAGTAGTTCTCTAAGTAGAAGCAGTAACCCTTCTCTCTTCCTCTCTGATTTTCTATCCACTCTTGTGCCAGCTACATGTTCAAAAGTAAATAAAATACTTTCAAGGGTTTTGTGTATCAGAAGAAAAGCTTATTATGACTCAAACTTACTAAGCACAAATAAAACAAAGCTAACAGACTATCAAGTAAATACATCAGGAGTCTTACCCAGGTGGGTTTTTTTCACATAAACATACATATTATATATAGCACACAGGGCAAACAAAAGTGCTTCCTCACCACTCATCCATTTAATACAATCTCAAAGCTTTTCAGAACACATGTAGGTTCCACCTGATTGCACTTTCACTTTAAAATATCAGTATTATCCTGGCACTGACTTAATCTTCTACCTCGTTTCTATGGAGGAAGTTATGCAATAACTGAACTTCAAAGCATTCAGACATTAACTGAAAGAACACTGTGTTTTGTTGCTATTAACTACTAAAGTTTGGGGAAAAATACTTCTTGGATTAACTTGCTCCCTCACATAACTTCTTGACAGAAATCAAAACATCCCCTCATCATCTGTCATTGAAAGAATCTCAGTTTTTTAAAGACTTCTGATTTGAGCTTTATATGCCATAGAGGAACCACCTCTTTTGTCTCTCCTTTTACCTATTACTGCAGATGTGCCCCCAGGAAAAAAACAACCTTCAGATGTAAGGTTGGTAGTTCACAATCCTAAACATAACTGTCTAGATTATTCCCCCCAATCATTCCTTTATTCTGATCAGTAACTGAAATATTTTCAGATGGTAAATAGAGGACATAAACCAGGTTTTAATTTCTTGGTAAAACTGACGAAACCAAACCGCAAGACAGAAAGCTACTTACTGTTTCAAAGGCGTTCAGCATCATCAAAGGGAAAAATGTATTAAAATAGTCATTGTAGTTCTGAAATTGGACAGGAACAGAGGCTACTATGGACTGCAGAAGGCTATTTGGAGTTCCAAAGTAGCTGAAGTTTGCAAACATTTCATAAGTCCACTTTAGGACTTGATTGACAAAAATACTGTAATCACGCTGCTGAGTGCCCAGAAAGGAGGAATATGTTCCTTGTCCAGACCCCCTGGAAACATTCAAAGCATTGTCATACTGCCTATTTCGTGACTGAAGAACATTATTAGAAATATGGGCTTGAGGTACACTACTGAAACTTGGAGCCTTCCATGCTTGATTTCCTACTGGTGTGTATATCTTTGGATGTGGTGGCCTGACCACCACTGGTGGTTTTGCCACATTCGCTTTGCTTTTGGAAGGTGGTGGAAGCTTTTTAACATCTTCAAGATCCTTGCTGAAGGCTGCATTCCGGGAAGAACTTGTTGAGCTGAAAATTTTGGTAGTGGAAGGCTTTCTTGTTTTGGGTGGCAGGAGAGAAGGTTTGGCAAACACGTGGTCTGCTCCTGAGCTGGTGTCTGGATGTTTATTGCAGAACTCTCCTGGTTTTTCCACTTTTTCTGTACAGTCTTTGTATTTACAATTCACAACAGCTGAAGACTCATTCTGCTGAAGGCTTCCAGCAACATTCATTTCCTCTGGATTTTCACTAGCTAGAGCAGTATCTTGAACACTTTCCTCCTGAGAACATAGTTCCATATCCACGGGATCTGACTGAGTTAAGAACAGATCATCATCTTCTTCTTCATTGCTTTCATACAATTTACACGCATTTTGTTTTGCAGTTTTCATTTCAATCTCACTTCTTACTGAAGATTCACCCTTATCTCCAAGGACAGTGGAAGAGAGACTTGAACCCACAATAACAGGAGGAACAACTCCACTGTTACCACCTTCCCATTTTCTGTTCCAGTCTGAACAACCAGGCATTTTAGAGGAACATGCCGCCTCCTCCACAGAGGGGCTTCCAAACTTTCTCTCACTGGCAGAAGGACCAGCAGTTTCCTCTCTCTTTTTCTCTCTTTGGTTTTCGGTAGCTGTCAGTTCAAAACTTTGAGGCTTTTCTTTCACGGACTTTGCACACGCTTTGGCATCTCTTTTGTTCTCACCCTCAGAGCTTCCTGCGGGATTTTTCACCCTGGCACTTCTTTTGGGCCTTGTCTGCCTTAAAAACTGCCGGTCTTGGCAGGCCAGCAATTTTTTATTATGTTTCACAGACAAACACTGAGCATCAATTAGTTTAACCTTATGTTTCTGTGCCACTCCAACTCTCCCTGCAGCTTTCCCGTGGCTGCGCAGCCGAGCGACGCTCTCCAAGGAGCGCTGCGACAACTCGAACGCTTTGCGGGGGCGTTTCTTCAGACCAAGTTTTTCCACAGTTGATGCTGGTGCAGGACACTGACGAACTTTCCTTGGGGGAACTACTGCAGGCATTGACTTGCCAGGCTGAGAATGTGCTGAGGTACTTGGAAGCAGTTTTTTACT
Source organism: Serilophus lunatus (assembly GCA_013399895.1). Lineage (NCBI taxonomy): Eukaryota > Metazoa > Chordata > Aves > Passeriformes > Eurylaimidae > Serilophus > Serilophus lunatus. The sequence goes on along the minus strand of VXBA01000881.1, from coordinate 280,488 downwards.
CTGGGCTGTCTTAACAACAGGAAGTTTTTTAGGACTTCTCTGAACAGCTATTCCTAATTTAGATTTTGCTGTGTTCTTCCGCGGGCTTGCACTGTTTTTCTTACGGGCCAGCTTTGAGGCTAATGAGATGACAGATGCAGATGCTCTGGGTTCAGGGAATTTTGAGCCCACGGTGAAGCCTTTAGCAGCAGTACTTTTGTCTGCCAATTTCTCCTGTTGACCTTTTGCATCTTCCTTGCCAACAGATTCTTGCAATGTTGAATGAGTCAGTCCTTCATCATCAGCTTTCTTCTGATGAGAAGTACCTTCTACGTGCTCATTTATTGAGGTTGCTGCTTCTTTCTCAGCACCATCACTGAGGTAATCCAGATCATAACCCCATTCATTTATGGCTTTGTTCAGGAAGTCATCCGAAGTACTACTGTCAACTGCTGTTGAAACATTGTCCTGTTTATACTCTTGAGTTGTTTCCATAGCATAGGCTTGGGTATCTTGCCAAACTGAAAATACCTCATCACTTGTTTCAAACTCAAACAGCTGAGAATCACAGTCATCCAGTGACAAGGGAGGCTCAGGAGATCTTTTTCCCATTTTGATATCACCATCAGTAATGCTGTCGGAAGTCGAAGGCTGCTCTCCGGGACACACACTTTCATTCCTTGATTTTGTTTCCTCCTTGTCATCCACACCTTTCTCCTCATCAGAAGAGTCTGAAATTACAATGACTTGATTGTCAGGGCAACCTGCATCACAGGGAGACCTGGTACTTTGGCCTTCCTTGGAAGTTCTCACAGTACCTTTCACTCTCCTTCTAATATCACTTATGTTATGGTGTACTGAGCTTTCTTGGCTTGACTCCAAGGCAAAATTAATAGTTTTGGCATAAGCAGCTAAAGATAATTTACTGAGTTCTGTATCAAGCTGGGAGTCTGATAAAGTATCATCTTCAGAAACCATCTTCACAAAATCCTCTTCTTTCTTCCCCGCTGAACTGTTCTCTCTCTTGAAATATTCTGAAAACTCCAACAACCTGTCACTGGATTCGCGTTTCACTGATAACGGCCTGATCTGAGAAGTAGGGTTGGACATATCCGTCTTGTTTTCAGAGGTAGATGGAAAACAACCATTTGTTGAAATTCTATCCACACAAGAGGTCTTTGAAGTTTGATGTTTACAGTCGTATTTACCCAGGTCATCTAAATTAGGCTGTTCCTGGCCCAAACTTGGTGAGTCAGTGTTTTTCTTAAATAGAGACTTCAACAACGAACCTGATTTTTCTTCTGCTGATTCTTTTTTCACTGAGGTGCCGTTACTCCCTAGAAGCAAAATACTGTTGTCTTCCTTCTCCTGCATAGCAGGTTTATTTTTAGAAGAGTTAGAACAATTTTGTGATGTTTCTTTTGACATCTGTTTAGTGGGGACCAGTCTAGACTGAAACGCAGTGTTTATACTTGTCTCCGGCATACTTTCGCAGTTCCTTGAAGATGGACAGCCAAGATGAGTTTGAGCAGATGGATACACTGGTGATGTGGGTCCTCCTTCGTTTTTGGTTTCCAGCTCTCTGCCTCTCCTGAAATCTGAACATTGGGCATTTGAATTAAAGCACTGATTATCCATATTGGATTTCTCTGTCACAATATCATCGTTCCTGTTTTCCTGAGTTTTCCCACATAATTTTCTTGCCAAAGTGTTCTGTGGGAAGGCATATTCCTGAGGTGTTGAGTCACTAGGCTCCTTTTTGATATGCATCAAGAGGCCTTCTGTGGACGTCCAAGATGTCAAACTTGTAGATGCATCTCTAGATTCCTCTTCCCCGGCATTCTTTCTTCTAGGGAAAGAGATCCCTTGACAATCTCCGCCTTCCTTTGACAACGCAAGTGGAGAATAAAGGTCACCTCTCTCATGTACACTAGTCCTGCATCCATCATCGCATACATTCTTCTCTTGCTTAATAGAAACTGCCGGCAAAGTTGTAGAGTTCGAATTGCTTCCTCCAGCCACAGACATACTCAATGATCTGCCCTTTATACTTCTTATAACTTGCTTTAAGCACATTTGTAATTCCTGGGTTTCCTGGACATTCAGCTGCCAACCTACAGCCAGATTTCCGCGCAGCAGGAGGTTGAGCTTGTCTAGGTAACGCTTGCAAAGAGCCTGCTGCCCAATCTGGTAGCCTTCCTTGAGGAGGCTCCGTATGAGCTGCACACAGGCGTGTTGTACTGAGTTGGAGGCTTGGAAAGATCCTGCAGAGGAGCTTTTGACACAGGACATGGAGGTTTTGTCGGTGCGCCGTGTAAACACTCTGGCTGGGAGCGTAGCACATCTTACCACTGCTTCCACCCACTCCTGGGAGCTAATCCACAGCAAATGCAGGCACTTTTTGCTTCTGTGGAGTTCAACAATGGACACCAAGATCAGGAGGAAAAATTCAGAGATTTTGTCGCACTGCTGGATTCTTTCAATAAGAATATCTTTGATCTCCGAGCAGAGGTAGTGAATGACCTCTACTATATATGCTACACCCAATTCCTTGAGATCCATAAGAGACTGAACAAAAGGGATGAACCAGAGGAACGTGCTCTGATGGACACGCATATCTCTGCCAATGTCAGACTGAAGCACATTAGCCAGTGTCTGCATATCTTCATACATGTTGGGGCAGTACTCTGGACAAATGGCAGCCTTCCAGCCAGTATCCTGAAAAAACAAATTCAACACACATCATCCTCATCTATATGCACATCTGCACAGTTTAATATGGCAGGTTTTTCTTCCTCGCCATAAAAGTTACTTTTTTTCATAGATATGTTCATTAAATGATAACATCTCATATCTCAAGGAAAGTCAAAATCTAAATTTAAAAAAAGCAAAAAAATAAACAACAAACACATGTATAAGGAACTATACTGTAACCTGTAAAGGCAGTGCAAAGTAGTTCTTCCTTTAAACACAATTGTGAACCCTCCAAAGACATTATTATGCTCACATAACCTCAAACTGATAATCAAACAGACATTTAAAGTCTTCAAAAGACATTTCATAAATACAGCACATCAAGAGAAGACTCACAAATGTTTATTATGCTTTATAGCAAGAAAAATGGTGTCATTTTGGAGCACTGCCTAACATTTGAAAAAAGTATATCAAACCATACCTCATTATTCCAAAATCAATATATTCGTTTAGAATATTGAGAAACAATAAGTAAAATACAATAGCATGGCTACTTTTTTTAAAAAATTGAGTTCAGCATTTTCATGGACATAATATTTTAGTCTTGATGTGAATTTTCAGGCTTTCATGTCATCCCTGCCTAATTCAAACGCACTCTTATTTCCTCTTAGAATCTGAAAGTATCACCTAAACAAGAAGCAACCAGCTTGGTCGCTATTTATGACACCTAACAGTAGTATTCCTTCTTTACAATATCACTGGTAGATACAGAATGTATCCCCTCCTGTATTCTATAGATGGTTTAAATTGATGTCATTCAATGACCACAGTTTAAAGAACATGAAAATAAAATACTAGTTTAATACCTTCTGAGGCTTTTCTGTGTTGTAATTATAAACAATCTGACTGCAAGTAATCATGTCATCGCCGTAGTCTGACTCTGGTTCAGGTTTCGTCCTAAAAAGAAACACAGAAAACAATCCTAACAAGTGAAACAGATATCTGAATTACCAAAATGTTCTTTCTTTACTGAAAGAACCTCACAATATTAGGGGACCTACTTCAACTTTTCATTGTTTGAAGTTGGAAATGTAGTTTTTACTTGCCATCTCCCTCCTCCCTGACACAAGTTACAGCAGCACTGACAAGAAAACCAAGATCAAGTACTTCTCTAAGCAGGTATTAAAACCACACAACTGTTTAGTCTCTTAACAGAACTGACCTCATAAAGCTCTTGCGTATATTTGTTATTTCATTTTTGTAGCTCTCACTGTTGATAATGGTTTGAAAGGCTTGGACAGGATCAATAAGCTGACCCCAAACTTTAGATCCGAGCTGATCCAAAATAACCATGAAACAATGCAGTGCAGGCCAGAAGGGGTCAGTGGAATCATCTGAAACACAATAGCAACAGTGGGGAGAATTGAAATGTGGACATTGTTAGACCAAGCTAAAATTGAAAGTAGCTGGTTTTCAAGGATTTTGCTTAAGTATCAATACAAAATTAGCATTCTAATAACTTGCAACTAGATCTACTCCTGGTATTGAGTTCATGTGCCATGCCCAGCCTGTGCATTAAATGAAAATAATGATATAAATTACAGATTTGTCCTCTCAAAACCTCTAACCCAGCCTTAGGCAAAAGTACTGCCATCTCTTCTCCAGACTCTCAATGTGATTTCTCAGTTATTTGTGAGGATTGCCCAAATATTGTGCACTTTCCAGAAGATTAAAATCACAGTTAATCACAATCTCGGTTAAAATCACCTCATCATTACACTATTAAGAACTTAAATAAACAGAGAAGTTTGATAAAGATGAAAAATTGGCTATGAACTGTCTGAATCTCAGTATCAAAATTAGTTACCAGCTGCTTCTTTCTCCATAGTGTGAAGTATGGACTGCATGAAATCATTTTGTTTGTCTGGGCCTAGTAACAAAGAGTCCATAGCTTGTTCTTCCAGCACTGACAGCAACATACAAATTCCTACAGAAGAAGCGGGGGAAAAAAAGAAACAACCTGTCTCCATATTTGCAAAATCTCATTTTCACCAAATCAATGATCATTTTTGAAATGCCATTACCAGTGTTAACACTTGAGCAAAGAGATCAGCAGCAATATAAAAGTAATTAAACACAATCCTACTACTGCAACATTCTGTGCAACATTCAATGTCCATTTGACACAGCACCTACAAAATTGTGGATCCTCGACTTGAGAAAGTGCTTAAAAATGAGAGAAACTACACCAATTCATTTCTGATCATACTCACTCACCCAGCCAGTAGTTCTTGTAGTTGGTTGTATCATACAAATGAGCTGGCAGAAGGATGAGTTTACCCTTTTCATACATTGAAGAGCTGTAAATATCTGTATTCTCAAAAAGGCCCAACTCAATAACTTTGAACAAACAAGTCAGCACTTCCTCTAAGTCATAGTAATCATCCCTGTCAACCTTCCCTAAATTCCTTGCTGTTAGGATGGCCCATCGACGGATCTAAGAATTGAAATAAAAAGTTATATATTAATAAAAGGAATCTTACAGAATTGTGATTTTTGTAATCATTGTTACTATGGCGTATTTTTACTAAAAGAACAATTAAAACTAAGTCTTTTTCCAAAATAACCTTAGAAAAAGCTGTATAGCAAATACACCATTCAGCCTCCACTATTAACACGGTGCATGAAACCAGGATCCACTGGAATTTAGCAGAACAGAAAAAAGAACTCACCACCTCATTGGGGTGTACCAAAAAGAGATAAATTCCTGGATATTTTTCAAAGACTTGAAAGGAGTCATGACTTAGTTCCATTCTACAGAGCACTTCCACACACAGCTCACCTAAAAGGATAAGACATAGTTGTATTAAGAACTAATCCACAGGCTCACACAAAAACCCCACACAACTAAGGGTCAAAATAAATATAAAAGAGATATTCATACAAATACACACTGCTGCTCTGGTTTAACTACTATTTGTTATTTTCACCTCCTTCAGTAGAAACACTACCATTCCCCACAAGTGCGTATGATCAGATACATACTGACTCTCTCATGAAGCAGCAGATAGGGGTATTTCAGGATTTCTAGAAGGGGCACTCGCAGGTTATTCTCAAAATCTGGGCCCACGTAGCCAGACAGTCGGGTCTCTCCATTCTCATCCACTAGAAACAACTCATCATCTTCTCCTGTTTCCTCCTGCATGGATTTCTCTATGTGGGCAATAAGACGGGAGGTTTCCAGGTCCCACAAGTCCTGTTCAGTGGGGAGAAACAGCTGATCAAGGTGCACTTGTGAAAAAAGCGATTAAGGACATTTATTATCGCATGTAGACACCTTAACTGAACTTCCAAAATTTAAAGTATCATTTTGAAAAGTTTCTTTCTAAGCGTGGTGCAAGACACCAAAGCTTTGACGACTGGGCAAATCACAAAACTCTCACTTCAGATTTAAGATTATAAAGTCATTTTTAAAAGAGCAGCCTCCAAACCAGAAGCAATTTTATAATTCTGCTAAATACTCACATTCCTTTCAATAACTATTCCAGGCCATATTTTAGTCACAAAATCTTGTCCACTGGCCAAAATACAGAAGGACACGATAAAGATCATATTTAGGAAGATGGGAAAAGCAATTTTATATTATTGGCTTTTCATGGATTTTGCAGAAAGAAGACAATACAAACAAGGCAAACTGACTGACTCACTGGGTATTTGTAGGGATTCACTCACTTAGCATTACTCATCTTAAGTAACTGCTCCAAACCTCTATTAGAAACCAAGTTTATTCCCTGCAGTTAATGGACACAGAAAGGAACTCTCTGTAGTCCAGACACTCTACTTATTTCCAGTCAGATGGGACTGCACTCCAGAGAAATCCAACTGACTAATCTGAAGAATAACCTTTTAGACATCTGTATTACAATCCATTAGCTACAAATATGCTCTTTACACACAGACAAAGCAGGGAAAACAAGCTTTCCAAAAACATAAAATTTAATCCTAGTAAGCGAAAATTGCAAAATACTTGTAATAAAATTAAGGGATTTCAAATTTATTGTTTTTAATTGTGCAATCTCACAGACTTGCAAGGTCTGATCTCTGAAATTCAAACAGTAGAAAACTACAAATGAGAAGTGAAAGCAAATCAGAAGAGGAAGAGAAGTCAGAAGAAAGAAAATACACAAATGAGCTGTTAGTCTGGCAGATGTTCTTTGTTTCAGATGACAGCACCACAGCACGAATAACGTCCAAGCTATAGTGTCTAGTCAGCAACTCCCTACTACTGTTTTAGTTCTCGCTCATTTGAATATTGGTGTTTTACAATCAGCTGTTTGCAACTCCATATAAAAGCAGACAGTTAAAAATCAACACATCCTATATCCCCAAAAACCAATAAAACACAAACCCTGTTTACAACTCCCCCTACACTGAGGGTGGACCACAGAAGCCCCTTAATTAATCTCTTAATTACCTTAACTACACAGAGTCTCTTATCTTTGGGTAGCAGGTATTTGGGTTTTTTCAGCTGCTGGGAGGGAGGGGGATTTTTTTCTATCTCACTCACTCTACATACAGAGAATACAAACTTTTATACATTGTTAATCTAGCTTTGTTTCTTTTCTAAATCTTCTCATCTTTCATTGGCTACTTTAGGCAGCTATAACCCTTCTTTTATGTTTCTTTCTAGTTACCAAGTCCTTGATAAATTCTCTTAATTCTTTTGTAACTACTTTGCTATGTCCTTGGACAGTTAATTCTACATTTTTAACAGCAACTACACCATTAAGCTCTTTATCCCTTACAAGTTTTAACCTTTGTAAAACTTCAAATAAGAAAACTATTTAGAAAGTTCTTTTTTATCTTTGAAAGTTTTATTTCTATAAGATATCTATCTATAGATATTCTATCTATAAGATATCATGTCTTCAAAACACTGAATAATTACAGAAACCTAAAACTGCACCTACAAAACTGAAAAGCAAAATATACAAAACCCCCAAGTTCCACCCCTACAAAACCCTTTTTACCACCGAGGGCAGCCCAGAAGCCTCTTAATTAATCCCTTAATTACCTTATGCAACCTTGGACATTCTTCTCTTGCTTTGTGGTACTCCACCACACACTCCAGGCAGTAACAGAGATCATCATTGGATCCCTCAAACTCTTCCTGGGACAACCTTTCAGTGGCATAGCTCTTCAGGAACTCGGTGGTGTCAGGACCACCCGGGGTACACCATCGACATGTGCTCATTCTGGGGAGGGGAACAAGGAGGAATTAACAAAATCCAAAGACTGGAAGTGGCAAAATACCCCCTTGCAGCCACCTAACTGCCAGGTGTGATGAGTGTTAGAATTTCTGTAGCTTGTTAGCAGAGTAGATACAGGTGCTCCTATACAGGTGCATGTGTTTAAACTGATTAAAAGCATTAAAGGACTATCACAGGGAAATGCCTGGGGAATGGCAAGCAAAGACCTAAAAGAAGTCTTAATTTGCAAACTATAAAATAGCATGTTAAAACTCATTTTGGACACAAAAAAATCTCCTCACCCTCACGTAGCACAATTTCCAGAACTACAATGCTGAAGTCCTTGGTATCATTTTACTGGTGTCTGTGCAATCTAGGTCTAGCAGCACAAAATTTAATTAGCTTTTTTCCTTATTCTCCTGCTAAAATTTATAGGTCAACAAATCTCTCATCACAGGCGAAGCATATTTAGGCAGAACTTTCCTGTTTTCCTTCCTATTAGAGTTAGAAAGTGTGATAATCTGTGGTGAGAATTCTGCTTCCTCTAAAAACGAAAGTTCACTGAGCAGCAACAGAGTCATCTCAGATCTTGCTGGGCTGAGAAATTCAACAGAACACTGGGATGGTTTGGACTGGAAGAGACCTAAAATACCATCTCATTCCACCCCCTGCCATGGACAGGGACACCTTCCACTATCCCAGGTGGCTCCAACCTGGCCTTGGACACTTCCAGGGATGGGGCAGCAACAGCTTCTCTGGGCAACCTGTGCCAGGGCCTCACCATCCTCAGAAGGAAGAATTTCTTCTTCATATCCAATCTAACTCTGCCCTTTGTCCATTTGAAGTCATTCCCCTTGTCCTGTCACTGGATGGAAAGTCCCTTTCCAGCTTCCTTACAGGTCCCTTCAGATACTGGAAGGCTGAAAAAGCACCAACATTCAAACTAACTATATATAAAGAAGGATGGTAGCTGCTCCCCTTATTCAGCATAACAAAGCTAGATAAAGCCAAACCATGTTTTGTTGGGAAAACCCCAAACGCTGTGGCCTTTACTTTTGGAAAAGGGAGCTCCTTGCTGTGCAGGTGTGCCAGGTCACATGTTGGGAGGGAGAACAGCACTGCCCTGCAGCCAGGCAAGGGGCCCGAGCCCTTCAGCCATCCATGCCCAGGCAGCAGCACAGCAGAGCAGTGTCCTCAGCAGTCCATCCCCGGCTAAACAAGGCTCGCTGGTATCTCAAAGATCTACAGCAAAAGCGAAATCACAGAAATCAATTCGGTTGGAAAACACCTCCGGGATAACCTGTCACTAACCATCGCCCTGAGCACGGAGTGCCCCCTCCAGGGAGGGGGGCTCCACCAGCCCGTTCCGATGTTTAACAACCCTTTCCGTACAAAAAAAACTCCCTTTTTGATGTCCAACCCGAACCTCCACTGTGTCCTCCCCTGTCACTCTGTACGTTGGAGAAGAGGCTGAACCCCTCTTTGGCACAGCCTCCTTCCAGCCACTGAACCAACAGAAATCCGTCCGGGGCTCGCACTTACGGGTTATTTCGGCATTTAGAACAACACGGGTTCTGCTAAACGCACTCGGTGAAGCGATAAAACGCTACTTGCAACCCAACGCCCTCCCCTCTCCCCATCCTTCCAGGCAGGCGGTGCAGGACAACACTCGCCTGGGCTGCGGAAAGGTGTCAGTATTTACCCACGCGAGGAAATCGCTTTAAAAGAGCGTGGGCAGCCACGCGAGCCCGGGCTGCGAGCGGCACCTGCCCCTGTGACCGCCGCTACCGAACCCCCTCCGCCGGCCCCGCAGCCTCGGCACCCGCGCTGTCGGTTCCGCCGCCGCCGCAGCCGGTGCCGACCCCGCTGCGCACCACATCCCTGATCCCAGCCCTGATCCCAAACCCGCTCCCAACCCGCGGTCTTTTCCCGCTGAACGGGCACGGCCCGACCCTCAGCGCGGCGGGGCAGCGCCTGCCCTGAGGCGGCGGGAGGGTTCGCNGGGGCCGGGGTTGGGGGTCGCTCCCCGCTCACCTGACGCCGCCACCGCGGGGCCCCGGCCCGGCCCCTCCCGCCCTGAGGCCGCCGCGTCCCCGGCGCTTCCGGGCGCGGCCGGATCCGAGCGCTCGCCGCTCCCTCAGGGAGGAGCCTTAAAGCGCCAGGAAGCTGAGGCGGCAGGGATGGGGGGGCTGAGTGGGTTAAGTGTCGGTGTAATAAAATCACGCCCTAAACTCGCGACCGGGCTCAGCTGCCTGAAGTAATGACTCCCTTCCCTCCCATCCCCAGAGCGGGGAGTTTCTGGTGCAATGGGGAGCAGGCACCGGGACAACTCGGAGCGTCCCAAATCGGGCAGAAAAAGATCTCAGAGATGAAGCTGGTGGGTGTCTGTGACCCTGCAGGGCACGGGGGTGACACGACCCCACAGAGAGCAGGCAAACAGGCACCACTCTCCTTTCTCCATGTCCTTGGGGACGGCCCTGTGCAGGGCCAGGAGCTGGGCTCGGTGGTCCCTGAGGGTCCCTTCCAACTCGGCACACCCTGTGCTCTGTGTTTCAGACCTTACAGTAAAGGAGGGGTGAAAAAAGGCAAGGCCCTGCTTGATCTCCAGCTGCTGCCACCGCAATGCTCCTCAGCTTTGAAGTGTGTGCTGCAAATGGCCCTTGGAACTCATCTCTGTCTGTGATAACGGCACACAGCCGAGTTTTTGGCTGTAACACCACTCAGGCCATGAACGTGCCAAGAAAATGCTCGAAGTGACACATGTGCTTGAAAGCCCCAAGTTTTTAGGGGCCTCGCAGTGCTTTTTACACTTCAAGGACCTGTCATGCTGTTATTGATAATGCAGCCTGATACACAAAGCTTTGTCACTGCTATTTCCCTCATCCATGGTGGGTTTTTTTTAAACCTCTGCAGAGTTTGCTGTGTTTTTTGTAATATTTAAATATCCACATGAAACAACTGCCCTGCCTCTGCCTGTGCTCCCACGGGCCTGGGTAAGAGGATGCAAAGGGAAAAGCTGCTTTCAGCATCAGGGAAATGATTAACGACTCCTGCTAACAACTCTTTGCCCACGTGGAAATGGATCACAGATGCTTTTCTCGAGGAGATGCAGGTAAGGAGTTTCCTTACCCTATTCCCAGGGCTGCAGGAAGACAGACACAGCCTCTCTCTTTCCTGAAGTTTTTTTCCCACAGCAGCCAGTGCAGTGAGGGCTCCAAGTTTACAGTTCCCACACTCACATTGTGCAGAGAATCTGCTTTTAACAAGTTTTCCTTTAGGAGTTTCTGTAATGGAGTAACAGGCCTCGTGCCCTGCAGTGACCCTGTGAGCTGGAATGATCCTGGCTCAGGGACAAGGGAGTGAAAGTGCCTCGGAAAAATATTTTGAAAGGTGGTTTTGAAACCCAAACACACAAGATAATGGAAGTAGAGAAAGAGATAGCAGAGCTAAAACACATTCTATCTTGTCTATATTACTGACTAACAGACAACTATCTCACCTAATACTCCTGAATTGCAGCTGGGGCAGGGAAACCTCTCAGGGTTTGAGATCCCTTATCTGAGCCTGAGATCCTTCCTTGCCCAAAGAGAGATCCCTTGTGACAGATCCTTGTTAAGTGACTGAGACCACACTGGATTAGTACTAAAGGAACAGTAATAATTCATGGGGCTACTCAGTATTAATTACTATAAACTTTACATAAATAAACTCCTGACTATGTGTGGGACTAAGCCTGGATCCAGTTGCACCCAGGAGTTTAGAAAGCAAGAGTCCTCTCTGAATCTGCTGACTCATCAGGAGGGTCCTTCTTACCATTTGTGTCTCCAGTCTCTTTGTGAATCATTCTAACTTGATTCTAGCTCAATTTTTCTTTGTATGATTTTTCCATGTAGTAATTAATAAGGTGAACTTTTGTTATGGGTTAGGTGGGGGGGATTGTCTTTTAAAACATTTTTTCCTAAGAGAGAGGGGAAGAGGTGAAACGGTTGAGCCCCAGCACCGCGTGGCTGGGCCCTTTGTCCCAGCGCCTTGTGTGTGGTGGGAAGTGGCGGCTCAGCGGGACTGGGAACGCAGTGATTGGAAATGGTGCATTCCCAGTCCCTCTGCCGTGCTGGTTCCCAACCTCACGGAGCGCCCCAGGGCCGCGTGGAGCCTGTTTGCGGCACCACGCTCGCTCCTCGCCAGGTTCTGGCGGCTGCAGCAGGTGCAGCGCTCCCGCGGCTCATTGAGGCTCAGCGACCGCGTTCACACCGCCACGGCCACTCCTTGCCGACCCCTGCACTCCCGCTGCTCACTGCCGCAGGCTGGGGCATGGGAGGCTGTGGGGCCAGGAGCAGCACTGCTGCAGGTGCTGCTCCTGCGGCTCCCCCTTCACTCTGCACCACCGCTGAGCCATGGCTTGGAGTGCGTGTGGAGTCTCCTGCGGCCACAGCAAGCGGGGGCAGGTAGGGATGGCAGCAGCCCTTCCCGTGGTGGCCCAGCCGCTGCTCCAGCTGCCTGTGGGCACAGCACCGGCTGCCCGGGGCTGCGGCCAGGGGTGTCGCCCACAGGCAGCACCCCGGGGCCCCTCCAGGTCCCTGCAGCAGTGACGAGTGGCCCCACGCTGGCAGCTGGTGCCCCACAGCGCTGGCAGCAGGCTCGCGGTGGCGGTGAGCCCCCAATAACGCAGACAGCAGGTGCTGCGTTTTCGCGGGAACGCCGCCACATTGCCTCGTGGTGAAGTCACGGAGAGGGGGCGGCGCCCAGCCTGTCGTCCGATGGAGAGGCGGCCCGCTCCAGATGGGTGCCACAAGAAAATCCAAGAACTGGCACCCCATAAAAGGCCTGGGGATGGAAGTTCTGCTTCTTTTGGCTCCCTCACAAGCATGGCAGACGATGGCTGTGGTTATTTTTGTTCAGGTTACTGCTTGTAACTGGTTTATACTTACAGTGGATTATATACCTCATATAGCTTGTAGTGTATAAACTGTTTTGGTGGTGTTTTTCTATTAAGTCTCTCATCATTGCTAGTGCCCCCTAGTGTCCAAACCAGGATAACTTTTCAATGAGTTTAATGGCACTTTGGTAAACCACTGCTAAACTTGGCTCAATTCCATGCAATTTACTCAGCTTTGTCAAATTACTCCTTTTTACCTCACTAAACATATTGCTGCTTCTCTCTTGTGAGTGAGGTGCATTCCACTCACCCACAACAGTTTTCCCTTAAAGCAACGAATAAAATAAGTCTCATTGTAGAGGTAGAAGTTTATTTCTGCAAGATGTACTCTACAAACTCAACAACAATTGTTTTGTGCTGAGCCTGCAGACAATGCAGAAGATCTCCATCTTCTGGGGTAAAAACTGTTCTCTATCTTCAGAGAGACTAAATCCAGACATAGTTAAATATGGAAAGTTCTCCTTTAAAATCCTTTGTCACAAGTCGTATTCCAGACTCTGGATTTTCAATGACAATTATTAATATTAAAGAAATTCTCATTTATTGAAATAATCCTCAAAAAGCAGAAACTGTGTCTACTTGCATTACTTTCTAATATATCACATGGGAAATATAAACAAGCCATACAAATAGCTTTACACAGCAAAATATTTCTGGTGGTTTTTATGTTCATTCCATCAATTTACAAATAATTGCTCCAGGTAGAGAGTCAAAAATATCATACAAAGGCATGAATAAAACCTCCATTTTACAGCCTAATTTTCTTATTAAAATGCAGAAATTCTCCTTGGCATAATAAAAATATATGTATATATACACACACAGAGTTTTGTTTTCTCTGTATTCCAAATATTAACAAAAACATTTTAAATGCATTGTTTTGGTAACTATGAAATGACATTACAACTTAGGAACAGAAGGGATGAGAAAAGTGTTAAGTCTACATCAAAAATACCTGTTAAAAAAACCCTCAAAAGTTGTGTTGTTTCCATCAATACAGATGTCTTTTAACCTGATTGTGAGAGACTTAAAAGCAAACTGAAAGCCTTTTTCCAGTTTCATGAATTTTGAATAATTTTAAATCAACCAAGTTCATTGATAAAGGGAAAACAGCAGCTTTCAACTCAGTGAAAAAATAGCATTTTGACACATTTAGAAAGCAACTTGGATGCTTAAATGAAAACTTCTAAAACCAGAGCTAAATAAAAGTAATAAAATAGAGCTTTTATGCCACCTTTAACTCAGTCTTCAATATGAAACAAGAAAATCAGACATGCCCATCTTGACTTTTCATTTCTCCACAGCCTGTGTACCTGCACTTGTTGAGCTGCACCCACTTTCAACTAGATCCATTTCCAGTCAGAAATGCAAGTTAGGAATTGCTTTTGGGACAGTCAATCACTCTCTTCACTGGAGTCAAAAATGTCACTGAGTAGAAAAACCTTTTTCTCCTGACTGGCTGATAAATTGCCAGAACTAAGGTGCTTCCCCTCCATTTTTTTTAACTTTTCTTCAAATTCCGGGAGTTTGTATTCAACCAGAAAATCAATAATTTCTATGAGAAAAAAAGAGAGAAAAAAAGTAGTTTTAATTGGATCTGTAAGTGAAGAGGATCTTAGAGACAGAAATTATCTTGTGTTAAATGCACCAAGTGTCTGTGCTGTTCTGCAGTGATCACAGTGGCTGCAAGGAGATCAGACACATATAAAGATTAACTCAAGTGCACATTCATAAAACTTTTAAAGCTAAGGCATTAAAAAGAAGAGGTTCACAAGCACTGCATGAAGATGACATTGAAAGTTATGAAAAAAAAAAAATTTAGTAAAGTAAGTATAAAGCCCAAGATTTTTAGCCAATTAGGGGAAAGCTAACTAGGAAAAAGAGCAAGTATCCTTTATTAGATTCAAGCAAAAACATTAAGGAGTATATACAAACAGCTGGGATACTGACCAGAAAAAGACTTCTTCTGCCAAAAAGGGACATAGGAGACTTTTATCCTATAAAATGTTGCTTGAACATAGGTTCTAGGGACACCTCTGCAAAGAGAAGAGTTCAAAGAATTAGAGGTGCAAGGAACTATCATAAAGCTTAGTTGTTACTGAGTTATGCACTCATGAGAGTGATGCCAGTCAAACAGTATCTTGGCTTTAGATAGAAAGGATGGAATTTAAATAATAATTACAACAGGCTTTCAAGACAGCACTTGCCCTTAAAGGAAAGGCACCATGCCATCATACATAATAAAGGAAACTGAAAGCACGTGGAAAAAGAGGAAGTTCAGCATTCATAGGATTGGTAATTTCACAGTCAACTCTCCTGAATTTGGAAAATGATTTATATTGTATTAGACATTTCTGTAATTATCCCTTTTTCTCATTGTTGATTAAGACTTGGAAGCACAGATACACAACACAGCTCCAATATTTGGGATGTTCAGGGTTGCCTGACGTGGTTAAAAGCAACTTTCAGACCCTGCAGGGATGGTTTCCTGCTCATATATGCCAGGATATTCAACTCTACGTTAGCAAACCAGACATTTCCTATAGTAGTAGAGGTCTAAGGATTTTGATTAATCAGCTTTAACTACCCTTTCTATCCATAAAAAGAGGGGGGGAAAAAGGTTTACCCAAGAGCATTACTGAGCTCTTCCCAGTTTACTTCATTGGCATCCTCCAGTTGCATTTCATGCAGCCTGTGAACAGAAGACAGAAGCAGTTTTCAGGCAGAATTCAAGACATTCAATGCTCCCTCAGTCAGAAATCACAGGACATTTAGTTCAGAGTAAAAAGGGTTGCAGAACACATAAAGCTGCAAGAGAGGATGTTCTCCCCCTCCCAGCTTTTAGAAACACAACTCAGAAGAGTAAGAGATACAAAACCACTCCAGTGCCTCTGAACTGTACCTTTTAATAAGAGCAATCTTGGACTGTAAAGCTTTGATCCCTTTACGTGACTGTTGCCCTTTGGACATCTTCTTTGTTAAGATGGAATTCCTTTGAAAACACACAAAAACAGGTTTATATCAGCCTGCAAAATTCCAAGCACCAAGATGCTGCTGCTGTCACAGAGAGGCAGAAATCAGGCTTTGCTATCTCAGCACCCCTAGCCAGCAAAGAGTTATTCGTCTTAGACACATTTGCAATATCTCTTCTACAATCTCTTCCCTGTCCTATCAAGTGATCACCATGGCACAAAACACAAGTTTTGCAGAAGAAACATCCCTCCCAGAACACAGTTTCTTATCTCATTATAGTATAAAACCCTTACCACTTCTGTTTACATTGTCTCCAGTATCGACTTCCCACTTTAGCTTCAATCTCAGTCCATGGCAATTGCTGGCACAGTTTCTCACTGTCCACCCATGGATCCTCCTTTGACTGTTCCAATGAGGGAAGAGAACCTGTATCTTCCATTTCCAGTTTTCTCTTTATCACCTCTTTCACTGCGTGCTTTAACTTCTGGATCTCTTCGTTTGTCCAAGGACCATAATTAATAGCTAAAATCGAAAAGCCACCAGATTGAGGCATAGTTTATCATAAGTGATTAGGAATGATTAGCAAATGTTTTATTTTGCTTTGTTTTTATTTACAGGACCAGTTTTTTAAGACACTTCCTAGAAACTCTTCTGCATAGACTTGAGAGTTCAAACTAAACACTGAAGAACAGTCAGATCCCTAGTTTTTATCTTTTAAAACTTGGCTGCCAAATTCTTTCTGCCCTCCCCATGAGAGCATCTATTTAAATGTCAGTTCTGTTTAATAAAGAGTTGCATTTGTTCCACTTCTTTTCCCTCTTCTATCAGACTGCTCTTATCCTTTCCATATGAAAATACAATGTGGTCTGAAGAACCACCATTACAAATGAATTAATTTTTTTTAAAAAAAAAAAAAAACACAACACTCTAGGGACTTTTTCTCCATGTTTTGGGTACATACAACACACACTTCAAAAGTTTCCCAGATTGCATTCCACAAAATGAATTGTTTTTTTAAAAATTACATACCTGACTTGATTTCAGAGAATTTCATAGCAACTGAGAGGTTAGAACGGGACATCAGCTCAGAAATCTTCTTCCAATCATTGCCATGCATGGTGTAATACTTCATTAATTTTTCTTTTTCTTCCTTAGTATACCTAATTGAGGAAATGGGCACAGCTTCAGCTGTAAATTCAATCCATTTCAATCTCTTAAAAGAGCTGTAACCCCTACAGGTGATCAATGTTACTCATCACAACCAGTCAAGTGACACTCAAGGACAGAGGAATGAACAAGGATCAGTCAGAAAAATGAAGTATCAATTAAGTCACAATAACTGACACAAATGGGAGAGATGATCTTCATTTATGTCAATTTTTAATTTACAAATAATCAAGAGAGACTGGTATGAGCATTCAGAAACCCTCAAATTATTCCCTTACCTTCCTTTATAATTATTTGGGTCAAACATCTTCCTCGCTCGATAATATATCAGCCTCCAGGGTCGGGGTATGCCCTCAGCTAGAAGGGAAAGAATAATTTTTAAGAAACATTTCTCACACTGCTGAGCCCACTTTAAAGCAAAAATTAAATCCAAAATCAAACAAAACCCAGAGCCCAAGACAACACATTTTCATGACTGTGCTGTCAACAACAGATTCTCTCCCCTCAAGAGAATGTGCTCTGGTAAATAATTGTGTACATGCCTGCACACGTGTGGGTGAGTATCAGGAACTGAACTTTTCAACTCTCAGGCAAACTTGCTCCTCAGTCACTACAAACTCAGAGTGGCTGTGCATTTGATCCCCATGTAATTAAAATTTAACTGACACAGTGAATACTCTTCATTGATGGAGAGACATGAGACAGCCACCAGGAGGAGGCTGATGAGACACTGTGCCCCTGCACAGACTGTTTCAACTGGGAAAAGCAGGGACTGGGGGCACCCAGCCCAACCAGTGAAGATCACAGAGACCAATCCCTAGGAACATAAAACAACCTTGGACAGCAATCCAAGTCACATAGCACTGAAGTGACTTTATGCCCAGTTTTCTAAGTCTGGGAGCAAACTCCCAGACCGGAATGGAAATCAGCATTGGGCACGTGTGACAATGGAGAGGGAATGATTGTGTGTGTGAAGTAATCAAAGAGCAACAAATCTGTAGCCAATCTGACCCTTAACTAAATGCCAGCATCCCAATCCATGACTCTGCCTGGTCTGTGCTAACAACACACAATAAAGCCCCTAAGAAGGTGCACTGAGCAGATTCAGAGATGCTACACAATGAACACTTTTGCCAGATTCAATCTGAATGTTTTCTAGCCAAGGAAAGCCCAACAAACTGAGTAATGAGGATAAAAAGAGCTGCTCCTCCTACAAACAGAACCATAAGAATTTTGTCTTCCTTAAACCTTGCAAAACTGACTGCTTTTGGCTTTCTCTCAGTTTTACCCTCACTCAGTCCTGCACCTGCCACCTATTTATGTGCTCTATGACCAGCTGACAATTTCAGACAGGACTTAATGAATTACAGCTGTTATTAATAACCTTAATTATAGCCTGGCAAATAATGCACCACTAAACCCAAAAGTAAGTTTGAAGTTCTTTACTATCTCTAAACTCTTCTTACCTGAGACCAAGTAATAATAATTCACTGTGCAGATTATCAACCACATCATCTGGATGGAATGCTGGTTTTTTTAAACCAAATTTAGCAACATCAAGGCCTTTCAATACAAACTTATTTTAGAAAACACATCCTGGTATCACTAGGGTGTGGAATGTAACATTCAGCTGTTTGAGAAGGAACTTAAACACTTACAAATTTTCTCACAAAACTCATGTTTTGCCTTCAGGCGATGGATGGTCTCTTTATCCTCTGGATACCTGGAGGTGAACAGCAGTTTTTCAGCACTGTCTATCCCACTGATTGATAAGAACTCTTCAACATTTCTCCGGATTTGATTATTTTCCTTCTGGGTGAATCTGCCAAACTTGACAGCAATCCCTAAAATATACAAAGGTTCAAAAAAAAAAAAAAAGTCAGACCTTGAGTATTATTTCAGGTTCTGGCTCAGGTGTAACAAAAGGTCAAATTCAAAGGGGAAAAAAGCAGCAAAACAAGCTGGGAACGAGTAATTTACACACACAGTTGGGATTGTAATTTGACAATGAGGAAGGAGATGCTACAAAACAGAGAAACAGAAAATATGTCAGTTGGGATGAAGTGAACCAGACTCCATGTGAACTGACCCAATACAAAACAGTCAAAACACTGGCACAGCTGCACAGTCCTCCCTCACTGCAACAGTATTTTAGAGAGCTCACCTTGTTTTTTGAACTGTTTAAACCTGGTCAGGTCTCTTCCAGCCATCTTCTTGATGGAACTGTCTGATATGTTCTTCACATGAGGAATAAACTCTTCCAGTTCTTGTCTGGCAGTGTCCAAATCCAGGAGTGAAGATGTGAAAGTGTCTGGCTCCTCCTCCTCGTCCAGACTAACCTCATCAGAGGCTGCCATTGCAGCAAAGGAACTGTTCTGCTCCTTCTTTTTACTTGAGGCTGAGGGTTCTGGGGTCCTGATATTTCAAAAAAACCCCACAAACAAACAAAATAAACCATTGGAACTCCAAAACAAGGGTAGAGATGCTAACAAAGTCTAAGAGAATGAATGTTTATTAATTAAAGAGTAAGAAATTCTTCACACATCCACCCCCTTGTACTTCCAACCTTTAAAGTAGATGTAATTTATGATGAGATTTTTATACTCACAACAGGTCAAAGAGCTTCCTGAAGTTTTGAAAATCCACAAAACTCTCACTCATGGACACAATGAAGGAATAGTGTCTTTTGCTACCACTGGCTCTCAGGACTTTTCCATCTGTCTCTTACTAGTGAACTTTTTGGGGGTTCTAGACACTGTAAAAGCATCAAGAGCTTCTCACATGAGCATTTATTTGCACAGAACACTAAATTCTTTAGCTGAACTTACTGGTTAACATGCACATATTCACTATAAATACCAAATTTAACCAATAAACTCTCTTTCCTCCCCCTTATTTTTCTACTAAATACGAGTTGCTTGAACAGAAGTTATTTCTACACCTACAGGTGAAGGCAATAGTAGTGTCTTCTTACAAACTGTTCTTGTGCCTCCACAAGACAAGTCAGCTTTTAAAGCAGGTCTCTTAACATCTCAGCATTTAAAAGGTTTGCTTTAGAATACAAACAAAACAGAATGAAGGAATAGCTGGGACCCAAATAATGCAAAAGAAACTTATTTGTGTGGTGAGGGAAAGAAAAAACAAACAACCCAGAAACAAAAACTAAACTTACATCTCCTCAGACTCTGAAGAACTTTCTTCCAGGACCAACATGGAGCTTTTAGTGGCTTTTTTAGCACGTGCTGCAGGTTTTGGAGCTCGACCAGATGGTTTACTGGGGGTGGAGAAACCAGCAGGGGCCTCCTCTGAGAGTTCACTCATGGCAGAAGCAACATCAGAGTCCCTCCCCTCCTCTGCAGGGAAAGGCCACTCTCTGTGCCCCCCTGGCCTGTGGTGCTCTGGGGAGGACAACAGGGAGTGCTGAGCAGTCCCACCTGTGCCCTCCTGCCCCTCCTGGGCACTGCTCTCCCTCCTCTTCTTCCTCTTCCTCTTGGCCCCCTCCCTTTTGTCTCCCCTGGATCTCTCCCAGGGAGGCTCCTCTCCCTCCTCACCCACCCCAGGCAGGTTTCTCCTTTTCTTCTTGGGAGGTTTGGTGACAAACACATAATCCACAGTGGAGTCCTGGCAGCCCCCAGGGCTGTGCTCATTCACTGGCACACAGGTGACACCCTCTGGACTCCCCTCACTCCTCCTCTTCTTCTTCTTCTTCTGGGAAGCCCCCAGCCCAGTCCCATTGCTGATTTTCTGCTCCACTCTCACAAAGTAATTAGCTATGGAAGCCTGCTGCTCCTTCCCACCCTGGATTTTAGCTTTTTTCTTCCTCTTTTTGCTGCCCTGACTACCCTGTGTTGCTGCTTCTTCTTCAAAGAGCAGTGGGGAATTCCTGCCCAGCTCTGGCTCCTCCACACTGGCATCCTGTTCATGTCTGCTGTTCTCCTGCTTCTCTTTCCTCTTCTTCTTTTTCTTCTTCTTCAGAAAATCCAGGACTGGAACATCCTCTGCATGTGCTTTTCCTTTCATTTTTTCCCTCCTTTAAGTAAAAAACAGGCATTTCAGTGAGGTGGTGGTGATTTACGTGCCAAAAAAACCTCGAACAAAACAGCATAAAACCCAGCCCAAACTTTAAAAAATTAAATACCCCATTTTATCTTAGAAGCACAAAATAAAGACACTCACTTTCCAATCCCCCCAGCTCTGCAAGGTGCCCGCAGAAAACCGACGCCTCCAGTCACAGGGACCGGCCTGGAAAGGGCCCTCCTGGAACAACAAAAGAGGCACTTTAACAACCATTAGTTTCGCTGTGAATAACTCGGCTCAGCCTCTTACGTTCAACGCCGCCTCCAGCACCGCAAGAGCAGCAAAGCAACACGAGAACCGCAATCCCTCCCGGCAGCTCCTGACGAGGCAATTCCTGCCCGGGGCGGGGCTTTCAGCCCCTTTTCCGCCTCTAGCACATTTAAAAAAAAAAAATAAAAGCCCCACCTCCTAAGCGAGCCCCGTTCCCGTCCCGTTCTGAAACGCGAGCCCTCGGATTTGGCCTGCCCGGTCCCGCGCAAGGCTCTGTGAGGACACCGCCCCGCAGGCCCGGCTGAGGCCCCGCCGCCCCGGGGCTGCCGAGGGACACGGGCAGAGCCTCCCTCGGGCTCTGGGCGGCTCCGAGACCCCCCGGACCCCTCAGACCCCCCGGTTCCCTCCGGGCCCCTCACACCCCCCGCGCCTCCCGGTACCTGAACGCGGCGTGCGCCCCCCCCGCCGGCCCCCCTCGCCCCGCGCCCGGACCGTCCGTTCCCCCCCTCACTCCCCGGGCGGAAGCGGCCCCAGCCGGACACGGCAGAGCGGCGCACCGCCCGTTGCCGGGAGACGGGGGACGCCGCCACACGAGCCCGGAGATCGGCGCGGGCGGGACCGGGATTGGGATCGGGACCGGGATACGGGACCGGGATACGGGACCGGGATCGGGACCGGGATCGGGACCGGGATCGGGACCGGGATACTTCCCGGGACAGGGACTGGGACTACAGAGACATTCCCGGGACCGGGACAGGGACTGCAGAGAGATTCTCGAGACTGGGACCAGGATAGCAGAGATATTCCCGGGACAGGGACTGGGACTGCAGAGAAATTCCTGGGACCGTAATCGGGATACGGCCTGCAGAAATATTCCTGGGGATCGGGACTGCAGAGACATTCCCGGGACCAGTGAGAGACTAGCGGGACCGGGACCGGCGAGTGAGGCCAAGGAGCGGGACTGGGACTGCAGATTGATTCCCAGGAGCGAGACCTGCGAGAGATTCCGGAGACCGGGGCCGGGAAGACACTCCCAGAACCGAGACCGAGACCAGCGAGAGACTCCGGGGACTGGGACCGGGACTGGGACTGCAGAGAGAATCCCGGGACCGGGACTGAGACCGAGACCAGCGAGAGGTTCCGGGGACCGGGACCGGCGAGAAACTCCCGAGACCGAAACTGAGACAAGCGAGAGATTCCCGGGACCACCGAAACTCCCGCGACCGGGACCGGCGACACATTTCCGAGCCATTCATTCCCTGAGGTTCCCGGGAGCGGGCCCATGGCAGGCGGCAGAGGGGCGGCCCGGCGGCGGCCCATGACCCTGGCGGAGGTGGGGCCGGGCACGGAGAACGAGCGGCTGGGGCGGGTCCGGCTCAGCATGTTGAGAAACCCGCTCATCATCAAGGTGAGCCCGCGACCCCCGCCCGCCACGTCCCGGGCACCTTTCCCGAGCCGTAGTCCCGGGGTTTGTGGAGCTCAGGGGTTGAGGTGTCATAGGGGAGGTTTTCCACCCACCCACAGCACAGCACGGGGGTCCCGGGGCCGGGCACATGAAATAACTCCCCGAAATTACCCCCAGCATTGGGAAAGGCTCCCCAGGGAGTCACAATCCCTGGAAGCGTTCCAGAAACGACTGGACGGGGCACTCGGTGCTCTGCTGTAGTTGGCAAATGGTATTCAGCCAAAGGTTGGACTCGGTGACCTCAGAAGTCTTTTCCAACCTTAAGGAATCTGTAATTAGGGTTTTCAGATGTGCCGTGGAGGCTCTGCCCCCTTCCTAAACTCCCGCCCCTTCCCATCCCGTCAATCCCACGTGTATCCCTGCCCCGAGCTCGGGGTGGGCTTTGGAAAGTTTCGGCCATCCCACTTCGCTTGGTTCCTCCTCCTCAACCTCCACAACCGCAGCAAGTCCCGCTTTAACCCCCTCCTTCCCCGCACCCCCTTCTCGCCGAGCAGCAGCTGAAGTGCAGCTCCCATCCCCTGGATGGCACTCGCAGAACAGTTTCGTGCCCGAACCAGCGCTCCCAGCCCGGTTCCCATCAGGGATCGAGCTCCGGGGCCGGCGGACACGGCGTCTGCAGCCCCTGCAGCGGCACCGACCGCTTGGAGCCGCTGCTCTTCTCCCCCCCTCCGTGCCCAGAGCGGCCGGTTCTGCTCCAAAGCCTTGTTTTCCCACCGTAGCCAGAGGGGAAACTTAAACCGCGGCTCTCCAGCTCCCCTGGGAATCACATCCCGGCACCGGCAGGCTTGGAAGTTGGCCACAAATAATTTGGAATATCCGTGAAAATTTGAGTCTTTGCAATGTTGAATGTTTTCTCATGAAACTCTGATAATCTAGTGGGGAATTATGTCAGGCAAAGAAAAAAAGCAAGTGTTGCATCAGAACTCAAAAGCAGCTTCACTCGTTTAAATCCATCCTTTCCCTTTCCCATTCCTTTCTCCTGTGAGTTTCATGGGAAATATCTTGAATATAGATGGCATTTAAGGTATGCAAAGGCATAATTGCAGGGCTTGGGTTGATGCTCACCCCCAGCTTTAGGGCTTGAGGGTTTTTTCCCTGTTGCAGGGCATCCTGGCAGTGGGAATTCTGAGCATCAGAAAAATCATGGCTCTGTTTCTGCTATCTGGCCAGGTGAAGCTAAAATTTCAGCAAGTTTTAGAAGAAAAAAGTCATGCTAAATTTTAGCATTCTGGACAATTTCTGTTCTCTCAGGGCTTCCTTGCAGGAGGGTGTGTGCTGGTAGGGATGGAAGGAGATTTGCATCCACCTGATGCAATCCTTGGGCATGAAGTAACTGTGCTGCTACAGGGATGATTTTACTCTTAGAACCAGTGATACCTTTCTCTCATGGCAAGCTCTGCTGTAAATTTTGTGCAGCCAACTGCTGACCCCCTGCCAGCTGCCTTCCCACACTGAATGCTGCATTTTCCAGGGTGTCCTTCACTGCCAGGAGGTGACAGGGATGGGGGAGTGGCAGTGTACTGGACAAACACGGGCACTTGGCCAGTCCTCCTTGCTGGTGCACACACTGGAACTGGCACACTTACAGCATCAGCCCTCTGCCACCTCTCCTCTTCCTGCTTCCAGCTGCAGTCTGGAGTCTCTTTCCCCCCAGGAAAGCCCTGGGGACCAGGCATTTTGGAGGGGATGGGCAGCAGGTCCCAACCCTCAGGCTGTGCACTGCCACCTGAAAACCAAGGACACAAGGATGGTTTAGAAGAAAGAGACAAAAGGTTTTGAGACAACTGCTGCTTGGACAAGTGCTTCTGGCAACCGAGGGAGGGCACGAGGAACACACAGCTCCAACAGCTGCCATTGAGGTTCTCAGGGCAGCAAATACACAGGAACCTGAGGGCCTGTGTGATGGATGGGACTCTTGGTCCCCAAAACACAGGTGCAAGTGTGACAGACCCCCTACTTTGCAGCAGCCAACAATAGGATTCTCTGCTTTTTATCCCTCTCTTGTGAATCTTCTAAATGTGCCATCACATATCAAAGTGAGTCCACTGCCCAGACTACCTGTGTTTTGGGCTCTGCCCACCAGGATCTGTCCACACACATTGGCTATTGCAGGTTACAACCATCAAAACCACATAAAGATTTCTAGGGATGAATGCTCTTTTTTTCTCTGCTAGAATGTATAATGTGTTTTAATTAATTAAGGAGTTAATGTAGTTATCAATATATATTTGCTTGCAGCATAAATCTGAGGAAAGTATTTCATCTACTGATGCCAGGAAAAAATCTAAGCAAAGCAGTTTTGGTTTGTTTCACCAGTAAAAGCCTTAGCCAAGCACTTTTCCAGTACAAACTTACTGAAAACTCTTGTGTTACAAAAATAAACGAGCTCGAGGCAGGAAATAAAGAGTTTACCACAGTTAACCCCCAGCATGCTCAGAGCATCCTCTTACCTGTTCAAGTGGAGCCAGGGAACATGCAGAGAGCAGGGAACTGCTCTCCAGGAAATGCTCTCAGAGCTCGAGGCATCTGATTCACCTTCAGAGCCTCAACTACAGCTCTCAACATTAAAATTTGGTTTAGAACTGGCACTTCTGAGGAGGAAGAAGAGGAGGGTGCTGCTGCTGCTGCTCTGCTGGCTGGGAAAGGCTGCCACCAGGTCTCAGTCCCAGTTATCTAGGCTGCAGGAGAAGCAGATTTAACAAACAGAACTGCTGGAATGTGCAATACTTGTTTTAAAAGCTTGTTATTTGCATGACAACTGATGCCAGGCTGTCTTTATTGGTCTGAATGCCAGGCCCCTGAGGGCTGGAATTTTTTTTCCTTTTTTCCAAAGCTATAGGCAGTACAGTTTCAGCAGCTACAATCTCCAGAAGAATAATTATCAAAAAACCTCAGAAAACCACAGGAACTGGCACACTGAGGGTTCAGGAATCCCAGCAGAGGAAGGAATTAGCTAAACCAGGGAGAGTGAACTGCCCTTTTGGTAGAGAATGGGGAAGCACAGAAGAGCTCCATGCCCAGAGATAGCAGCTCCTTTTAGTGATCATGAGACTCCCCTCCCTGAGTGAGTGCCAAGTAAAGGCAGAAATCTCTCACCACGTTTTTCTTTTTCCTTTCACTCCTATTGAACCTTATCACGAAGTATTTCTGAGCTGTCTCACTGTCACAGAGCAAGGCACTGCTGAGAGTTGCTGCAAAATCATTTCAATTTCTGGAATGATCCAAAGGATGGACGCTACAAAAGCAAGTAAGGGCATTTGATTAAACTAAAATTGTGTCACATCGTGAAAAAAAAGGGGGGAAAAAGCTGTAATTAAGCAAGAGACAAACATGGACAAATGCGTGGCATGGAAAAGAATATTACAACTTCGAGCTGTAAACTGAATCATCACAGACATCTCTTGCAACAGTAATTACTGAAAGGGCAGGTTTTCCATCACTCTGCAGCTGAAGCTTTTATTAATAGACCTGCACTGTGGTTGCAACGGGGCTTTTGCATCTGAATGTTGTGCTTAGTGTTTTGAGACTTTAACCCTCAGCTTCCTGAGTGGGTTTTTTTCAAACATTCTCTCCAAATCCACTCATCTTCTTCAGCTCTTCAGGCACCGCCCTGTGGAGGAGCCAAGGTGGACTCAGAACCATGCCCCCATCTCTCCAAGCCCTTTCCTGTAATCCTCACTCACCTTTGTGCAGGGTCTGCTAACATGTGCAGGGAGGGAAGGTGCTAAAATAAAGGCTTCCCTAAAAATACACCCCTGGCTGCGCTGGATGAGCCATCAGAAGTGTGCAGGTGTAGTGTCTGTGTGAGGGCTGGGACTCACAGGAGCAAAATCATTCCCTTCCCACAGGGCACCCAGACTCTGAGTGAGCTGGGACAGCCCAGTAGGGATGTTAACTCTCCTTGATCTGGGCTTGAGCCACAGCCAAGATCTCAGAGCTGCTTCCACGTGCACTAGCTCTGCTCCTGGCATCACAGTGCCCTGAGGAAGGTTCCAGATTATTTGGATAACTTCCCTCAGGTGTAGGCTTTGATAACTCTGTTCCCTCTCCTAATTTAAACCTGTTCTCAGCTGTTTGTAGTCAATATATCTGTTGAAAATTTGGTCAGAGACCAGGTTTTAGTTTGTCTGCTCAGATGAAGAACCCCCATAACACAGAGCACAGTAGCCCCAAGTACCACGAGCTGTATTTGGAATAAAGTTGTCTTATTTGGTGTTTATGATACTATTTACCTCAAATCACAGCATCCTGCCTCCTGTGCTTGCTGCCTGGGGACACTGAGGTTTAATTAGTGTTTATGCAGCATTTTGTGTGCTTATTACTATTATTATTATATCTCTAGTACGATTATATTTTTGCAATCTAAGACCAGAGTTGTACTTTTAAAAATGTATTCTGAAATGTCTACACCCTACAGCTCCATAATTCATTAGAGAAATAAACTAATGAAGGGCTGGTTAGTCAAATAATCATTAGGTTTGGTTCTGAGCCTTCTTTCCAATGCTATGACTTCTAAGGGTTTTCTTCTCAGCATGAACTCATTTAAGATTTTTAAATGAATTATTTGGTACACAAAAAATTAAACTCCTTATGAGCTTTAGTGCCCTCCCATATTTTGCACAGACACCACTGAAGTAAATAAGATATTTCCAAGAGGCAAGTAAATGTTCTGCATGAAATAAAGTAGTGGGGTTTTTTCTCCTGATTTTGAACACAGGACTTAGGCTGCAAACTGGCAGCTGTGATTGAGCAGGCAGAGGGACGGCACCAGCAGCACTGAGCATTCAGAGCTGCTCACCCTCAAGATCCACATGCAGGATGTAAAATCAAGCAAAAGGGCATTTTGATCCTTTATGTGAACAAAACAATGCAAATTGGTGAGACTAATAAGCCCAGAAACATTACAAGGTGAATGCCTTTTATGTTCCTGAAAATCTTCTATGTTTATTTGTCTAATACAATGGAAATAAAGCTTCAAAGGCTCTTTGATTTAAAAGTGCATTATTGAAGTCAGCCAGCACAATAATAATAATGGTTAGACCAAATTGTTGCATTATGACCCAGTGGCATCATTGTTGGAGCAGAGAACATCTGTACAGCCTCTTACCTCAGTTGGTGGTGATGTAAAAGCAAAAATTAAGCCAAAGGATGAGAGTATGTGGGCAGAATAGGGAAAAAATAAAATCAAAAAGGGTCACAAATGGGTCTGTATGTTCACAGTGCATCCAGAGCTGCAGCAGGCTATAAATTTTTATGATCAACTTAAAACTCGGGCTTTATTTTCTGAAAGATTTAAGGAACTTTGGGGGAAAGCCACCACCAGTTTATAGTGCTGTCCCCAAACCACATTAAAACAAGGGATTATTTTCAGACTAAGGGATATTCCAAATCCCACTAATATGTCCTTAACCGACCCACCCTTCTCCAGGGACACCAACCCCAGCAGACTGAGAGCAGCACCAGGGACTCAGATAAAACTTGTAAGAGCACAGGAATATCTTACCCTTCTTTACTCTCCATCTTCAGCTTCCCACTCCACCACCAAGAACTATCCCTCCTCCTCTGGAAGAGGCACCCGGAAATGTCCTGAGCATAGAGGAAAAAACTGGTGGGGACTCAGGACAGCCCTGGACAGGAGGGCATTGGCCAAGCAACCAGTGGGCAGATGCCCAAGGAAAAGGTGAAAAGCTCTTTATTTTTACCTTTCCCACAATCATTCCTCTTCTTTTTCAACACTGCCTGGCAGAATATGGAGCAGTCACAGGGACCAACATTTTCAGTTCCCCATTTTTGCAAGTTTTTAGCCATACCCTCCCCAAGGGCAGATTGTTTTCCATGCATATTCTCAGAGATGCTCTTATGCCTAATTATTGAATTTGAGAAGCCTTTGTCATCTTGCAAGGATTGTTTTATTCTTGGTTGGCTGCTCACATTGTACAGATTAGACAGAACCTGCATTTCTGACTATTTTCTTTTTTAACCATTTGTACTTTGTAAAATAAATTACACTGACTTTTCAGCTCACATTTATTTGAAGTAGCATAGATAAATGAAAGTGGGACCCTATTACTGGATCTCCAACAAGAGCCTTTAAGAAAACTGTAGCATCAAGGGAAATACCTCTAGTTTGATTTGTTTAAGCAAACCAGCACGGGGTTTGTGCCTAAAAATCTTACAAAGTGAAACCTGATTAAAAATAACAGTATAAATCCCAGGCTGGGTGGGATAAAAATCAGCAAAGCAAACACAGAGAACCTTGTATTGCTTTGTAAAGAGCAAACTAGCCTGAAAAATAACACTGCCTTTTATCAGGAGCTGCTCGCCCAGGTAGAAGAGCCCCTTTGTTTGCAGGTTTTCAACTTCCCAACATCTCTTTCTGTTTCTGTCTCCATCACCCTCCCAGGAGGTACCAAGGGCTGGTCAGGAGGTGACTGTAAGGACACTAATTACCACATATTACAGGGTGTTAAAGCCTTACTGCAGCCCAAACCCAAGTTTCCCCACAGTGGCTCCATCCATCCTCCATCGCTGCTGTTCCCGCTGCCCCTGGTGCTGCAATCCTACCTCTGCCACAATCAGGGAGCTCAAATTGTTCCCAGCTTAGCCCCAGCCATGAAAAGCACAGTCCCAGATCACACCCGCAGTTAGTTAGCATTTAGATAGGCTGGGCCGGGGCCCTGTACAATAGGCATCAAAGCTGAACTCTTGGTGCAGCGAGAGGGATTAATTTCTTTAACCAACATGCCTGATCTGGCCTATCTCATTACCCTGCCTTGTCAGTGTCGATGTTAGATTTGATTGAAGATTATACCATTTAGGCCTTGCCCCTGTTTTCCACAGAAATCAGGCCTATTGAATTGCACATTCTTCCATGGGCCCCTGTCAATACTCAGTGGCCTGAGCCTCTAATTCTGCTTCATTTAAACTTCATCAACTTTTCCAATCAAGTGGAAGGATCTGAAATAGGCTCCGTAAGCAGAAAGGCCCTTTTTCCTTTTGTCAGATAATTTATTCTGTTTTCTCTTTCTCTCCCCCTCGCTTCCCCACCTCTTTCTCTTTTTCTTCTTTTCGCTCCCTTTCCCTGATGCTGAAAATGAGATTACAGTATTTAAATGACTATGATAATCAATCGGGGGACCTTGAGCCGAGATTGAGGTTAATTTTTCTTAGCAGAACAAAGAAGCGTGATGCCATCAGGGATTTGAAGGTGCNTTTTTTGTTACTAACTATGCAGTTGTTGTGATTTTTTTAAGAGCAACCCCTAGGAGAGAAGAAATGTAATTTGAGGCTGATAAATAGCTAACAGCCTTCAATCAACAATTTTAATAATGAAAAAAAAATCACATAGTGAAGATCTAATGAAACTGCTATCATTACCTTATTTATTTTTAAATATACTTGGAATAATTTTCAGCTGTGCTAGGAGTAGTCCTTCCAGCCTGCACAGCAGAGTTGTGAACTTTTAACTGAATACCCCTTTATCCAGGCACTCTTCCTACTTAGCAGCTTTCTTGGCTGCCTGGAAAAAAGTTGAGACTTTTGTCATGATTTTGCTAATCAGAAATGGAATCACTTATGTTCATCTTAGAACCTGCCTTGAAATGGCTTGTTAAGTCTTTAGATGATGTATTTTTGGTTGTAACATGCCAGCATTCACCCACCTGGATCTTTCCCATTCCCTGCTCTGGAAGAGAGAAAGAGAAAAATATGCATTTCTTTGCTTCCATCCTAGCTGTCTTGTCAGTGCTGTTTTACATGCTGCCACCCAATGTTATCTTTTATTTGTGTCAGGAGAGAGGATTTGACAAGTTCAGTATACAATGTTCATTTGGCAAGGCAAATTTTTCATACCAATTTTGAGTAGAAAATGAAACCATCTTTCAACACAACGAGCGACATCATTTTTGGACAGACTTATTATGAGAAGAAGAATTGCAAAACTTTTATTTCCCTGCAAGATCCAAAAGAAAAACAAACCTGGAAATGCGACATTTAAACAAAAAAAAATGAAATAAGTGTATGAATGTTTGAGGCCATCAGTTTGTTTTAGAAATAAAAAATAACCACCAGCTGCTGTCAGGTAGCTGTGGCCTCCTTTTTGTTAATCAGATGCTGCTGAATTTGGTTGCATCATAATGTAGCTTTGTTGCAAACCTTTTAAGCTGTCAGACGGTTGGGGAAGGCAGATCAGACCAACTTGAGAAGTTTGTCAGCACTTGCCAAGCAAAACAGTCATTAGTCCACAGTGTAGGCTGAGCTTTGGGAAAGGGCTCAGGGCCTGAGCAAGGGAGGGACCAGGGGCATTTCAAAGGGCTCTGGGTGCTTTGCCTCCCCCCAGAATCCCAACTGTAGCTTCTGGCAGAACTAAATACTCTGAACAAGCCAATTAATGGAAAAATCTTGTTGTCAATTCTGCTGTCCCGTGTGTCTCACAGCAGGTTCCTTGGGGGATGAGGTTTGGTTTCTGACAGCCCCCACCACAATGGGCTTCTGGCCCACAACAAGGGCTTGCTGGTGCAACTGCAGAGCGAGGACCCAGGACAGTTAAATAAGTTTTTCCTAAGCAAGACCATGCATTAAAAAGGGCTGTCAAACCTTCACTGGGTGACAAATTCATTCCAGCCCCCAGGCCCCCTGCAAGGTTGGGAGGTGCTGCCTGAGAGCCATGTAGGGCCCTATGTCTTCATGTTCTGCAAGTCCACAGGAAACCTCAGCCTGTGGTGGGAACTGGGATGCTCTTTGATGCCCCAGCTACACCCCACAGGGAATTTTTCCCCTCAAAAAAGCAGCAGCAGCCCCAGGCTGCCTGTTCAGACTTGGAAGAAGCTGTGCTTGTCTCAGACAGTGGTTTGCTCCAACAGTTTTCTCTCTTTAAGCAAATGTTGACTCACCACGGGGAAATTAAAACTCCATTAGACATTGCCACATTGTAGAGCAGACCCCATTACAGCAGTCGAGTTGCAATTAATTGGTTTCCTCAGATATTGCTTAATTCTGGGAAGGCACAGAGAGATGGGAAGGACAAGGCTGATCTAAACAATAATTTCCTAAAATAATATAATCTAAATAAGCTAATGAAGTGATTATATAGTTATTAATCTAAATATAAAGAAGAGTCAAAAAGAAAATATTGGGTATATAACCATTTAGAAAGAACAGTAGAGTTAATACTATTCTAGTAAGACTCATCATGGGGCAATCAGCATTTGTGCTTAGGGATGGATGCTGGTTTTGCAGATTAATTATATTTCATGCAAAAAGCTGCCATTTCAAAGTGTCCCATCTGCTTTTTTTGGTCTGTTGTTCATACTACTCAACTTTTCAACGCATAGGAAGGAGCCCTATGTGGCATGGCAGGTTTGGGGGTTGTTTTTTAACTATAGTTAATTTTGGCTTAAAAAAATGTAAAGCAAAATAACCATAAAACCAGACTCCCCTGTGTGCAGATAGAATAATGAGTAATTTGAAAATATTCTAGCCTAGGGAGGGCCCTCCACAGGCAGTCCCTCTGCAGAGAGGCTTGGGGTGCCTGGGCAGCAGTGCCTTGGGTGCTGTGGGATCCCAGGGGCTGTGCAGGGTCCCCCCAGCCTGCTGCCAGAGCAGGGAGCAGATCCAGGCATCTCCCATGGAGCTCTGCTGTGCAAAGCTCACTCCCTTGCATTATCAGGGTAGAGAAAGTATTTGGCTTCAGGAGAATAAATAACTAGGCCTTATAAGTCATTAAAAATGTATTACAAGAAAAATACAGTGCAGCTATAAATAGAAAACAAAGCAACTCCTATATAAACTTTTACAATGACTGTTACTCAGACTATTTTTCACTGTCTGGTTTTAAGTGAGTGTAGCATCTGTGATCTCTGGAGACTGAGATCCCTTGAAGCTGCAGTTCTGCTCAGGTCTGGCAGTGCTCTGGCCTCTGTAGGGCTCTCCCAGTTTGGCTGATGAGCATCTGGGGGCAATAACTGAGGGCAGAAAAGGGGGACGAGGTTCTGGTCAGTCCCAAACTGGAGCTCTGGTGTTCATCCCCTCCTTGCTTTTTAAGTGGAAATATTTCACTTGTTTCTAATTTCCTTACATTTGTGACAGTCTGACACGTAGCAGTTGCTTCCTTAAAAGACATCACCTCTCCCTACAAACCTCCACAGATACACGTCTTGACTGAGTAGGAAATAAACTCTATACAGCAAGATTTTAATCATTCAGTGATACATCATTGCTGTGTTCCTTTTTGTTACTACTTAAAGTAGTTCACATAGGTAACATCAAGCATTCAGAATAATTTCTAAACCTTTCTTAAGGAATATACACCTTTTTTTCAGGAGACAGCATTATCTCCACATTCTGCTCAGTGCTCCAGCTGAAGTCAGGGTGAGCCTGCTTTCATGGGGAGAAGAACTTCATGTTTTCAGACTTCAATTTTAAAAGTTTTTATCCTCTGATCTGATTTGCACTTTGCCATGCCAACAAAGTGGAAGAATTATGTGATTAATTCACCTTAATGCAATGTCACACCCAGTAGCAAAGATGATATCTTGAACTTTCAGCCAACTTCAGCTGGGTCACGTTATGATTGGAAAAATCAAATCCTGACTGTGATCCCAACATAAAAACTCCATCACAGAGTACTCACAGCACTTAAACTCCCACATGTAGCTAATTGGCTGCTCCAAGGGAAAGACTGGCCTGCCTTGGCTGGACAGTGATGAACAATTAGAGGTTGCAGCACCCAGGTGTACTGAAGAATCCATAGTTAAATATTCAGGTCAGGGAAAGTAGGCCACAGATCTAAATGGTGAATCCTAATAGTTCTAATAATCCTAATAGAATCCAAGTTATCCTAAAAGAGTTGTGGCTTCTCAATAAGGAAGACATTTTGTGCAGTTTACATTGTAGGAAACATGATGTTTTCATCACATTTCTGCTGGATACAAGAGAAGGAGCTGCTGCAGTGTGGTCCAGAATGAAAGTCTGAAGTTCTTCTGAATGAAGTTCTGGTCATTTGCTAGACTGTGAAATATCCAGGGGCTGGAAGACACTATTCAGGTCTTCCCAAGTGTTGGGGTATTTGGGGTCTGGGCTCGTGGTTTGGTTCCATAAATGCATCTCTGATTCAGGACCTTGCAAGAGGGTGAGAGATCTTGGTAATTAGGAAAAGCAGTTTCCTTTCCATGTGGATGTTTGCTTTGCTTTCTTCCTAAACTCTCAAGAACCTCTGTCCACAACGCTCCACCAGCCTCCCCCAGCTGGGGTCTTGTTGCCACCTCCCTCCTGCAAGGCTGTTAGTGGGTGCAGTCCCTTTAATTTGGGACTTTTACAAGTAATCCTAAATTGGGTTGTTGGAAAACCTGTGCTCATCTCTACCGTGTCTATCCCATCAGTTGTGGTTCTGTGCTTTCACTGCCTTGAAAACAAAGGGGAAGAAAGTTGAACACATGGTATCCTCAACTAGAAAGGGCTTTGCTGTAAGAGGATATTGAGTTGTTTTGTAAAGCCCAATATTACGCTTGAATTATGCCTGAATAAGGAGAAAGAACGTTGTTAAAGAGCCCTAAACATTGACCACAGTGGATCTTCTTTCTTCCAAACCCTTCAGCAGTGCTGGTTTTGGCTGTTAATGATTTGGTATTGTATTTATAAGCTGTCAGGGTAATCCAGAGAGCAGCAGGAGGGGCAGTTGCCTTAAATAAAGCTTTACAATGCTGCTAATTAAAATGATCCTTCCTCTCCCTGAGATGACTAATGAGACAGAAAGAAGAACCAGGGAGGGTTAATGAAAATGCAGCCATGAGATTCCCTATTTTTAATTGGTCTTTTTAATGTTTTAATCTTCTTTACGGTGTGGGGGTGGGGGTGGAGAAATTTTCTTTCAACCTTTCTTGAACCATGTCCAATAGGTTGTAACATGTGGCTTTTGAAGCATCCAGTTCTAGCTTTATATTAAGAATCTGTAACCAAAGGTCTGAGACTGAGTGTAGCCTTGAGATGGAAGAAGCAATTTTGGACTTAACTGAGAACAGAAACAAGAAATGTGAAACCTATTTTTAAGCTCAAGCTTCCAAAACTCCAAGGGACCATCTATACCCTGAGGACTGAGGCAAAGATCTGTTGTGAAGGCTTGGCACTGATGCTCAATAGTATTGAGAGCTTTAGGTCCTGATGCTCTGTTAAATACAATATTTATCCCATGAGCATGTCACAGTTCACCTCAGATGTCAAGAATTCAATTAATATTCTCTTTAATAGAACACACCATGACCTAACCTTTTAATACTCTTACTGTGTCTGAGCCCTCCTTATTAGTGTCACTCCAACTTTTCTTCTCAGCTGATGCATCTAACAACAACTGAGACGGGGAAATTGGGAGCAAGGAGAGAGGGGAAGAGATTTAAATTACTTTTGGACCTCACTGTGAGGATTCAGCAGCTTTATCCCTCATAAAACCCAGTTCACAGGGGGCTGGCACACCCCGCTTTTCCCATTTTTACAGGGTTGGCATCTGGCAAGTTTCACCTTTCTGTCCATTCAAACCCACAAAAAGCACTGTCAAATTTTTCATGGTTTGAGCCAGTGCAGTTGCATTGAAATTGGCCCTGTCTCACATTACATTATCAAACCTGGGGTCAGGGGAAATCATTCATGTGAGCAACACCTGCAGGAATCAATCTTTGGCTGGAAATTTTGTCTGTGCGCTGTGATGGTGAGTTATAAATACCCAGAGATTCTGAAATCAGCACTGCAGAAATTGCCCTGCATTACCTCTGTCTCAGGAAGTGAGATCCTTTGAATGCACCATGATTTTACAGACTGGAATAGAAGACTGGAGGTCTCCTTCTGGCCTTAAGTCTCTGAAAAAACAGGCCAGCCCAGCTCCTACCTTTGTGGTGGAAATCAAAGGTGCAGAACCAGGTTTTGCCATCCTTGTGTCACCTCTAACGAGCTACTAGAAGAAAGCCATAAAACCCAGGAAATTGTCTTTCAGATCACATGAATTAGAAGACAGGCTTAGTAATCTGATGGGGTTTATATCTAGCTTTTTTAAAGAATAGAATTAATTTTAAATGCTCCTAATTGGGATCTGCTTCAGCCCAATATCTTTTCTGTGCAAAACCTGCATAACACCTTGGAGATGGAAAGAGCTTGGAAGTGAGCAAGTGTTTTAAATTATTCTGTGTGGTGTAGCCCTTACATTCTGAGGAGCACTAAATAGCAAAGGCTTTTTTTAAGACAGCATTTCCCTGCCTTCAGCCAGGAGGGGAGGATGGGGCGAGCACAGAGAACACACCTGCCTGCAGTTGGGAGGGGGCCACGCTATTACCACACCTGTGATTTCAGTAAGATTTGTTGGGAAGATCAGCCAATAAATACAGAGTCTGTACTGCAGCTCCTTAGAGTGGGAGGAAGAACAGACATTGTGCCAGATATTTTCATGCAACTATATTCATTATTTATGCAGAAAAAGAGATATTTCAGGAAAACAGAGCTGAACTATGAGTGACAAGGTATCTTTCCAGAGCGTAGGGTGCAGGAAAATTGCACTCAGGTTGACAGCTTTTTAATGTAGAGTCTCTATTTCACTGAATTACTGCATGTTGGCATTTCAAAAGTACAAGATGACCTATTTATTAGCTGTGAATCAAACAGAAATTACATGCTAGAAAATAAAGAAGTTGTATGTTTCTTCCAGCTGGTAAGGTGCTTATCCTACAGAATAATATATACATAAAGGAAAACCTGGAAACAAAGGATCATCAATCACAAAGCACTAAATTTCATGTCGTAGGACTCGTATTCATCTTGTAATATTGCAATCATATGTGCTTGTTCCCTTACATGTGATGTAATATTAAATGTATGTGTGTCATAATACTTTAAAATTTCACTATCCCTGCTCAGCTCAGGCTCCTGTCACCCTCTTCCCTTTTGGAGAGGGAATGCAGGCTTGGAAACTTGGCTTTAATGGTAACAAAGGCAAAAGTGGGAGGAAAAACTGCCAAAAGAGCCCAAGAAGTAGCCCTGCACTTTACCAAAGAGGCAAATGCCACACCTGAAGGAAATACCCTTAGAAAGCATGACAGTGTATCATTTGAAGAGTGGAAATTCAGCTTTCCCTGGGAATTTTGAGATCCAGGATCTGAACAAAGGCCCAGAAAGAAAAAGCTAAAATCGATGGATTTGGCAACTGATAATCAAACAAAGGTGGAACAAGTTCCTGCCTTGTCTTCCCTCATGACATGAAATGTCCAAGCCAAAACCTAGAGCAATGTCAAATGTCATTTACAAATGTGTTTCATACAGTTAGCTCAGAAAGTAAATAATTTTTTATATACTTTCCCTTTTTCACTGCAAGTGCCACCATCATTATGAAGCATAATGCCCACATAAAAAGGGAAAATTCATGGAACATGAAAGAGTGTGGAGTAACACTGAGGAGAGACATGGGCACAGACACACACACAAAGGTGCTACAAGTAACCAAGAGTGGACTGTAGTAATTTTTGTGGAGTTTGCTACAAGCCACCAGCATTCTGTAAACACCAAAATCTGCAGTATCATAGTGAGCAGGTGCCTCATTTCCTTCCTCTCTAACCCCTCCTGTTCCCCCACCCTCTGCAGAACAAAGTTTTGGTCTCTCACTGTGTGGCCTGGCTGTTGTTTTCCCAGTCAGAGCAGCAGGATTTGTAGGGAAGATGAAATGATTGCTGACTCTTTTCTTCTCATTAAGTTTGTTTACATTGTGGACCATCGAGGCTTCCTGGCTTTGTGTATCTCATACTCTGCTTTGAGAATGCCCAGCATTCATAAAAGTGAAGCCACCTAAACCTGCACAACTCTTACATTACTTAGAAAAGTCCATAAGAACTTGTCCCACATCCATACCATTTTTATGTTTTAAAGAACAAAAGTGAACCCCCACCAACTGGCTGTGTAAAAGAAGATTGCTGCCAGGTTTATCCTCAGACCTGGCAGTTATTGTACCCAAATCCATTCTGGAAGAGCAGCTTCCAGAATCAAGGCTCTATTATACCCCAGTGACTATGGCCAAGAGTACCAAACTCATCCTGACTTTGCAATAACCATGTCCTGAAGAAGGAAACTCAGCAATAACCTCCCAGTACAATTATAATTTCTGCAAATCCATCTTTGTGGCAGAAAGGGGAAGGACAGATTTAAAAACTGTTGCCTGCCCCAGAAAGAAATGAAGAGAAGGAAAAAAATAACAACATTGCTCTTGTCATATCTGAAACCCATTGGCAGTGGCTCTTTATAAAGGCACCTTTGGCTCTGCCACTGTGCTCTTCTGGGGCTGCAAAGCAATGTCTTTCACCAACCTTAAATCTAAATCAGCTTTGCAATTAATTAGCATCACTTGAATAGATAAGTGTATATACATACATATTCTATCAATGTAATTTTCAGACTTATGAGCTGGATAAAGCACATTTTTAAGTACAAGCTGATCCAAGTACATCTGAGTACATTTGGAATAGAAGCAGAACAGTTATTTCACCATTGTACATTCATTCCAAGTTAACACAAGGATGTTTGGGTGGGGAAATCTATACATTAGAAACATTTAATTGACCACTTGATGTTATTCCAATCCCTCTGTGTTGAATCCTGAATGGTAAAACTTAACATGACTCTGTTTTGCTTGAATTATCCTCCTGCTCTTGCATATATACAAGCTATGTGCTCTAATGCAAGGCTCATGCATTCGTCTTAGTAATTTATCTCATTTCCTTTGGAATGGTGTCCCTCAGTGGCTCAGAGAAAGTGGAGCGGTTGTTTTAATAGATTTGAGTTTTATCTGCCTCTCTATTTGCAGCAGGGCATAATAATAATAAATTATGATACTAATAAGTAGGTTGTGCAGAATGGACTACAGTGGTACCACTTCCCTCCCCCTCCAAAAAAGTAATTTATGAGTACATTCTTGTGACTTTAGGGGTGTAATAAATTATCAGGGTTCGTTTTTCCATCCAATTTGAGGCAGTGCAGCTGTGTTTTGCAAGCAATAAACTCTCTTGTTGTATTTCTTAGCTAAGCACTGAAAAACACAGTGTGATTTTTTTTCCCTCCCTTCCCAATTATTGTTGCAACGCCTGGTAGCTTCTCTGTAGTTAAGGGTTTGCCAGGGCTTCTGTTATAAACCTCAATTTTCAGGGGCCTATAACTTTGCTCTTTTAAATCATAGAAGGCTAGAACTTGAGGTACATCTCTCTAAATTTTATGCCTTTTTTCTGAGAAAAAGGCTGATTTTTTAAGGAGTCCAAAACTTGAAATTTGAACCATGCGTGGAAGTTGCAGACATGTGGATGTGAGTAGCAAGTAATGTTTGGATACCTCTTCAGCCCCTGCAAAGCCTATGAGTGCCTCCTATTTTGAACACATCTTGGGGTAGTATCTGGATCCTAATTACATTTTTGACACTGTACAAGAAGGGGAGCACCATGTGCCACTTTCAGCTGGAGATTTGGGAATCAAGGGCAAGTCAGCCATTTGGAGGAGCTGCTCCTTAAAGGCTGAGTGCTGGCCCAGGGGTTCAGTGTGCTGGAAATACAGAGAATGCAAGAGAAACTGCAGCAGTTCAGCCTTCCCAAGCAGCCACCTGCATTCTCAG
Source organism: Serilophus lunatus (assembly GCA_013399895.1). NCBI lineage: Eukaryota > Metazoa > Chordata > Aves > Passeriformes > Eurylaimidae > Serilophus > Serilophus lunatus. The sequence continues at coordinate 241,117 of VXBA01000881.1, read as the reverse complement.
GTTAAGAGTCTGGGTGGACCTGGTTCCCATGGCCAGACCTGCCCTCTTTGCATTCAGCCTGACATGAGCAAGGGTCAGAAAAGGGAGGAAGGAAATGAGAAGATACAAACAGCAACATTAGAATTGCACAATCTCTGCAGCAGCCTTGCACACCTGGGGCTGGGAAGTGCAAAGTGTGTCCAGCTCTGCCAGGAGATGCTGCATTCCTTCCCCTCTGCAAAATCTTACTGAACAGGAAAAAAACTAACACTGCTTTGTACAGGTACAATTAAATCCTCCATGTATTGTGCAGCCTCTGCTCTGCCAAAGGGAGCCAAATCCCTTCTAACACAAGGCAGTAAACCAGGAGCGGAGTTTAAATGACTCCAGGTTTCCGGGGTGCTCTTAGGAAGGGAAGGAGCAGCTCCCAGCTCCTTTGTGCAGGCTGCTCTTCCAGCTGCTCATATCAGGCCATACAGCAGTGCCAGACTAATGCTGCTGCTAAAGCTGCCTTCTACGTGATCAGCAATTAAGCTGTGAAGTCAGCCCCTTAATATTATGTTAACATAGTTCAGTATATTAAATGTAAAACAAGTCATAATTTTTAAAGGTACCTCGGCTTACTGAGTTTAAATGAAGGCAGCAGTAGGACTATCACAGCCATATGCAAATCACCTGCATTTTAAAGCTAACAATAGATTTTGCTTTATTGTTTTGGCATTTAACGAGTGGGAAAATAATAAATTAAGCCACATGGGGAATCCCTGGTGCTTTTACAAACTGAAGCAGTGCCCATTTGGAGAGAGAACATTCCCCATTTTTCTCCCTAGCTGCATTTCTCTTAACCCACCACCTTATTAAAGCTTATAGGGCAAAATTCTCCTCTCATATTCCTCTGGCAGCTCTTAGTCCACATTCAGCTCTCCCTGCCTTCCTGGCTGTCTTTCATCCTGCCAGCTCTCTCTGCAGACAGGAAACAGAAGAAGAGTAAAGTCTGGCTGGGCCATAGGGAGTCAGAAGAAGGATGCTGTCATAGTTTTAGAAGGGCTACAATAGCTATTAGAGCTCTGGTAGCTTTTTCTGCCTGTTGAAATAGGGGATGCAGTCAGCAAGGTCTATGGAAGAGGCAGCTGCATGGATCAGGAGCACGGTGGATCCATGCAGTAAAAATAATAGGGCCTCTGCCATGTGTGCCAGGATGCCAAGCATCTGCTTTGACACCAACATCAGACCCAGTGGAGGAGCTGTGTTTGCTTGAGGCTGCATAGCCAAAGGAAGGAAGGGGTGGACTGTCTTAGCAAGATGACCTATGTGGTTTGAAGGATTTTTAATAGGTTGTTAGATTGCATCACACATGGTGTGCGCTAAAGAAGAGTGGTATTTTCATTTTGACTCACCCAACTCTTACTGATCAGAGCCCTGGGCCAAAAGTCAGGCTCTTCCGTGAAGGTCATAGAGTTACAGAATATCTCAAGGTGGAAGAGGCCCATAAGTGACTGAATGGGCAGGTGTTGCTCTTGCAAGTGGCAATGCTTAGCTCTCTTATCAGCAGACATGATGTGCAGCTGAAAGCAGATCATGTTATGGATGTTTGCTCTTGAATTCCATCCTGGATGTGTCTTCTCCAGCCCTGTTTTCACAAGACACCAAAAGAAAAAATCACACCACAGACCTTCCTTGTATAGAGCAGGAACACAAGTGCCTTCTACACATGCTTGTTTCCTGTGTTATCTGTGAGAAGTATCAATTATGTGCATCCATGAACATATCCCTGCACCTCCATCCCCACAGGAACACTTTTACCAACACCAAAGGATGCAAGAGAAATCAAGAACCAAAGCAAAGCAGCCAGCCTAAAGTGAACACAGCACTGCAGCATTAACTGGCAACAGAAAATTGCCAGGGAGAGTGAAAATTTAAACAAGAGGAACACAGAAAAATAGTTTGAATGGAAACCTACAAACCTCAGACAAGTTTGGAACACGCCTGGGGATAATTCCTCAGCTTCCATCTCATGGCTCTGTACAAGCTCTTAGAAAAGCCCCTGTGGTTTTGCCACACGTGTCTGTTTTCTGCCAAATCTGCTGTTTGTCCTATTCAATGCATTTCATCAGTTGTGTGTAATGTTTGCACTTCATCTGTGCTACATGGGGAAATTGTAGGCAGGTTTGTGCAGCCCCGTGAATATATGAAGCTCTCCACAAGGATTATGGTTATTTTCATAATAATTCTCCACCCCTGCCTACGTTTGAAGTCAGGGATGTCTGGTGGCTGAACCAGACAAGCAGAACACACGCAAAGGCCCAATTAGCTTCATATTGCCAAAGCTCTTACAAACACTAATGCATTAATCATTGTAAAACTAAGACATGGGCATTGGTCTGTGCTCCTGGCTCAGTTCAGCCGGGTTTTAACTTGACTGATGTTGAGAATTACGTGATGAATCTCATCCATTCATCTCCACTGTGCAGGAGAGGAAACAGAAACAAAGGCAGAGCATCTCAGTGGCCACTCTGACCTCAGTCCACGACGTCCCTTTGTAAAACCTGACCAAGTCTTAGCTCAGGAGCAAGCACATCCCAGTTCAGGTCCAGATGAGCATCAATCCTCCATGCAGTGCTTTCTGTTACCCTGTGAGAAAATCTAGATGTTCCTTAAAACATGGAAATCTGAAAATGCCATGAGAATAGACAGGCAAAGGCTAAACAGCAAAATAAGTGTTTGGTTTCGTAAGAGATGCACAAACACACAAAAGCAAGCTAGCTCTAGGAAGAGCTTTTCAGATTACTTGAACGTCTCTTAAAAAAAATGGATTAAAATACAGATTCCTCCTATTATTTTTCAATAATAAAAGTGCAGCACAGAACAACTCACTAGTGCCACAAACTACTTTTTCATTTCTGTTTTTGTTTCATGCTTCAATATCTTCTTCCAGCTGCTCATGTCTCCTTTTCCTTCTCCTCACTTTGATCTATTAGTTTTCCCCAGAAATGGGGTTTATAAATCATTGTAATGCAGCCCTGGGAAAGACGGTGCTTAGTGCAGGGAGAAATACATTGCAGCTAACAGCCACGGCAGGGAGGAAAACTCTCACCTCGTACAGGGGCTTTGGCGACAGGTTACGGATGGCACTGGGTTATTTTATGTCTGCATTCCTGCCATCAGGGGCAAGGCCACAGGGAGCGCTGCCTGCACCCCCTCGCAATATTTCAAGCTTCCTTCTGCAGGCAAAAAACAAACCACTCAGGAGCTCACAAGGGAAAGGAGAGGAGGAAAAATTGCTAGAAGAAGAGGAGGGGAGGCAGGACAGGTGGGGATGGATCACTTAGTTCCTGCTTTTGGACCGTTGCATCTTTTTTAAGAAAAGAGGCGTTTGTCTCTTGCACCCTGAAAAGATGCTGATTTCATCCAGGTCCCATCTGTTGGCAGCAGTGGCAGGATCCAGCTCGCCCACGAACATTTCCATCCTTTTGTGCCAAAGCTTTTGTGTTCCCATTTTGTACTCGTGAAACTTTGTTGCTGGAGGTCCGTGGTTGACCCTGACCCCAGAGCAGAATCCAGGGGCTCCCACAGGAGCAGCCCTTCCAGCACTGCAAGAGTTTGCCTCCCTTGAGAGCAGGTGCAGACACACCTGCTTATGGTGTTCAAAAGCTTTTTGGTGTCTTAAAACCATGGATCGAAGCTTCTCTTTCTAGTCAGGATTCTGAAAGCTGGCCACAGTCATTAAAAAAATCATCTAGAAGATGAAGCTGAGACAGCACAAGGCTGGACACCAGGTCACTGAGTAATCTCAAAACAGCCTTTCCACGTGCACGTTGGTGGAAGGGCTGCTTTAATGCTTGTGGCACAACACTGTGGCCAACCTGAGTGAAGGTCTGAGCATCTTTCCAGCAAGGGGAGGTCCCCTAAGTCCCCTCCTGGGAATAAGGGTTAGTTCTAAATGCAGAAAACCCAACATCATCATACAGCCAGAGAGACAAACCTCTGTTGGCAGAGATTTATGTACTTATCTCCTGCCCTGGAGTGCAACATGGATTAGGGGAACCCATTGCCAGCCCTATTTAATTAGGGAGGAAATCTTCATAACCTCCTAAGAGCAGCACAATCACTTGCAAGCTACAGGCACTTTGAAGCACTTGCTGTATTTTTAGGATCACCAGCTGCTAATAAGACCACCCCGGGCAGACACACCATCCTTTAGTTCCGAAAGCACACAAAAGAGACACCATGCTGGAATCTTACCTCTATCTTTAACAAAGCATTACCCCCTCCTCACCCTCTTCCCCATAATTGCCTTGTTATTGTCATTGGTGCCATTGTTCATTGGCTCGGCCGTAGAGAGGCCCGAGGGAGCAGTTCTGCCTTAGCTAAACCAATATCTCCAGCAATAACCCCCTGCAGTTTCCCCTTTGCTATCCCATGTTGAATAAATCCTCCATCTCTGTTTGCTGAATGATCATAAAGATATGATTGAAGTTTCAGATTTATGGTTTCCTCCGAATCAAGGAGCAACTCCAATAATGCCAGAGCCTGTTTGCTGACTGCTTTTGACAGGATATACGTAAAGGGAGGTTTGTAAGAGTAGAAACAGGAATGCAAAGATGAAAGAGAAGTATTTTCTAAACATGCAATGCACACATATGCAGTCAGGTAAAGGGTTGAATGCACACATGCACTTCCAGAGCATCCTCCATCCAAGGACCTCGCTGTTGTTCCCAAGCTCCCTGCAAGACAGACAGTGCACACAATATTTTACTCTAACAGCAAATCTGTCTCGAGTAGCCACACAAGGGACCCACAAGAACTGGTTGCCTGGTAAAGGAGGATCCTGACTAAAGATCTCACTCAGCTGTACTGAAAACTAAAGTGGTTGCTGAAGGCTGTACGTTTAAGGTGGTCCTTACTGTCAGCTTCATGCTGCATGTGCCATGAGTTCCCTCTGAACTGCGTTAATGCAATCCTCTGGATGCCCGGGATGCTCTTTGGGGAATGCAGATAAACCCTCATGCTCCTCTGGGGGAATATCCCAGACGTTTTCTCTGATCAAAGCACCAACATCCAAAAAAAACCATCCAAAGAGGCCTTAACGCTTACAGGGAAAAGCAGCTGCCTCCTGAGGACACCGAGCCTTGCACCCTCCCCGCTGGGGCAACAGCCTCCCAGGGAATCTGGTGCAGGATTGTGAACTTCAAACTGGGATAATGATCACCTTCCCCAGTGTTATTGCCTGGGCCTGGGTGTCAAACCCCTCCTTTCCCCATCGGCCCATCCCAGCAGCATTTAGTGTCTCTGTCACACAGCTGTATCCCGGGAATCACACTGCATGGGGCACATTGCTATTCAGATTCAGGTCAATATTAGTTTTTTAATGAATAAACCACCACAAAGCTGCAATGAAAACAAAAGTTTGTGACTTTGGTGTCAGAATCTGAACGGAGCATCCAAAATACATTTCCTCAGCCTTGTGGCTGCAGCACATTTGCTTTTCCCTGATTCACAGCCATTTATGCTCGTTCTCATTTCAACAGAAACCTATAAAACTCTTACAGCGTGATGCAGTCCTAAATTAAATGCACTTTAACATCCCTATATAACAAGGGAGTCTTTGCTCTTTTAAATTAACGCGTGTGGCTGAGAAGGGGACCTTTCCTGGAAAATTTATGCTGCTTTATTTGGAGACAGAAAACCCCACCTCATTCCACCTTCTCTGAGAGCAAAGATTATTTTGTGTGTTATAATGAGGAATTTGTAATAACGAGAGCGTTGTGTGTTAGACTAACTACGAAGTGAACAACAGAAGACTTCTGTGAAAAGCAGTGTTTGTGTGATGTATGGTAATATTTTTCCTCAGTGCATTACAAAAGAAAAAAGCAAGATAAAAATATCTTCCATTTTCTCCCTAATTTGTAGTTTTCTGGTGTTAGCAAGGCTTATAAGACACATGCTCCCAATTAGCTGCTCCTCTTAATTTAAATGCTTCATAAATTATCTCCTGCGCTTGTGGATTATCACTTCATAATGCGAGTTAGCATTTAAATAAATAGCTGCGATGTAGGAAATTAGAGAGGTTTACAGTCTGAGGCAGCAGCATAATGAAGGAAAATACCACAGCAGCTGAACAGGGGTTGGGAGAGATGTGATGAGACAGAGATTTTTTTTTTCCCCCTTTACCTTTTAGCAACCAAATTTGGACTGCAGCAGGGAAAATATGGGTCAGAACTCCAGCAGAGCAGGAGCTTTTTGCAATGGCTGAACATGAAGGGAACATAGGGAATTCTTAAGCACATAAAATATCTGATTTAGCAAATATGATGCAATTATGAAGTGACTTTTTCAAGCCAACTCTTGGTTGACTCAGAAGGTTGCCCCTTTGAAAGAAATTGGGCTACTCATGTATGTTACCTGAGCAGTATCCAGCCCCTTATTTACCCCTTCAAAAAATATGGGACTGGAGAAAGAAAACCAGTGGAACAAAGCAGAGCTGGAATAATATTGAGAAAATAAGGTGGGGAAAGCAATGAGGGAGTCAGATGTAGGATTAGGGGGAATTTTAGAAATATATATATATATACATAAATATAAGAAAACAAGAAGTAATTTGTAAGCCAGATAACTTTTATTATATTTTTAGCACCATTAATAAGATAGGCTCATGGACAATGATAGTTTTTAACCATTGGCAGAAACTTCCCAGGGCTATTTTAGCTCAGTTTCACAATTATTGTCATAAATGTAGAAAATTAGGAAGACAGGGCAGGGAAAAACCTCAGAGCTCTTCCTTGGGAGATTAAGGTTCTCTCCAGTCCTTGCTGGTCTTGCCTTTTGTGTCACTGCTGCCTTTTTCTGCCATGGGAGAAAACTCTGGGCAAGGTCCTGCCAGGAGTCACCCGTGTGGGATTGCCAGGATTCTCCAGGAGCTGAAGAGAGAGGCACTGGTGGGCTCAGGACCCTTTGGTGTTTGTCCTGCAGAGCACTCCAGGTTGAGCACTGCAGCTCTCGGGGAAGTTCAGCTGTTAGAGCTCCTTGCTTGCTCACACACAGAAGCTCTCAGCATGTCAAAATCATGGATATTTTTTGTCAAAAACGCAGGAAAATCATAGAAGCCTTGACAGCCTTGACCAAAGTCCAGCCTTAGGCAGAAGTAAAGTTATTAGTTCCCTTATTTCCCGGAGAAAGTCTGACACATTAGGATTTCACAGTAACTGGCTCTAAGTGTAATGGGCAGGGTGTGATTTTGCTTACTAGGTTTTGCAGTTAAATTCCAGCATGTTGAATACATTTTGCTGTAGGACAGAGCAAATGATTCAGGCAGATTCCTGCATTAGCACAAGGCCCTCTGTGCTTAATGGGAGTCCTGCCTCACTGACAGCACAATTTGGGTCTTGGGTGTATTTAATACACTTCAAGAGCGGAGGGTCAAATTGTCTCATCATTTACATCCCTACAATCTTACCGATCCCAGGGGAACTGCAGTTCTTCTGAAGCCAGCAGGAATGAACATGGGCAACTGGACTCAAATCTGTTGGAAGAAGGTTTCTGCCTGGACCCCTTAGGACTCGGGCGGAGTCTGCAGCCGTTGCTTGGAGATGCAGTTCACCCTGCAGAGAGTTCAAGTCAGCACAGCAGGATCCCTGTTTCATCCTATAATTTTCTATTCCAACACATAGTGTTTAGAAACTAGAAAGGGATTCATCCTACTCCAACCAACATCTGAAAGTTTACAGCTCTTCATCTCTCCAAGTTTCCAGGTGCTAAAAGACAGGCTCGGGGGGCCAAACTGTACCTGTGCTCACAGCTCTGCAGTGGCTCTGTCCTCTGGGGCATATTTGCATCTCTATTATCACTTTGTCTTCTGCACCAGGCAAGGAATGGCCACAGGTGCTACTGGCTTATTCTGTGCTTGAGCCTGATAAGCCTCAATTTTGCTGGACTATGAGGATACAGAAACCAGCCCTCCTGTCCCAGCTGCAAGGGCTCTTCAGGTCTAAGAAGAACCTGGCAGAAATACTGAATGCTGAATGCAGGACTAGATTCCTTCAGGGAGATGGTGCCACTTTTACAGAATCACCTTTTCTTCTAAAAGGGCCTTTTAAATAATAAAATTGGAAGCTGCCGCATATCTTTCCAACTGATCTACTAATCATATTTCTACAAATTTTATATCCCTGACCCTTGTAAAGGGATTGCAAAGAAGGCATTTTTTAAGCTGCATTTTAATAAGTCAATATGAAAGCTCAAAATTATTTAAAGCTTCTTAAATAGGATTATATTTGATTTCTTGTGGGAATAGTAGGGGATAGTATAGTAAAGATGTTCTGTCCTGCTGAGGTTTTATTACATTAAAGAAACAGCATCCTTTTTTAACGGGAAAAACTTTATCTATTCTCTAATGAAAATGGAGATTATTCTGTGCATGAGGTGACTGAAGTTGCTAAGTTCCTGCTTCTGTGATCAAAGATTAGAGTTTCTCCTTGAGTGAAAGCTGAGAGATTCCTGAGCCAGAGGTTTGCCCAAATTTAACAAGTTGTCTCCTTGTCTAAAATATTTGAATTCTGTTCTAGGAGGTACCACAAGTGTATTGACTTCAGACAAATTTTGCTGTGAAATAACAGGTAGCTCTCAAGGCAGCCAGTATCTCATTTGCAGCCAGGGATTTAATTTAGCCAAAGAATCAGAGGTCTGTGCTACTGGGAACTATTTTTCTGTACAGGAAATGTGACCATATTCAATCTTCTCAGAAAGGCCCACAGTCAGATTCTCACTTCAGTTCAACTTCTTTAATCTCATTGTGACTTATATGAATGCTCTGCTGGCAGCACTTATCTTAATATGTTCTATAGCACCCAAAGAAAAGCAGGAAGGTTAAATAAAAACTACCTGTATGAAGAAGCAGCAGTGAGCTACATGGTGTAAACAGCAGCTTCACTGAGTTGCTCTGGACATAATCTGGGCCAACATCTGGCCTTAAGAACATAAGGGGATTTTTCTTGAAGTAGCAGATGGGGAGGTTCAAAGAACAGACATTAAAGATGAAACACAAAGAAAAGGTCATAACTGCTAGAAGGGGACAGAACCTTTTTTAAAAAAAAGAAAAAAGCCAAAAACCCACATTATACATTCTCTTTAACATTTAGAGAATGTTCTCTCTCATTCTTAGATTGTCCACACCCTGCTCTCAGCTAAATCTGGTGTTCCCTCTGAAGCCAACATCAATGTTCCCTGTCAGAATTTGACTTCAGGATTTGCAGGAGAACAGGTATCCCCATTGCTCTGGTTCTTTGGGAAACAACAACCCCATGACACCCTTTTCAGCTGCTCTCTGGACACATTTCTCTGTGGAATCAGCTGCAAAGATGATAAAATAGCTTTTTTTTTGCCAAGGTGTATTCACTGTTCTGCCCACATTACCCCCAAAGCCTCCAAAAATGCTACCACAACAAAGATAGAATTTTTCCATGGATTTCCCCACCCTGATCTGTCCATACATGCTTCCATTTTCCCCCTGATGTTGCCTGTAGGGAGAGCAAGGACTTGGAGATGACTCTCCATTCAGCTGCTCCACCCCTTGCTGTACCAAACCTCCCTGCCATTGCCCCTACATGTCTTCAAAGCTATCCCAGACTCATTTTGTCTCTTAAAGGTGAATAGTGGTTGTAGCTCAACAAAAATCAGGTGCAGGTACAACCTCAGTCAAGTGGTAGGTGTAAAATGCACCCATCTTCCTTCAGCCCAAATAACCTGTACCTCCTGCCAAGGACTTTGCCTTCTGACTACAGACCATGCTTTTTCTCCAGGGCTGTGAATAGGCAGGGGCTGATATGAACTTCACAAGCTGTGACATCCTCTACAGAAACACGTGTGCTTCTTTGACCTTCAGTGCTGGCACAAAACCTTACACAGACACAAATTTATCTTAAAGTCAGGAGCAGATTTAATAGTGCAGGAGAAGATCGTTTTCAATATTTCCATCTCAATTATAGTCAAACACCTCGGTGAGTCTCAGCCTTTGGGGCTGTACCTGGGCTGCCTGCTCCCAGCGTGGAGACTGTCGGCAGAATCTGCAGAAATAGCACAACTGGGCAAGGTGTTGGTGATTTATCAATGCTGAAGTAATTCATCCTGACACGGAGGCACCGAGGAGGAGCTCAGGGTCCAGCAGGTGCCCCCAAAGACCTGAGAGTTATATAGTGCCACACATCGACAGCGACAGACTTGGAATCTGACTCCTTAGCAAAAAGCATCCTTTTTATTTTTTCCAAAAGATTCAAACAGCAGAAAGAAGCAAGCAGCCCCGTTACAGAGAAAGGCATTTTTAACAGTTGCAATACCCTACTGCTAAAATTGTCCCTCCAGCAGCACATTATCTTCTAACTCAATAGAGAGCGACTGGTATTCAGAGTGCCAGAATTTTGGGGCAAACAGGATTTTCCAATGGAAAACTAGTAGGTGAATACACCCATGAAGACAAATGGAAGTATTGTGTACGCGAATACTTTCATATCTGCCTGGCCCTTTAAAACCAAAATGATAGAGTTCATTTGCATTTAGATCTCTTTGGCTCCCTCTTTTCATCTAAAGACAAATCCTCACAAAGGCTGCTTAATTAGACCAAATTAGATTTCCACCTAGTGGCTTGTCATTCATTAGAAAACGCTGTTCTTTTTTTCTGTTTTGGTAATTATAAGCTGGTCTCACAGTGTTCACTTCAGGCTCAAAGTCTGACTTGCATTCATGATTTTGTGCAGATGAGAGGAAAATTATTCAGTCACATCAAGTCTGCCCATTTTACAAGTTGGATAAAGATCATCGCTGGAGTCTTTTATGTAATGGGGTATACTCTTTCTTAAGTCTTTAATGATTAATTGTAATAGCATATCTCATGGCAATTTTCAAGACTAAAAGCTGAGTACAAACAGTTTGCACGCAAAGCGACTGCATCAGATAGAAGGTGCCTCCCCTATTTAGGGGTTTCTGTGTTGGAAACTCCTGTGTGGCCTTTGGACGTTGGTGTTCCAGCTCTGTTGTGAGCAGGGAAGATAGAAAAGGGCTGGTGCCTGGAGTTAGGTAGGTGGAACTGAGGCTGGAAGTGCTCTCTGCCTCCTCTAACTGCTCCAACCCAGCCTCTGCTGCTGGCATTACACAAAATGTAGCTCCTAGAGGGGAAAACCTTTCCAATTCAGACCTGCAACTCAAAGGTTGGCATCTAATAAGCCTGCAGCTCCCAGTGCAGGTCAGTCAGGACCATAGGTTAGCACAGACTGTAGATGTACTCTGGGTTAGCAGTGTGTCTACTCTGTCTGGAGTATTTATAATGAAAGGAGTTAAACTCACAGCAAGATCCTTGAGCTTTGCCATTCCTGATTCCAAGGGCAGCAGTTTGCTCAACCATCTCCCTCTTCTATGTAAGACTCTCACACTGCTGTGGGACACTGTAATAGTTTGGTCTCACAGTCTGAAGTCTGTAGACTATTAGGAATGGTCTCCTTCTCTCCCCAGTCCAAACTCCATTCCCTTTGCTGTCCTGCATTGTCACACTGATTCCCTGCCTCAGTTTCCCCTCTATTACAGAGGATTAATGCTCAGTGGCATGTTTTGAAGCTTAATAAATCACGGACAGATTTTGTGGTGGTCCATCAGGCAAAACTTCCTTTGACTTTGACCTTTAATACTTACGAAAAGCTTCGAAGAAAACTGCCAACTTATTATTAATAAGCTTCTTGGGAATGGAAGTTACCAGCGGTTAGCGGCAGGCAGCCCAGCAGCCACCAGTCCCTGCTAGGATTTCTTCTGCTAACAAATCCAGATTTTCAAGTGTGTTTTTATAACAACATTCTTGGTTTTTTTGTGAGAGAGGGAAAGTTTTTCCCTCCACCTTTAAAAAAAACCAAGAAAAAAATCTCATCAAATTTGCCTTTCTCAAAACACTGAACATTCCCTTTCTCATCTACCTAAACCTGATGTTGAGTTACTGTCCCCCAGAGGCTTTCAGTAGCTCAGTTCTGATGTATCCCTGCACTTTGTAGCTCACTGCCTTCTTAGAGTGTAATCAAACATCAAGCTAAGTAGCAAATAAATCTCCCGATCTCATAAGCTGCACAGCAAGATCATGTAAATGCAAATGAAGGGCTTGATTTCAAGCTGTCGCGGGGGGAAGGAGGGAAAAATGCTGGGCCTTGTCACTGCAATCACTTCACTCTGCAAGTGCAGTAAATCTGCAATAATAATAGTAATGGCAGCGTGACGGGAGGCTTTACTGTACAAGGGGGTGTCATGAAAAGGGGAACAGAAGGTAGGAAGGAGGCAGGGCCTGGCAGGCTGAAAATGCACCGGCACAGAGTTTGCAGGTGTCCACAGGGCAGAGCCAGAGAGGAGAGGATGGGGCAGCCCTGGCTGAGTCAGAGCAGAGGATTCATGGATTTGTCCAGCATCCCCTCCCTCTGAAAGGCTGCAGAGCCAGGGATTAAAAATCCATGCCTGTCTCTTGCTGTACCTCTGCACAGACACTTCCTGCCCCTTTCAGTCTCAGTTGTCTTTAGAAAATTGATGCCATGTGTGGCACTGGGCCATAAATACCAGGGGATGAAACAAACAAGTCTTGCAACAAAACCTGGAATCTTGAAAGGTTTTGTACTTTGTTACACCTTTGCAACACATCCACCTCTTACAAACAGACCCCTTTAAGAGCTTTCCTTTTCCTTCACAGCAAACATTTTCCAACACTCAAATCTAAATCCAGGACCCAAGCCTTGGGCTCCACAAATCAGAAATTCCCTGATAAAGGTCAGGGAGATCTCAATGCACCCAACATCACTCACTTTTCAGCCAACCAAGGTATCCCCAATGATCAAATACCCCCCAGCACTGCACTGGGACTGGTCTGAGCGTGGCACCTTTCAAACCCAGTCCACACATACCTGGTTCCACCATGAAAAATTATCATGTCCGAGGGGAAAGGGTGCATTAGCAGAGTCCTTAAAGACAATTTAACAGAGCAAACAAAACCACAGTGCACATCTCCCACAGCCCTAAGAGGAGGTGTCATCTCTGCTGAGTTCTCTGGGAATGCTTCAGGATAAAGTCTAGAGCTGTCTTTTCCAAACAGGCTGGATCAACAGCATTTAGGATGCTGGATTTTCCTCACTGAGGTCGTAAAGGGAGAAAACTTGCAGAAGGTACCCAGAGAAAATTAGGACCGCCTGGGATGTAGAGAGAGACGGTTTTAATTAGAGCCAAGAGGTGGGAAATAAGGCAGAGAAATGACATCTTAATGAGGTTTAATGAAGTTGTCTGCTGATGGGCACAGCTGTCAGACAGATCTGTATTCCAGCCAAGCAGCTTTGTGACAAGCTAAACCTGAACACAGGGAACAGTGCTGGAGCTGGGAGAGAAAAAAAGGACCTTCTGCATCAACTTTGGCTCGCTCTCCCCACTGCTTTATGACAGAGCACACCTATAATGCCCCAGGAAAAACAAATAGCACCAGCCCATGAGCTGGAAGCAGCATTTTGCTAATTTATGAATGAGAAAGGCTGTAATCTTGGATTACATCAAGTAAGATTCATTCCTGCTCATCCTTCCCCTTCTTTCATAGGTAAAGGATGTTGGCAGGCAACCAGAGTCCTCTGAGTTCGTTGATTTTTCTTCAGGCACAGATTCTCTCCGTGTACAACATATTGGACCAGATTTTTTTTTAATTAATTATCCAGCACCTTCAGCTTTATTTATTCAGTGCAAAGTGACTGTAAAATGCCACCTGATCATAAAAGGGAACAGTATGCACTCATTTTGTGATGGAGTAAACACCCAGCTGTGTTAACTTCAGGTGCTCTACAAAAGGGACTCTTTAAACCCCATAATTTCTTATATTCTACACAGTTCTGCATTCAAGGGTGTGGAAGCAGCTTTGCCACAGGTTACAAACCTCTCTCCTTTCCTGCAGTTTCTCATCAATTTTCTCCCATCTGCCACACCTTTGCCACCGTAGCAGATTTCTGACCTCACTTAACTGATCCAGTATCAGAACATGATCCCTGGAAAAAGCCTTTTCTCGTGTGTCTGAGGAACATTACAGCATTTCCCTTGTATAGCAGTGACAAGTAATCTAAAAATAGCTGTAAATACAGGAGAAATAGATCAGCAATGAAAGCTACTTTATCATCCCTGGCAGAGGTTTATGTGCTTTGCACGGGCTCCCGACTCACACAGAGTGTGCACATATGGTTTAGCACTGCTGGGGTGGCATTTCAGTCGTGGAGCACTAAAAACCCACTCACTCCCCTCATGCTCAGTGCTGGACAGATCTGCAAGGCACAATCTCTTCCTCTGCTCGAGGTTCACAGGAAGCAGGTGAGGGAATGCAGCCATGTCATGCTCAGGTTGCACCAGGTAGATGAATCAGTGGCTTTTAGAAAGGTCTGTTTGCAACAAAGGATCTATAGTTTTGCACAGGGCGAGGAACCTGATGGGTGTTTTGAGCCTATCAAAGGACTTTGGCAAGTCCAGAAAATTCATTTTCTGGTGAACATGTACTCCTGAAAGTTACAGGAACACCACACCTGCTTTATAGTGTCACAAGTGCATGGATTTAACAGGAATAAGGTGAAGCACCTCCCTCCCAGCCCTGTGAAGTAACACCCTGGATCACTGCAGTGATCCCCAATTGGCAAAGCTGACAGCCAGCTTGCCAGGCTCTGCAGAGGAGCAGATCTGTTGTCACAACACGGACAAGGCACCACCATCTCCCTGCTGGACACACTGGTGAGGATCCCAATACCACAGTCACTGTGTGCTTTTAGGGTTTTTTGAGGCTGCATATAGAGACAAATGCTTAGAAACTCCAAACTGAGTACACAAAAACAGGGAAAACATTTGAGGAATTACAAGCAGTTCTTAGAGACCTCAACATAAAGTCCTCTGGAAAAGTGCATGTTCTGGACAGGGATTATTAACCCTCACTCTCCAGGCAAAATTGGCCCAGTGGGAGTTTTGCCTGAACTAAGGGTGATGCGGAAGAGCATTATTGGAAGGCAGCCACCATGCTGGCAGTGTACAGGAGAGACATGGTTGCTCTGAGGCCCTGGCCAGGATTTGCATGGTGCTGACTGAGAGCAGGACATAAATTTATGGTTGGATGACATTCCTACACAAGCAGCTCCAGTAAGCTGGATCCCTTATCAGCTGCTGTACAGCCTCAGCCTGCCAGAATGGCAAGTTGGGGGTGCTTCATTCACAACCTCTCTTTTCCCTCAAGTCTGCATTTGATTCGGCATCTCCTGATCTGCAGAGTGTTCACTGTGCAGTGTAATAATGGTCATCTCAATGTTGGTGTTCAATGTTTTACCCCTGTCAACACCTACAACATCCCAGCTCCTCCAACACACTTCCCAGAGCACTCACACCAACCCCTCTGGGCTTCTGGAAACTTGTTGCTGACCGTGCTCCAGGTTTCCCTCACAGAAACACAGATCCAAAGCTACCAGGCCTCTTCCCTCCTCCACTGCCTCCCTTTCAAGCAGCAATAAGGTTTCAAGACTCACACAACCTGCAGTGACTTCACCATGGAGATGGGAGGATAGAGACAAAAGGGGTGAGAGGAGGTCAGTTAATCCCACAGAAGCCACCAGGCTGGGACACACATGGGCTGGGGAAGAGTTCATTTTGAAACTAAATAGGAATGTGGTTATTGAGCTCAAGTTCTCTTCTGTGATATAAACCCCAGGCTCTGCTCTCCCTTCTTCATCCCCCTTATGCTCCTCCTGCAGCATGCCCTGCGTCTTGATTATTCCCAGGCAGAAGCAGCCATGTGATTGTGCCTGGGTAAGTTTATGTCAGTTTTCTAAGAGGATGCACAACTTGGAAATGAAATAACTCAAAGTAAAGACCAGCTGCAGCCTCCCCAGCAGACATCACAGCTGGGCATCCCAGCCAAAGGGGAGATTAATCAAACGAGAAGACTTCAAGTCCATACATATCTAGTCAGGATCCCTATTTCCAGCAAGACTAGGTGGCTTTATAACTCCAGTACAAACTTGTGTGAAATTCAGCATCCTTTAGGCTTCAACTCTCTTTTGCACTCCCTTGTGTAGTAGGATTCAAACTCTTGCCAACTGGAATCACAACCACTCCCGGAGTTTGTAGCCATGTTCTGTTACAAACTTTCATTTTCAGGGGCTTTATCTTATCAGAAAAAATCTTTATGCTTTCCTTTCACTTCACTTTTCTGCAGGCAGAATTGGGGAAGCCCATGAGAAACTGCTACTCCTTGCCAGGCTTTGACTTTGCCTATGGACTGTACGTGCCGAGGAGAGATGGAGGAGTTGCTGAAGGTATGACACTGCCACTAAAATTTAGACCTGCAAAGTCCTAATGCTAGTAGGGACTCTCCACTCTTTCCCAGGGGTCTTCAATACTTCTCATCAAGCTGGAGGTGCAGAACTCCAATATTTACCTACTTTCATTAATATCACCCAAATTGCTTGATGACCAGTAAAGTTTCTCTGTCATATTGGAAAATTTGAGAGGCTCACACAGAGCCCAAGCAAAGAGGAGTATGACACCTGCAGAGGGTGACACACCTGCCACTGTCATGGCTTTGTTAGAGCTCCTGCTTTGTGCTCTCAAGGACAGTTTCCCTGTGAAATCAGACTTCCTGAGCAAGCCAGGGTAGAGGGTGAGCAAACATCCAATTCACGTGGGAGATATCCCCATGTGGAATGCAGTGGGGCAGGAGATGGTGTTCACTGCACAGTGAAGCCATGGCAAAATGCATCTGAGCATTGTGCATGGGTCACAGATACCAGTTTGCTTTCTCACTGAACAGTTAACTGAGATGCCTCATCTTTCTCTCTTTGCCTCTTATTTCCTTCCACCTCCAGCAATAGGCCACTGGGATACTGTAAAGCCCAGGATCATCAAGAAGATCATGCCCCGAGACTTCATCACCATGAACCGTGGTGCTGTTGAGGCTGGCTGTACCACAGCCCGTGAATTTGCTTTGTACCACAAGTTCATGGACATTCGGCTCAAGGAGGAAGATGGATTCCCCAAAGCACGGCTTGCCAAAATGCAAAACATGACTGTTGGGATGCCACCACGGTAAGGGGAGAGACTTGGGGCCCTTCTCAGAATGAAATTGTCCCTTCCTACCCTCACAGCTACATGTCTCCCACATCTCAGCTAGCAGCAGCTGAGTCACAGCGTCACTTCCATGTCTGATTACACTTCCATCAGATAATCAACTACCTACATCTAACTCACAACTCATCTCCGTTTCACCTGTGGCATTAAGGGCTTGGAATCTCTTAAAATACTTTCAATGTCAGCCCTTTAACTTAAAGGAATATGAAGAGTGGTAAGCCAGAAAAATGGCTTCCCAGGGTCAGAAAATCTGAGCAACAGCATTTCTACCCATCTGCACTGGTTGAAATACTCTGGTACAGTTAAGGATCAGTTCAAATTCTTTATCCATCTCTCTCCCACTTGTTAGTTGGGCAGTTAGTTAGGCCTTCAATGGGCAGAAACTGGTGGTAGAGCAGAATAGAGGCAAAGAAGCTTTTGACTGCTCTCTTCTGCTTTCTTGAGCTCCCTCCCAAGGGCTGGACTGACTCTCCAGGAGCCCCTCCAGAAAAGCACAGGCCTTGCAATGCAGAAGTCTATTGAGGGCTTCACAGAGCTTGGTCTTTTGCAGCACAGCATTATCCAAAAGATTTTTACAAAGCCTCCAGCATATGTGAGCCCTGCCCAAGGTAGAGGTACAGCATTTAGAAGTGACTCATGTAACATCTCCCTCATGTACCATCTCCCAGCTGCCCACTGGGCTGCTTTTCCACAGGGAATTGTACAACAGGGACATCAGCATCTCAGAATGACATCAGCATCTCAGAATGACTTCTAGGTCCTTCCACTGCCTGTGGAAGCACAGGGGCAGCTGGAGAGCACAGCAGGCTGAGAGAGCCAGTTTGACTGCAGCACAAACCAGTGCTCAAAGCCTCCGAAAGTCCTGCTGCTGCTGGAGCACGGAGGCTTTTCTTGCTCTGTGCAGGTCTGGACGAGACATTAGGTTTCATTTTAAGAGCTAGACAATAATCACCACCAGAAAAATAACAGCTACAAATTCTAGAGAAAAGACATGATGAATGGCACCGTGTATTTTACATGATAGTAAATGGGCTTTGCATATGCAAATTGAATGGATTTTAAAATGGTATTTAATGACAATTTTCGTAGCAGACATTAACATTAATTGCATCAAAATGAAAATGTAGCATTAGCTTGCTGTTAGCTGCAAATGCCCCAGCTATAAAGCTTTATCTTTATCAGTATCAGCCCTCACCGATGTGACAGGGCTGCTCTGCAAATTGCAGGCAAAAGGGCTTTTATGTTGCAAAAGTATCCCCCAATGTAGACCAAAATCAACATCAATTTTGCTTTATTTCTTCGTAAACGGAGGTTAAATGGCTGCCTGTAAGAAGCTGAGGCACGTTTCAAAAGTTTTAAAGAAAATCTGCAGACCCCACAACAGCAGAAGTAGCGAGAAAGGGCTTTTAATTTAAAGTTATTATTGTACAACTTGCTTGCTCTTTAATAGCTACCTTTTATGCAGACTGATTGTATTTATCCCTTTACTTTAAAAGCATGTTATAGATAAAATCAAATTACTGGGATTACAAAGGAGTTGTTACAGCCATTTCGGTAAAAGTAGGAGTTTAACACACTTTCCATGACTGGCAATTTAAAGATACCAGCTTTGGTGAGCAATCCCCAGCACAAGCTGGTCCCCAATCACAGATCTCCAGGTTCAGCAAGACCTGTCTTGCTAAAAATGACTTGATTGCCAATGGATTCAGGTTGTTTTTGGACCCTAAGCCCTGTATGACTTCATTCATAGTGCTGCTGACTGGGAAGGTGCTCCCAGGTAAGGCACATGCTTATCTGAAAACAGAAGTAAATGGTGGTGTGTGGTTTCTTTCCATGACTCCAAGCACTTCATGCCTTTTAGGAATAACAGATTTGATTATCATCTCAGATGCAGTGAAGTTTTTCAGCAAGAACAGAGCCTGCCTGTTACCCCCCAGCACAGACAGTATGGCCAAGAAGGCCAGAGGACAAAGTGCTTTCCCATTGCACTGGAAGCAGCTGGAGACACCCTGCCTGACGACAGTGGTGCTCTGGGACAGCCCCAGAGCACCAGTGCAAACCCTCCCAGTCTGTTCCCACAGCTCTCCAGCACAGTGGGAATTGCAGCTGGTGCCAGCCCACAGCCTTGGGGCTGGGCTGCTTCCCTGGGAACAGCAGCACAGGGGTTGTAACACCCAAATCCATCAGTAGCTGTCACAGGAAGGTGTCTGTGGTCAGTGAATAACATGCAAGGGGCTTCTCTGGCAACATATCTCCAGGCTCTGCTCAGGCCTTGGGCTGTCCTAGTAAAGGTTTCTGTCTCCTAAAGACACCAAGGTCAGGAGTTGTCCCCAGGCTCACACGTACGAGCTCTCCTGGATCATCCCAAATAGAAACGAGCACAAATGCTGTGGTTGCTATTAGTGCCTTATTAATCACGGCCTGGCCCTGCTGCTCCCTCTAGCACAGCACATCACTTGTGCCTCTGCTTTCCCCTCACGGTGGACGTGTGCTGCATGGAGCATTTCACCAGGCAGCCCCAGACAGAATGGGCTTTCTGAAGCTTTGAGGCCTCTTTCCTTCCTTTTCCTGGGATATTTACCTTCAAAGGTCACCCATACCCCTCTATTAATTCCCCGTGGGCATCTTCCAGGGGAGAGAAACAGCTCTGCTTTTTGCTGATTCCCCCCCCAGTTCTCTCCCTCCCTTTTCCCAGAGTAACGTTTGCTGCGAATCATGTGGCCAGCTTTGTTGTGAGAGTCATAAAAAGGACATTTTTCATCTCTCCTTTTTCCTGCTCTCGCTCCCTTCTCTCTCTCAGTATCAGACAGAGATTTATTCCTTCCCTGATGCCTGTGGCATTCAGAGCTGGGAGGGGTCAGGGAAGGCACTGATGGGACGATAATAGATAATACAGTGGTTCCCCAGGGTCTTGTCCAGCTCCGTAGCCGATCCATCAGCAGGCAGTGCTTGTGCCAAGGTCAGTGGTAACGAGGATGTCGTGGGGTCCCAGCCTCCCCCATGGGGCATCCTCCAGTCAGGCTCCCCCCATTCATGCTCCACATGCCCTGATCTCTACAAGAGCTGCCTTGTGCAAGCCACAGTTTGCAAGAGAGCACATGTCCACCGAGTGCAGCCACTGGGCTAACAACACACATGCTCAGCTTCTCCTGCCCCTCATTCCCACCACAAGCAGGCCTACAGGTTTATCTCTCAAGGAAAATGCCCACCATTGGTAACACCTCCCCTCCAAGAGCTAAACCCCATCCATGTGCTCCATGCATGACTTTGCAGAGCTGTAAGATGTGTGCAGATGGGAGTCGTCATCCTTCTGGCCCTAAGTCCCAGGTCTTCTCAGTCATAATAACCTCACAACACAGTGCTACTGGCTGGGGTATTCAACCCCCATACTCTGTGTAATGACCTTGTTTTACAAGGGATGGGGTTTGATGATACTGGAGACCTAAGGACACACAGGATCTGTGAAGACACCTCCAGGATCTTTACTGGTGTCAATACAACCTGTTACCTGAGGTGCACTTGGAAACCCTAGTAGACATCCAGATCCACATTTATCCTCCTGACCACTTTTTTTCTGATTGAATTTCACTGTGCACTGAAATTAGCCAACATTAAATGTTCATTTTTTGGAACTAGAAGTAAGCATAAATGCAGATGCTGTCTACAGCTAGATTTTAGTTTATATTGATTTGTGCAAGGTCACACAAGGAGTCTGAAGCCAAAACACACCAGCACACAGTTGGTATCCCAAGCACAAGTTCTTTCCCCAGGAGCAGGCAAAGTGCACCCTCAGCATGAACAACATGGCCCAGCACTGCCAGGGCTGCTTTGAGAGAAAAGCTTTCATTCACCTCTTAGTTCCTAATTCTGCCCACTATGTCCCAGCACCTATTCCTGGACACAGGGACTGTATAGACATGCCATTCTCTGCCATTCTGCGCCTGTGCCTCCTTCAAACCCTGCATGGCCATAACCCTGCCTCCAACGTGCTGCCATCCACTTGGCAGTTGGCCTGTAGGTTGGGCTGACCTTGGGTGTGCTGGCAGGATTTCCCTGGCACTCTGTCATCCCCATGACTCCTGCCAGGTCCCCCCCCACCGTCTGCCTTCACTTCAACTGTCCCTTTCCTGAATTTTACATCCCATTTTCCTTCTATTTTCATCTCCTCCCTCCATTCAATCTCCCATTCTCTAAAACTGGTCTTATTCCTTTGGCAGCTGCTTTCACCATGTTCCCAAAGCAAACTTACCTCTCTAAAGTGTTTGGTCATTGCAATTTCTCTTCTTCAGATTGTTACAATTGGCCAAGGGCATCAGTTATCCCATACCTCCTCTTTAATTTGTATCATTTGCAACTGCCCTAATCTCACCTTCCCCGAGAAGGGATGTTTCAATGGCCTTTCCACCCAGTGTCCATGATGCTTTCATATTGCCAGAACAAAGTTTAGAAAGCTGCTCAAAAAGTATTGAGGTATTTCCAGGATTTCTTTGGCACACAGAATGCACTAGCAGGCTTATTTCTGAGACATTTAAAGAACATTTCAGGTCATTAATATATGGCCCTGGGAAAAAAGCTAATCTAGACATACACGAGCTGCAAAAATGTTAGGGAAATAATGTGGAAAATCAGAGAATGTTTCTGGAAAGAATCCACCAGGAAAATCTGGACAGGGAAGAAAGTTGAATATTACAGTAAGCCCATATCTGACCCACTGTCACTGTGAGTCAAGGAGAGTGTAAAGCCACCAAAATACTAAAGATTAGGGCAAACAAGCATTTTAGAAAAAGAAGTACCTGAGCACTGACACAACTGATTGTAAAAACATAACAGTGAGTGGAATGACTGTCAGACTCACAGCATCAGAAAAATACAACCAAGTTAAAAAATACAGGATTCCATCAGCTCATATAATTACATATCCTATTCAATTCCATAGTGAAAGGCACTTTGTGTCTCTGCCACCATTCTCACATTGCTAAGATAAGACTTTCTATTTCAGGAATAGTTTTCTTCTACTGGAAATGTTCCAGGCTGGGTACGTGCTCTCCTTACTACCACAGAGCAACCAGCCCCATCCACCTGCATCCTGCTGCCTCGTGCCCCGGTGGCTGCAGCATCTGGTTGGGCAGGAAAACCTGTTACGCCCTTCAAAATATCCTGAGTGCACCCTAAAGATACTGATTCTTCTCCAGTGTAGTTTATTTACTGCAGTTGTAACACTTTCTGACTACTTCAGCTCACAACTTAAAAGAAATAGCCAAGTCGCAGTTTGGCATAAGGTTTGGGTCCTGCATATCATCTACAGAGCTGGGAAAAGAAAAGATCTAAAGAACAGAGATTTAGATCCCTTATTACCAATTTACACTGAATAGGAAAGTAATTTACTCTCTCACACAGACTGGCTGTTGTCTGTGGGTTTATCTCCATTGATTACAGCTGGCTGAAAAAAATCCTTCCAAAACTTTTACCACCTAAAACCACTTCTTGCCACAAGTGGATTTTTTCCTTTGCCAATTCTGCTTTTGCAGCCTGTGCAATGAAAACCTGGCTCAGGGGGGAACAATCACAGAATCCTTTTTGTGAAAGTAAAGCTTTTCAGTCCTCATTGAACATGTTTTTCTTTCAAGCAAAGTCATGTTCCCACCCAGCCAGAGAGATTCAAGTACAGATGGGGGTCAAGGGGAAGACCTTGCTCTTTGATTTCTTTTGCTCAGCATTGGAGGGTTTCTTCTTAGTTTTTGACTCATTGGGATGTTTTGCATTTGCTGGTGGCTGTAGAAGGAGCACTGTTCACTCTCAGCCATGGATTAAGACCCCAGGCAGAATAGCTCTGTCCCAGAATCACATCCCACTTGAGTTTCTTAGAGAGTAACAGCAGATTTCCAGTCTGTAGAGAAATGTGTTGAAGTCAAACCTAAATAATCTTCAATTGAGTCACCCAAGGGGTATCTCCAACCCCAAAACCAATGCTAACAAACTCCAGCTCGTAAAGCCAGTTATTTGATGTGTAAGAGCTGGCTTGGTATCTTCACTGCAAGACACATGTTTCCATATGTGCATTTAAGACCGTTGCAAGTAAACATCTCACTCTCGGCCTGGGAGGGAACAGTAAAGCAAATTGGTGCTCTTGTAGCCATGTGTACTCTTAAGTACAGCTATGAGCATCTGATAAATCTTTTAAAGTGCATGTTTACAATGGATTTTATTCTTTTTACTGTTCTATACATATGAGCCCTCTGAGCAAAATAACAGATCCTCTGACACTTAGAAGAAGCTGCTGCTTCACTGGCTGCCCACAGTGAAATAATTTATATTGTTATTTCCTCCCCCAAATTACAAGGATTGTAAAGAAGCTTCAGAAATTCAGAGTAATCAGTGCTTTGGCAGCACAGATCCCGCAGCTGCCACAGGGGTGGAAGAGCCACTCTTGCAACTGAGAGTTTTGCCAGCCCAAAGACTGCAAAAAAAATTGGTCCCTGAGTGTTTTTTACCAATTTTTCTCTTGTTATTTTCTTCAGTGCTTAATAGAAAGTGAGGACAAGTGGAGATCATTTAAAAATGATCTTTTGGGCCTCTCCATGGGTTTATTGCCAGGACCTATTTAGAGGACCATAAAGCTTTAAAGGACCTATAACTTCACTGTATAGTCCACAAGCTTCTTAGGAAAATGAAGAGCCTTTATACTCAGACCCAACTTGATTTGCCATCTCTCCCTCTCCTGACAAACACACCCACACACGTGTGTGCAGGGACCGTGGAGCCGCTAATTGAATTCACCCTTGTGAAAGCGTTAACAAATTGTAAGTGACCTCTTATACAAATTTCAAAATCAAGAATTCACCACTAACTGCACATCCCTCTTCTGCCATTCACCGTTATGCAAAACCCACAAACAATTAAAAGAAATAATGAAGAGCCCAGCGGCCCTCTTTCCTAATTAGCTGCAGGAGGCAGTGCTGGGGAGTGTGGCTAAGTGCTTCAATTACCTCGGCCCTCCTCGCAGCCCTTGTTAGAAGAGACAGGTCCACCGGCCAAAGGGGAACAATTAAGGCAAGGCAGAGCCAGGCAGTTTGCAGGGGGATGCCGAGGCCGTGCTGCCTCTCGCACAAGGGCCAGAGCTGTAATCATACCCCAGCTTCCTGCTGGGATACACAGCGACAAATTAATGGGAGATAGATTGCTACCTCCAGCCCATCAGTAACGAGGGAGGGAGAGAGACAATATAGCGGTACAAGGGAGCTGTCACCAGAACGTTCCCGTGCTGGCAGCCCCCTTTCAGGGCAGCACTGCTGTCTGCGTTGGGGGTACCCCAAGGCCCCGAGCAGAATCAGACCCCAGTTGGTGCTTTATTTGCTGCAGATAATCTGTGACAGCTGCACTGAGGAGCCCCAAGCTCCAGAGATGCTGGACACCAAACTGCTTCCCAATAAGAAAGTGGTTAAACTTGATCTTGGAGGCCTTTTCCAACCCTAATGATTCTATAAGAAACCACCCTGAGCTGGTGGGAACTGGTTTTGCTGGCGTATCCATGAGCCACAGGAAGATCTCTATATGAACACTGCTGTCATAGGACAAATCCTTCCCTGTGTGAAATGCACAAGAAAGGAATACAAAGGTGGTGCCCCTGCGGACTATAAAAACCCCAAAGACACATCCTGGCCATGCAGCAAAAGCACATCTTAGATGGAAGGACACCAGCAAGGACTAAACCCCTGCTTGAAACCTCATTAACCTTTCAAGAAAGGGTTAAAATTTTGGAATAGGCAGTGGTGCAGCAACAGAGTTTTAATATCACAACTGCAGACAAAACCCATTATATGATTTATCTGTTGCATAAGCACCTTTGCAGGGCCAGATCCTGCTGCCTCTAAGCTGCCACTGAAATCTGAGCAGTGTTTTCAGCACAGCCCAAACAGCTGCGGAGCCGCCGGGGAGCCGATGCCTGTGCACATGTCCTCTGCTCCCTGCTCCGCTCCCCGCCGGAGCCTGTCCTGACCAGCAGCAGGAAAAGTGCTGCAGGGGCTGCCTGCACTGGCTGGAGAGCCACCCGGAAAATCCAAGGGCTGAAGTTTGCCACTCAAATATTTACAAGCCCCTCTGCTTTTGAATTATACAAGAAGAAAGCAAATCACGAGGCAAATTTCTACCCTTTTACAACACAACTTAGCAATCAAATTGATTGAACCTTTCAAGCTGGTATAAACCTCCTTTCCTGAGCAAAGTCCTTTGTATCCACTTTTGCCAAGTACCTTTTTTTCAGTTGATATATAAGCCTTTGAAAATAAGTTTGAGGGGAGACTGACAACCTTGAAACCTCAAGAGCAGCATGGCATTGACGGGTGCCGCTCCCTGAGCTGAGTATTATAGATAGATTTTAATTTCATTTTAACAAAATAGCTGTCTGCAGTGGAAGAAGCATCAAGAGCTAAATGAGGACCCGTCTTGAGCTGAATCACGTTGAACAGAACCTCGGCAGTGTCATTGATTTTCTGGGAAGAAAAAAAACGCCTCTGGCTACTAAACCAAATTAGTAGTCACTGATGACCAATTATTTTGCCCCACTGTGAACGGAGAGGCGTACTAAAATTCCAGTTTGTCAGACCCAAGGCTCCCTTCTCAAACACCTTTCAACAAGCGTGTACCAAAAATCCCTCAGATGGTTCTGACGCCTTCCTGTTTTCGGCAACTTCTCCTTCTCCAAAGTTTTAATGAGCTGCAGCTCTGAGGATGGCCTGCCAGAAAGTGAGCCCTTCCCAGGGAGGTGGAGCACTATTTGGCATGGCACAAATCACAGCTGTCAGAATTTATACACACATACACAGAAAAGTGTCAGCCTAATGTTTGCAAATTATAATTACCATTTCTCTTGCATGTCCCTGGTGCCTTCATTTTAGATAAATCCCAGCTCTGAGGTATCAGCTGCAAAGCACTGAAGGCTCATATTGAATAGAATAGATTTAACTAGTTTGTAGCTCATTTAAGGCCTACACTGTTTTATTTTAATATTGTTAATACTTTATTATACTTTTTAACATTGTTTTCACAGTAAAATAGCCTATTAGGAGGCTGCAGCTTCTTTTCCAGAAGATTTCTGGCAGACGAGCATTTCACATTGTATAACCAAGTTAGCAGGTGCTTGTCATTTCAGTTGAAAATAGGTCTGTACCCTGACTCTTGGAAGTAAATTAGAGAGATTCTATTAAAGAGACAGGAATTGTTTCAGGGATAATAGTTTTGAAAATGTGCACAGATAAATTTTAAAATATTTAGGAAATGTCAGCATTAGAAGTGGTTCCAACTATTTGACTATAAAAGGAAGCGGCTGAGTACTTTCTTTTTCTACAATTATAAATAATTTGTTACATCCTATCAGAACTTCTTTGCCTTTCCTTTCTGTGGCAGGGTGCTTGTGCCAAAACAAGGAGATCTGAGTTACTCCAAATGAGATGGATTTTAATCTGCAATAAACATTTTTAGTGGATGCTTCCCCTGCTCTCCCCACAGACAGTAACAGCCAAACCCTCCCAGCTCAGGAATGGCATTTGGGCAGGGTGACAAAAGGAAACAGAACACACAAGCTATTCATTCCTGTCCTTAAGTAACACTAAGGCAAGAGGACGTTTTCCCAAAGGCCAGCTGCAAACAAGAACTGTCACCCTGCTAAGAGACACCAATATTGGGGCCAAACTCCTCATCCACTCCGATGGGATCAGGCTTTCACCTACAAAGGGAAATCTGCCCCACTGTAATTTCTCCAATAACCTTAGTCAAAGAACTGTGTTACCTGATATCCCTGCTCTTCCCTTCTCTCTGTGTTTCTCTCAAGGGAGGCAGGAAAAGCCAGACGAAACCTCATCCCACAACCCCACCAGAGCTTATGTGGATAGCTGAGCACACGAGCCATTCCCACCAATTTCAGGGAGGCAGTTCATGCGTGTATCATTCCAGGCATGACTCTATACTTTGCTGGATCAGGACTTAAACACGATTAATCACACGGCAGGGAAGGATCTCTGAAGAGCATCAACCCAAATGTGTCCTTTCAAGCATTTACTTCCAAGCCAGCTGTGGACTAATCAGTCACCAACTGGCTGGTCCACTGGAGATGGTAAAAGTCACCTCCATAGAGATGTGAAACCACATTCAACTTCCACAAAAATCAATAATCAAAGACTACAAAGGCTCTATGTTTTCCTGCATCCCTCCCAGCTGTTTCTGCTCACTGGGAAATCTCCTGCCTCGGAGAGCAAAGGGACAGGAGGAAACAAGCCCATGGGCAATGCTCACCGTGTGTTTTTGTCAGGAATATCAAAATTTCCACCACGCAATGGGACTAGAGACCCACACTGACAATAAGATACTTGACCACAGCATTGCCATGTCTTTAACCTTTCTAAGTATTTTGCCAAGCTCTGATCGGTGTGAAATGCCAAAGTGGAAAGGAAGGAAGGAAAAGAAGAGGGGACAAAGGGTAAATACCAGTGTGGCCTTTGGCACTGGGAGTCTCCAGATAACCATCTGGAGCAGCAGAGCTGATTTGTAAGCAAAGGCTTGAAAAGCCCTGCAGCATGTGATCTATGAAACAGGAGGTCTGCAGAAGGATGTCTCCTCTGATATGAATGCCCCCTTGGGATGTATATTGCTGGATTGCACATCTAGTATCATTAGAAAACACGACCATAGATTAGGCTGTTTTGAGGCATGTGGTGTGCAATAATTAAGTAATAAAAGTCACCACAGGGGTGAAGGAACAAGAAACAGAAGAATTACTATTTGCATATGCGCTGCTGGTGCCCTCCATGATTGTCAAGGATTCTCTAGACTGCTAAAAACTGGCGGCTCTCAATTTTGGACCCACTCCTGCCAAGAGCCACAAAGCACCAGCTCACTCTGTGGTGCAAGGGCTCTTTGCAGGAAAAGACCTTCTGGAGCTGGCGGCCCAGAAGCGGCCCAGCAGCTATCCCAAGTCCCCACTGCCTTGCAGTTGGCCCAGAGGCAGGGAGAGCACTGTCTGTTATGGGAGCTGCAGCTGAAGGCACTGCAGGCTATAAGTGGGGGCAGAGCTAGAGGTGAGAGCTCCACAGCCATCAGCTGCTGCTGAGATCAGAAAAGTCCCTCCTCAGCAAGGTGTGCAAGGACAAGGACCAATAAAACTTGAGGTCTAGGTCCTCTATCACCTTCAAGTTTTTGCTTCTGGGGGAAAGGAACAGCAGCAGGACCACAGCAGTAATTGATATGCTGTCCTCAGGGCAGGAATCCTGCTGCTGCCATTGCCACATCTGCTTCCTGTGGTGGCTGATGAAGTTAAAGTATCTTCACTTGCAAGGAGCAAGGCTCAACAATTTCAGGCTGCCACAAGCTGGTCAGGTTAATGCCAGCTCAGAGCAGCTGAATGGGATACTAGCCAACAAGCAAGTACCTTTTCTTCTACTTTTCTAGAAACATAGTCATCTGCAGCTCCTCTCTGCTGCTGTGTCCTCCTTGCTCCCTGCACACTCCCTGGAACCCTTTTTCAAGGGGCAAATACATCTGGTCTGTGCAACTGAGGCACTAGACCAGGGCTCAGCATTTCAGCTCCCCATTCTGCTGCAGACACCTGACCATCTGTATTGGGTCCATATTTATCCCTATTCAGATTGCTTAGGACAGCACTTACTCCTCTCACCCAATCCATCATTGCATCTGTTTGCAGCCTTTGGTCCAAACATAAGAGAACACACTTTGCACCCTGTGGTTCTGCCAAAGGAGGGGATCTTGCCAGAGCTGCTCCTCTGAGCTCCAGGGTGGCAACACTGGAGGCCCAGCTCCCTGCTCCTGCACATTGTCTCTTTCAGTGCTTTCATTATCTACCATTAGATACCAGCTAGAAAAAGCTCTTCTGGAGCTGTAGCAGGGCCCAAGGTTGAGCTGCAACCTGTGGTGCTCTGTGGTCCTTCCAGCACACCAGGGCTGGGACAGAGCTGCTGAAACATGCCCTATAAAAGGATGTGCAAAGATAGAAATTGTGAGCAGGCTGTGGCGTATTAATTGCAAATGAACGTGGGTTTGAGGTTTCTTGAGGAAAAGAAAGCCTTTCCCAGTGGGAGGCTTTATTCATGTTCTCACCAGTCACACCTTCCAGGAGTAGAGATCTGAACCAGCATGGGGAGGTAAAGAGAGGTATTAATCCTGGAGATTAAATTGTTGTCTTTCCAATGTTTTCCAGGCCTCCCACTCCCATGTTTGACCTTCTCCAACACAGATACAAGGAGCTGTGGATGGAGGAACAGAGGGCCCAGACAGTAGTCCAGAGAGTTGAAAAGAAAAAGGTGATAATTCTCCAGCACTGCTTTCCCTTGCTGTGCACTGCACTGCTACTGGGCATAACCCCCCACTGTCCTACCCCTCAATGGATGGGGAGGGTTCTCAGCTGAGAAAACATCCTTCCTGACTACCAAAAGGCTGATGAAACCTAAAAGATGAACATCCCCATGCCAAGAGCCCCACAGACATCAGCTCTGCTCAGGTTACCTGTGACAGTGGCCACAACAAGAGAACGGCCAAGAAATGTTGAAAGGACCAGCCCTGCCCCTGGCATGGTGTGGTTGATGGCAGCACCCACAGCAGTTGTTAGAGTGTAATGCTGTGTTGTTAAACACATCAGCATTGTAATATCATTTAAAAGCAGCCAATGACTGTTTTATTAGTTAATGGCTCAAAGAAGAGTCGAGCTAATATGGTAATGACCAATTTCAATGGGCTTACTGCCATCACAAACTATGCTTTATAGTTGAAGTGCAGGAATAGAGTGTCCTTAATTAGCAGCTCCTTTATGAATACACCAGCCTGGGATGTTGGAAAGTGCATCCCTACTTTATCTGTTAATGACTGATGTTTTTAATCACTAAGTTCCCTCTATCAAGTTCCCAAGGCCTGCAGCCACCAATTACTACACACTACACACTAACCACAGAGCAGACAGATTCCTCAGGGTTTCATGCAGTGGCCAAAACATTCACTGGGTACCTGCACTGGCTTATGCTGGGACTGTCAAGCACTGTGAGCTGCAATTAAGCAGGAGAGCAACACACACCAGGCAGCCAGGAAACCCCATCATGGTGGAAGTGACTTTCCCAGCTAGCAATGAGCCATTGCTATAGCTCAGAGCACAGGGCTTCCTGCAGGCAGTGGTCATCTCCCTGGGATGCTGTATAAAGCAGACACTGAGAGCTGACAGCTGCTCAGGTTTTCCTCATCATTATGTTTTAACTATCAGTATCAGCTGCACAGACATGAAAAACTACCCAGGTCAGGCACTTGTGGTTATCAGTCCAAAGTGACTTTCAGCCTTGTCCATCCCAGTGTCACTCCCTTGCATGACACATGATTGATGTGTGTGGCTGTGCAGCTGTTTGAGCCCATCCTTGTTTCCCTTTGGTTGCAGCTGGACAAAGTGCGTGAAAATCACACCGCGTCCCTGCGCACGCCCCCGCCCCCTGTGAAGGAGGAGTCCTTCTGGCACCCATCACGCTTTGAGAAGGTATGGAGCACTGGGACAACACACCCTGCCAATAAAGTCAACTTCCCTGGGCTCTCCAAGCCCTTGTTTGAACTCAGGGACACTTTCTAACCTTGCCCACACGCCCCAATAATGTCCTTAGCACACAGTGAAGGCAGACAGGAGGCTCTCAGCTCAGAGCTCCCCCAGACCCTAAAACGGACCTACACTAGATATATTCAAACATATATTTTGGACTTCAGAGTGGGATATTTTTTGCCAGCCATAAGTCCTAGAAGAGAGGCAGCAGTTGCCCAAATAATAACTTATTTTCCAACTTTTGTGCACTTTCACCCATTTAACAAGATGAGGAGCATCTCTTTATAGCTCACTGTTAGAACAGGGGTGGCCTTTGTTTTCTGCTGGTGTTCCCACAATGGCCCTGCACAAGCAGGACAGTCACACCTGCATTTTGTTATTCTGCCATTTCATCAAGTCTCACCACAACTAATTCAAACCACACCAGATGTTTCGAGAAGCTTTTCCATCCAAGAATTAGAGCTTTCCAGAAAGCCTGCACTCTTGATACCTCTAAACTACCTGACTGACAATATTCACCCTGAGACTAAGCAAAGGGTCTGGCCAAGTTATAGATGTGCATGACACTTCCTTTAATTGGTCCAAATAAGAACCGAAGTGAAGATTTCTTGTTCTAGCAATGAGATCTAAACATCTCCCTGAATTCATCTGTGCAACCTGGTGTGCTCTGGGGTACTTGTTTGAATTTCTTTAGCTTTGTTTGTGGTGTAAATTATAGGAAAACTTCAACTGAAGAGCAAGGGGGCATTTTAGGAGGGAAGGGGAAAGAACTGGACAAGTGGAAAGGAGACACCAGAAAGTGAAAGCAGTAAAAGCCTGTAGGGAGTTTATGTGGCCAAAATTGTATCTAGCATCGATAAATACCACTGCAAAGAGCCTCTGAGCTCTCCACCCCAGCCCTTGTTCTGATGGGGTTATTTTTTTTTTTGCCGTGCTGTTGATTTTTAACCACAGTTTAAAACAACGAAGCAGCCTTGTGACTTCCTGAAGCTAATTTACTCGTACAAGTTGGAGAGTTTTGCTCAAGAAATGTGTTTTGCGCTACCTTGATGTATTCCTCTTACGTCCTGTCTGAGACTGTCCGATTAGCATATGTCAGTAATCATTTATCCCCACTGCCTGTCAGCACAGAGCTGCTGCTGCGGTGAGTGTCAGGGAGAGAACATGACCGATCGCTGTTAAACAGATTGTGTAAGTCACACGAGATACTGGGGCAAGCCTCCTCTTTAGAGCTCCTCTCACCCCAGACCTTTCCATCACTGTTCATTTTTCAGCCTGTGTTTTGCTTCGTGCTTTGCCTTTTGTTTCATCCATGACTGTGGTTGGGTTCCACCCACAGATTCTGCTCTCAGACCTCCGATTCTTTTCTTCTTTCTGTCTTTCTTCTTCCTCTCCTCTTCTCTTCCTTCCCAGGAGCAGCATCCAGGGAGGAGGGACAGCTCATTTTGCACAGCCTCTGCAGGTTTTCTGTACTCCTCCTTTCTCATCACATTAACCTGGATGGTTTGCCTTTCCCCAGCTGCAGATTTAACAGGCACAGCTCACTTTGGAACTTGGATCAGGGAATTTGTTACTCACTTGACTTTCAGTGCATGGTTTCCTCCATGGAAAAATAACTCCTCTTGAACATCCATAAATGTTTACCAAGTCAAAAACAGTAACTACATAGAAAAACTAAATGATTCCCAAAGACACTTGATGGCCTCCAAAGTGTTCTTTAACTACCTGTGTAAAGTTGGGTTCTACACTGGTGGTAGAATGGTCCTGGGACTCCAGGAGTCACTGTCAGTCCCTCCTTTACAAAGGTGACAATAAACCAAGTCATTACCTTTAATCCATGTAATATCCTAATCCTACTGAGCAAAAAGAGTATGCAAAGCAACCACAAAAATATCACTTTACAGAAAGCTTGTTAGAAGACTCCATCTGCATATTATTTCTTACCAGCCTTCAGTGACTGTCCTGCTCTGGCCAGTACAGAAAACTCTCGTGACCTTGGATATACTCCAAGCCCTGGAAAAGAATATTCAGAAATTCCATTGCACTGACCAAAATCCAACATTGAACTTTATTTCCATGTGACCCAAGGCTGGTGTGAGGTGCAGGAGTGTGATGTTCTCAAGCCACTGATCCTTCTTGTCACACTCACCCCATCATCTGGTGTAAACCTACTCTGGGCCTGAGACAGGCAACACAGAGCATCCAGCCACTGAGATTGTTTGGTTACAACCATGTAACCACAATGGGGCAGCAGGAAGGGAGACTTTGTTCCTTTAGACCCACAAAAATCAACAAGGAAGATTTTTCTATTCCTACCCTTACCCTTCACAGAGTGCTGCAGAAATTGTGTGTGGATGTCAACACTTAGTCTTAAACTGGACTTTCTATTCAGTCCCTTCAAGACTGTCTCCTGGCATCGTCCTAGAGCTTGCAAGGGAAGTGGAAGAGAAGAAAACAAAGGAGCTTTTCCTTCCCCCTAATTGCCTCTGCTTGCTCCCTGCCTTGTAGAGCTGCATGGCATTACATACTCATTCAGTCAGTAAAGTATAGACAAATTGACTATATTTTCATTTGGATTTAGGTTTCAGCCCCACTGCTTTAGAATAATGGCCCACACTGTTAAGCTAATAGTGATTCACAGGCTCTCCCACACGGGTGATCCCTCCTGTTCCATGTGTGGATCTACAGGACTGACCTGGCCTGTGGTCTCCTGGGCCCCCCAGCTCACCAGACAAACAGCTCACAGGGAGCCAGTCAGCTCCTGATAGGCAGTTCATTAGGGAAAGTTGCTTCATTGTAGTGGTTTTTTATTTTTTATATATTTTTTTAACAAAGAAGTTAACTCCCTAATCACCTCAGCAAGATGCTTCTACTGCCCTTCTCTTCCTCAGTCAGCCCCTAGAGCAAACAGCCTCTGTCTTGCTCTGCCTGCAGTAACCTGATTCCTGGGCCCAGGTTTTGCCAGTGTGGCTGAGACTTTACATCCCAACTTACTGTATGTATAGATGTGGGACTACATTCTCTGGGGACTGTACTCTTGGGCACCCTGCATGGACATAAATCACAGAATAGTTTGAGTTGGAAGCAGACCTTTAATATCATCTCATTCCAATCCCCATTCCAACACCTTCCACTAGACCAGGTTGCTCCAAGCCCTCCAACCTGGCCTTGAACACTTCCAGGCTACATCTCCTGTAAATAGTCTTGCCTCATCTTTCCTGTAAGTTCCCTTCAAGTGCTGGAAGGCTGCAACTAGGCCACCCCAAAGGCTTCTCTTTTCCAGGCTGAAAAATTCTCTCCCAATTCTCTCAACCTTAAAGAGTCCTGTTCCCCATATTCATGGGATGTGTTCCATCCCTGTGTCGCTCATCGCTTGCTGGCACCCTTGGAGTCAACCAAACTCTGGAAGTGATGTTGCTGCCAAAACTCAGCATCCCCACAGCCTTGGCTGTGCCAGACCCGGGTGAGGCTCCAGCTTCTTCCACCTAAATATTTGATGGTCTCTATCCAAACCAGTAAGGCAATGATGGCCACTCTGTGATAGATTTCCAGGGCTCTGTCAAGTTGATCCAGAAGAATTCAGGCAGCAACACCTCACACAGCAACAACATAGGACAGAATCCACCTGTGTGTCAAAATACCTCCACACTCGTGTCACTGACACACACCAGGGCTTTGCCTTTGCTCATTAGAGAATTCCACTCGGAGTGACTTGTTTACTTGACCAAACAGGGGGAGGAAAGAAAATGCTGCAACTTTGGACAAGACTTTTGTCAACAGGCGCTGCCTTCCCGAGCAGATGAAACGCACTGCACTGGATGCACGATATGAATAAGCGATAAGCAATTGACGAGCAAGTGTTCGGGTACCTTGGCAAAAGACTTAATTTGCAACCTGGCACAAAATCAAAGGCTCTGTCAACGGCTGAGCGGCTCTCCCGCGTACGCCTTGCGGTACCTGGAAAAGCTCTGTCAGGTAAATTTCCACTGAAAGTAATTAGAGGAATCCCCACTGTATAAACTTTGCAGCAAAATTCTGGGCTCCAGAATTTGATTCTCACCAGGGATCCCATATCTGCTCACAGCCTGATCCTTCATCAGAATTAACAGTTGAGGTTTAACACATACACGCAAAAAATGTTCCGCATTTCTTTTTAATGCCTTACCTCTATTTTTGTCTATAGAGCTGAAGTGACAAGCACAGCTCATGTAATCTTGCAACTGTTGTCTTGTCAGAAAAGCCACAGATTCTGTTTAAATAACCTGGGCTTGATACACACAGCACAGGGTGGGCTGGCTGTTCAGATACTGCTTCAGTCCTCCTGGGTTTGAGGGCAGAAAACTTCATGGACTTTGAGTATCATTATGACTTGTCTCCTGAGGCCTAAATAGTGTTTCAAAAACAAAGCAAGGAGTTCTTGTCACCATGGTACACGATCAAACCTCCCCTCAGCTAGGATTTTGGCTGACCAAAAAAAATTAAAATCAGTGTCAGCTGAAGGCTGTTCAATGACCGAAGTGACACAAGTTAGTGGATCCCAGCCCTGCAGTGACAACCCAAAGCAGCATCACTGGCCTGCAGCAGGCACGATGCAAAAAGAGAACACAACATCCTTCAGGGTTCCAAAGTGGCAGCAGAGACCCGGCTGCCCTGAGCATGATCCCTGCACATCTCCTCTGGGAGCACAGCAGAGGTGTCACCTCCCACACCACAGCCATTCCATGACTAACTGCAGGCTCCAGGCCCCTGTCGCCATCACAGATTTCCTTGCAGATTCTGGAGGTTTTCTTGTTTTGCCTGATAGCTGAAGCTGCCAGCAATACAATTGCTCGAATCACAGCAAAGCATCTTCATGGTCCAGCCTTTCCCTGTATCCCTTGTGTCCTGGATACTCAACCTCTCCATCCCATCCCAATGCTGCCCTCTGCCATGGAATATTTTGGGTTGGAAGGGACCTTTTAAGGCCATCTAGTCCCACCACCCTGCAGTGAGAGAGACATCTTCAACTATATCCTGTTCCTCGGAGCCCCATTTATCCTAACCTTGAATGTTTCCAGGGATGGGGCATCCACCACCTCTCTGGGCAACCTATGCCAGTGTTTCAACACCCTTCTCTCTCACCTAAATCAACTCTCCCTCAGTTAAAACCATGATCTGCCAAGCTCAGCCCTTCTCCTGTCTCCTTCAGAGTAACCCATCATCCCTCTGCCATTTGCTCTGCTCTTAGACATCTCCTGGCTGACACAACAGAACACCACCCTCCTTACAGCCTGGACCATCTCCAGGGCAAGCTTCACCTCCATCCAAGTCCCAGTATCCAAAGACAGCACAAGAAACTCCTGGCAACCAATTCCCATGAACTTGGATGAATTTTGGGTGCTCATAGCCTTATGGCTTGTAGCAGAGTTGGGTTACAGGTGAGCACCTACCACTGCTTTCAGTGCTACTTTCTATTCCCTACACAAATCCACAGAAGTGCTTTTTAAATGGATTTGGGATTTAATTCACTGACCTATTCTGACTTCTGCAGAGGTGATATTTATCAATGGACAATTTTAAGTAAAACTCTTGCCTGGAATGAAGAGAGTTGAGATTCAGGTCTCAAGCACATGAGGTCAGTGTGAAAGCTGCCAGCTCTGCTCTGACCCCAAAATGCCTTTCAAGGAGGGGACACATGCCAGGTCACAGCTCCAGTAGGTTAATTCTCCTTTCCTCATACTATTGCCCAGATGAAGTGACCAGTGAACTCCAGCAAATATCTGTGAGCATTATTCTCAGGAAGCAAAAAAAAAAAAATCCCAGATCTCCATAGGACATTAAATACAGCAGCCAAAAATCACTGTGCACTGTTTGAAACCTTCCTGGGCTTGAAGAAAATAAGGATCATTTAGCCCAGGCTCCCTTGTCCTGCATTTCCCTCTGTTCTTAGAAAGATGGGGAGAGAAAAATCAACCCCATTCATTAAGCCAGTTAACCGTGCTACTGGCAGGAAAAGCCACAGTATTTGTAACCCTAATAATCCGACACTCACCTCTGAGCACAGCTCATCTTGGACAGAATAACGTCTGTTTTAAAAGTACCTGCCTCTCTCTAACTTGTCATGGCATTTGTTGACAACCCTATTGAAAGCCTCTCTCCATGCGGCTCTGAAGGATCTCACAGCACCTCTTTCTCTTTCCTAGACAGTTTTTGAAAGGGAGGGGAAAAAAAAAAAAAAAAAAAAGAAAAAAGCCATCAATACAGGGGGAAAAAGGCATCAGCAGCCAACATCGGCTGATGAAGCGCCTCACCTGGGCCCTCAGCACACCGCCTCCAATTAAATCAAAATGGTTTGTTTTTAATGGTCTTTTACACTGACAAGTGGGCTATCATTCCAGGCCTAGAGAGCTGTCAGGGAGCCGAGGCAAATCCTCCGTTGATAATGCCCAATGCTTCCAATTAGGAGCCGAGGCCGCTCCTGGCGCACTAACGATTCCCCAGCCTCCCCCAAGGCCCCTTCGGCGTTGGCTGTTTCGTCTTCCCTCTTCCTCCGCCGCAAATTACTGACACAAAACGGAGGCGCCCCGGTGCCTCCTCACCACGCCGGGCCCCGGCCCTGTTGGATTTAATGAGGCGATGGAAGTTTTCGCGGATCTTTCGCTAAATTCTTTTCTTGTTTGACAGCTGCTTGAGTGTTGACCTTATAAAAGATTTAGTGTTTCTCATTATTTTCTGTCAAGCTTTACAAGCGATAGCTTCGCGCAAATCATTTGCATCCCGATGTACGCGCGCGCGCGGGGTTGGTGGTGGGGTGGTTTGGTTTGGGGGTTTTTTTTGTCTGTACAGGGATGCTCGGCACCGTGTGCGTCAGCGTGTACACACCACAAACACCCCATTCTCTCTGCATTGTTTGTTTTACTCCCTCCTCCACGGGAAAAAAAAAAATAAATCTACAGACGCGGTTTTGCGTTGTTTTGGTGGGAAAAAAAAAACCCAAATCCAAAACAAACAACAAACAGAATCGGGACTTTAAAAGCCCGGGATTTGTTAGACTCCT
Source organism: Serilophus lunatus (assembly GCA_013399895.1). Taxonomy (NCBI): domain Eukaryota; kingdom Metazoa; phylum Chordata; class Aves; order Passeriformes; family Eurylaimidae; genus Serilophus; species Serilophus lunatus. Next base: position 203,390 of record VXBA01000881.1, on the reverse strand, counting down.
GTAAATGAGGGAGGTTTTGAAAAAGGAGTAGGGATTGGTTTCCTGTAAAGAGAGCTCAGGAAAGTGTTTTGTCACCCGCTAAAAGGATTCGATCACATGGATGATGGAAAAACCAGGCTGAGCCTCGGTGCAGCTTTGTTGTGAAAGTGAAAAATCGCACAAGGCTGGGAAGCTGCCTGTGAGCAGGTGGGCAGGGCAGGGCAGAGCCAGGCAGGTGCTGGGAGGGGAACAGGTAAAGCTGCATCTCCCAGCGTGGATCCTTCCAGGGCAGGAGATGATCCTGGTGTTGCTTGTAACTTGCCTCTGCCCCTTTCGAGGGTTCTTTCTCAGCACTTTCTACAAGTCATCACAGTCCATTAAACTCAGCTCTATTTCCCAAAGCTAAGCTTACTGAGCACACAGGTGTCCAGCACCTACAGCACACACACCCCAGCACCCACTTCAACACGGACAAGCCTCACATCCACAAGACCCTGCTCAGTCTCTAGGGTTTGCTGCCATCGGAGGAGCTCTGCCTTCCCTGCATCAACTTAGCCTGTCTACACCTCACACACAATTTATTAGCCCTCCATTAACGTACTTGCTTTAATTTATCCTCCAAATTAACATGTTACCATAACTGAGAAACCCAAAAGAAAATACCCCTCAAACATATATTTAATTTTGAGAAGTGGTAAATTTTTTTCTCTCTCCTCCAATTCTTTGGAGCAAACATTGACATCACAAAATCCCAGCTGGAAGGGTCCTGCAGGTTTTCATTTGTCAATAGCAAATGCAATGAACAGCAGCAAAACATTGCTCCTCAGCAGCAGCAACTGAAGCCCATCGCAGCTCCATCATCTGCAAGAAAAACCACCCAGCATTTGCCAACAAACTATATTCCTATCCTGCTGCAGCCAATGCTCCAAATCCATGATTCAGACAGAATCCTGACATAACAACCCATTACCACATCAGAGTAATGGCAAAAATCATCAGCTGTCTCTTGAGGAAGTACCTTTGGGTTCATCATTTAAAATATGAATTAGAAGAATCAGAGATGAGGATCCATCACTGGCATTGAGTTCTCAGCACCAGTCTCTGTCATAATAAGACCTTTGACCCAAGGACATCCTTATCTAGACTCTAATTACAGGCTCTCATTATGAGAGGGCTTCTCATTTTTTAAAATAGCACTTGTCCCTGTCCTACACCTGGTGCTTCCCACTCACTAATGCTGAGGGCAGGAGCTGGAATCCCTCACAACTTTGTCAAGGCTCTGCTAATTTTAGTTACTGCCAGTTGTGGCTCAGTGTGACATTTCTCACCCAGGAGCTTTGTACCAAGGTTGGAGTGAATAAACGGCTGTTTCCTCCCGTGAGGCTTCAATCCAATCCCAGGCAGAAATTTCCCTCTGCCCAGTTTCCAGCACTGCTGGGCAAGGGAGCATGGCAGGAAGACAGAGGCACATCCAAGAGAAGCATCTCAGCTGTCCTTACCTGCAAGCACTGAATTTTTCTAACAATCCCAGCTCCCAGGGAAAAAATCCTGCATCTTTAATAGGAGGTTGGAGTTGGAACAACCAGGGATTGTCCCTGCCAGCTCCTTGGGGCTTCCCACCTACTTTAGCAGCCCTTGATTCTGCATCCTCCACCTTTCCCTCCCAGTGAGGGGTTATGTCACTGCTGCTACTTGTGAGAGAGCAAAAACATCCAGAAACAGCTGTCTGAAGTTAGGCACTCAAATGCATATTTAAGTACCTGAACGCCTTCCTCCAGAGAGGGGGAATAGCTAAATACGCTTTGTTTGTCTTGATTAATGAGATCACTAGCAAGCTTTTCAGGGCAAAGACTGCTCTGTATTTTTACATATGCAAAACCTGACATCCCGCCAGCCTGAGCAGGGTGGGGGAAGTGGGAGGCAGCTCAGCACATCCACACAAGGCAGATGTATGGCACAGGGAATTGGGCTGGGGCAGGTAAAGCCCGTGGCCCCCTCCATGGCAAACACATTCCATAAAGGGAGGCAGTCAGATCTCACTACCTGCATCTCCTGTGCAGGTTTACTGCACATCCCAAAGGGCCCTGGGACCTTTTTCCCTCCAAACTAGATCCTCTTTGTTTGCTGTCCTGAGCATTTATTCACCTCTTCCCCACCTTGAAGGTGATTCTTGGGGCGACACTGCTTCTTTTTCTCAGGCAGGTCATGCCCCTGGCCTCAACAGGGGCTTTCCTGGGAGCTCTGAGCCCATCCCGGCCCCCTCAGTGAGTCCTGTGTTGTAGAAAATGAGTCATATTTATTTCAGGGCACACCTTTGGGCATGCCAGCCTTTCAAAGTGTCAGACAACAAACACGCCATAGTAAGACTGCAGGGTTTTGTTACTAGAGCATGACATGAATCTGAAGTCAATGAGGAAACTACTCATTTTAAACAGGTTAAGTGTTTAACTTCAGCTGGATCAACGTTTCCCAATCAAGCAAAACCCCTTGTGCAATCTGCATTCCCTTCTCTGTCTGTGCTACATACTATTTTCTGTGGCTGGCTGTAACCAATCCTCTCTCTGCTCCTTTCCTCATAGGTTGAGCCTCATCTCAGTACTTTTCCAGACCCTGACACTCGTAAAAAGGCACTCAGTGCCTCCCATTGAGAAGTGCCTGTGAGATGTTGTCCCCTTCCCCAGAGCACCCACTCATCCAGGACCACGCTGGGCACAGCCCTCAGACCCCACACAGGCAACAAACTTTCTCTCAAAATCTACAGTTATACTAATGCACACACAGCCAAATAAAGCATAAATATGACAGGAATGTTTCTGTCTCAGCCTGTTTATTGCTTCATGTCAGGTGCACAACACCTTAGTCTGAAAACCACAATTCTCATCATGCCCAAGGTATCAGCACACACCAGGAACAAGGCAGTGTTTGACCAGCACAGCCCCAGAGGAAAAGCAGGGCAGTCTCCTTCACTGCTGGTTCTGAATAAATAAATGCAGCCATATTCTAGTTGATATCAAGTCTATAATTTCTCATACTTTGTCAGTTCTTCTCATTTCTTTGCCAAAAAAGCTTCCCATCACTGCCTGATTCAGCAAAGCCCTTGCCTGCATGAAGGAATCAAACCACCTGCTTTAAGTGCTCTGCCAAATTGAGGACTCACCACAGAATGATGCCTCCAGCCAGCTCCACTCTCACCCTTCAATAGCTGCTGGTGTCCCTCAGGGCTGAGCCTCTTCAAGCACTTGCTGAACAAACTCAAACTCCAGCAACTCCACAGCCCAGCACTCAAACCCCAGCTTGGCCACCCACCCTGACAGCAGAGGCTCAGTCAGGTACCAACACATTTGGAATCCACCTCCTCCCAACAGGGCGTTTCACCTCAAGGAAATGTCACTTGGAATGATTCCTTTAACATCTCCATTATTGCTAGAGGAATAATTAATTATGACTATGTAGTCTGGTTCTCACATCTACTGTTAGATCTCAGATTGTACCAGTTATTTAAGTCAAATTAACTTTTGGTTTTCATATCCATTGTGCGACTGGCACCTGCAGAGCTCAGCTATGATCTGAGCCATGCTCTGAGAGGTGAGATCTGCTGCCCTGGGTAGGCCCAGTCTCATCCTCAGCTCAGGAAGAAGCTGGGAACAAGCTCTTTGGAAGGTGGAGGTGCCCAGCATGATTTTCCCCCCACATCTCAGCGCTGGGACTAGCCCAGCCCTCCCATGCAGACCCGCTAGCAGCCAAAGTACATGAACAGCTCATGTTGAGCCCCTGGCTCATCACCCACCAGGTTTCCAGCCAAACTTTTAAACCCAAAGCTCAAAGTTCTTCATAACATTAAACTGTATTCCTCAAGATAAAAGAGCACAGTAAACTGCATTGGAAGATTTTCTTACCTCTCTCAGAACAAGAAAGTCTCCACACCAGCTGCTCCAGCATTTCCCACATGCCCTCCTTAGGGGTAGTTTGTGCCTCAACCTGCCCTTTATATAAAGAAGGAGCTGTAACAAACTCCACACTGTCCACACCTGAGCTGAGGGAGGAACAAAATCACCTATTCCACACTGGGGACACCCTGGTGTGTGGTTGCCTCTTTTTAGTACAGGCCTTTAAATGAAACCCATCTAAAATAACGAGGATGATAACAACAGGGTTTGCTATGCTGGCAGAGGTGGATTATAACCGAACACCTTTTCCACCTCCCTAGGGAGGGAGAAAGCCAGGCCTTAAATACTTGTCTTGCTAAAAATTACACTGTTTATGAGTGTGTGAGAAACTCGAGCACGAGGTTTGTCCTGCTGCCTGTGGGAGCCACATCCAGCTCTTGATCCAGCCACAGCATCTGTGTCCTCCTGCAGCAACCACTCAAGTCCCTGGGATGTACACATCCCCAGTGAGTCCTGCATGGCTGGGAAGGGCTGGCACAAAACACGTGTGAAGTAAGCCCGTGTGGACCTGCTCCCTCGGGACAGGAAGAAGCCATAAAAAGAGACCAGAAACCCCAAAACCAACAGCCGAGTTCAGAAGGAGACACCTCGCTATGGAGCTTACAGCCGACAGACCTGCTCCACTGCGCCCCGAAATCCTGGAAAAGGTCGTGCCCCGAATGTCCCGAGTCTTCCAGTTCGGAGAGGGGAAGCCCTGACCCAGCCGAGCCGTGAGCCGGTGTCCCCTCCCCTTGCACCGAGCCCGGTGCAGGGTCCCGATCCCCCCTCGCCGTCCCGGACGCTCCTTGTCCTGCAGTGACACCCACCGGTAACGGGGTTTTACCGCTGCTGCGGCTTCCCCGCCGTCGGGCCCGGCTCCTCCCCGCCACTGCGGCCCCCGGCTGACTGTCCCCCCCTTTCTGCCGTTTTCCCTCACCCCGAGCCCTCCTCTCTCCCATGGAAACTCATTCGTTTCGTTACCGGGGGATCCCGTGGAAGGTTGTCGCTGCTGCGCATCCCTCCCTGCGCCTGCTGGGCACGGCCTTTCCAAGCACCCAGCTGGGGGTCGCTGAGAAATTCAGTGCAGCAGAGCCTCGGGGGAATTCCTCCGTGAGCCAGACCCTTCCAGGACACTGGTCTGTGCGTGGCCAGCAGATATTTCTAGATTAACCCTTGCTACAGTCAAAATCACAGCTCAGCAGTCTGTGCCCTCCAGCCCCTGGACGGGGTGGGGAGGTGTCCCCCAGCCCAAACCTCTGGGAACACCTGGGTCAGCCCTGTCCCGTGGCCTCAGAGCCAGACCTGCACTGGTGACAGGTACCAGGAGAACCTGGCCATGTCCATCAGTAACTCCCAAAGCTGTCTGAATCCTAGATCCAGTCTCAGAGTGTGACTGGGGCTTATCAGGAGGTGACTGGAAAAGTAGGGATCTCCTCTTGACTGATGCATGTCTGTATTTGTGGACAGGAACAGACACACAGAGGGAAGGACTGTACACTGCTCAGTGGTCTGTACACAGGATTTCCTGCCTGCACTGGGAGCCATAGACAAATCATTTGAACCTCACTTGTCCATTGTCTGGGGACATTTCTGCCATGGGGAGACTAGTTTTGAAACGATTTAAAAATATCAATAACTTCAACAGTAGTAATACTATTAATGTCAGACACACTGAAATTAGAATGTGAGTAGCAAGTGCATCTATAGCTGCTGGGAGTTCCAAGTGTGACCTAAGGACTGATAAACTCTGTCCTCAGGGCCTTGGCTGGGGATGGCACAATACAGCACCTGCTCAGGGATGAGGATTGGACCTCACAGACACATCTCACCCAAAATCTTGTACAACATGAGAAAGTTGGTCTAATCTGGAAACTTCCGTGGGGTTATTTGAAGGCAGGTGCTTTATACAAGAGCAGGAAAAAAACTCACCAGTTCTTGCATGGCTGGTCCAACTTCTGATTCTAAACCCACTCTCAGCCCTGCTCCCTTTTCTGATTCCACACACAACCTCGGTGCTAGTCCTGATCTGAGTGCCAATCCCCATCCCAAAGGGGGGTCTCATGGTTGCTTAGGGAAGCTGCCAGAGCCCAAGAACCAACAGAAATACTGCAAAGAGCTGGGAAACCCCATCGGGATCTCACTCTCATTTCTCACTGGGACCTGCACATCAATTACTCTGGTCCAGCCCAAAGTGACACCCGGCCCAGCCTTGTGGATGGTGGATGCTGCAAAACTGACCCTCAAAACTGACCAGAACCCTTTACCCAAGCCCCCAGTCCCGGGTACTGGTGCAGCATCTCTGTGCTGGGAGGAAGACAGAGCAGAGCAGCAGCAGGAATCCTTTGCCCGGGGACAGGGAGGACCAGCAGGCTCCAGCCACGGGCGTGTTGCATCCTCAAGGTGGGGGCAGGCTGGGACCGGGGCTGAAACTGATTTAGTTCCTGGGCTTGTCCTCCTCTAAGGTTCTTTTGTTCCGCTGCCCCGATCCCAGCCGGCCCCGAGCCTGCAGGGCCGGGGGCAGGAGGTGCTGGGGGCCCTGCCTGCGCCGCTGCCCGACAGCTGGCAGCCGGGCTTCCCGAGGGGGGGCTCTCCCCTCGCTGGTCGCCTCCAAGCTGCTGGCCAAGGGCGGCTTTGGAAGAGGGACAAGATGCAGCTGACTGGCCGGGAAGGTGGGGAACAGAAGAAATCGAGTATTTGAGAAATAACCGGCGGCATCGCTTTAAAGTGGCGCAGCTTCACACGTCCGGCTGTGGACGTTTTCCTCATCGTCTCGGCGAAGGGTCTGCCCACGGGAAAAGCCCCTAAATAAACCCTCGAGGAGGCAGGAGCCAGTCTGACCGGGAGGAAGGTGGGAATCCTGCGTGAGCCGGTCCCTCTCCAGCCCGGGCGACCAACAACAGCAAAACCTCCCGACGGGGTGGGAGGGAGAAAACTTGGTGTGTTCGGGCGAAACAGGCAGCTCTGGCTGGGGCTATAGGGTTTTATTTAAAACGGGATTGACGGCAGGAAAAATCCGCCCTGAGCTGCACCAGTAAGTACCGCAGCTGGGCGCTGGGAGAGTAGGCACAGGGATGCCCGGTCCCCGCCGCTCCGGCAGCGCCGGGCTGGGGTGGCGGCTGCCCGGCGGCCCCGTGGACCTCGATGCTCGGCCACAACCGATTTCGAGCAGAGTCAATGAAATCCGCAGCTCCAAGGCTCACCTCGGGCTCAGAGCAGCCGCCTCTGTGCTGGGGATACGAGGAGGATTTCGGTGCTTTCCCTTTTCCTTTTATTTTTCTCTTTTTTTTTTAATTATTATTTTAATGCCCAGCAAAACTTTCCCTGCCTGGGAGGGATCGACAGATCGAGTAATTGCGGGGGGAGGCGAGCAGAAAGCAGTNCCCTCCGCGGCTAATCATCCCATTACGAGCCCCATCAGCGGGATAATGACAGCAAAAGAGGGCGGAAACCGCCCGGAAAGCGCGGGGATCCGGGCGGCAATTAATTCCCGTTAATCAAGCTCCAAGGTGTCGCCTACTGGGGAGTGACATCCCCCAAAACGCCTGGCGGCCAATGGGCGCGTTCACACGGGGTGGGGGGTGTCGGGTCCTCCAGCCGGAGCGGCCCAAGTTCGGTTTTTCTCCCCATTTTGTCCCGTTCCCCCCCGGGGAGGGCGCGGCGCTCCCGCCGCTGTCCGAGGTGCTGAAGGCACCGCCGGCTCCGGAGCGACTCCTGTCCGAGGTGCTGAAGGCTCCGGAGTGACTCCGGTTTCCCAAACCCCCCCAGCGCTGTCCGAGGTGTTGGCGGGGAAAGGGGGGGGGCCCCGCGGCGGCCCGACGGCTGGCCACCCCCTCCGCCCTCCCCTCGCCCTTCCCCATTGATTTCTGGATCATTAAGTGGTTAAGGCGCTGCGAAGCCTCCACTATCGATCGCTGCCTCCCCACCTCCGGCTGGGAGCCCCCGGGCTGCCCCCCAGCCCCGCGGCTCCGGGCACGGGTGGGGTGGCGGGGACCCCGAGTGAGCTTGGGGTCCGTCCCCCCTCCCCCCACCCCCTTCGCGGCCAAAGTTTGACTCTGCCTCCCTCTCCCCCCCTCTCCTGTCTGTCTGTCTGTGAGTGCAGCTGGGCGCGATGCTGAAGACGGAGCAGCCCTGGATCTAACGCGCGGCGCCTCGGAGAGCCTTGCAGCAATTGTTGCCCGGATCCCAGACTGAACTTTGCTCCTTTTTTTTTAATTTTCTTTTTTATCTTTTTTTTTAATCTAAATTATTTATTTTTCTTTAGCCTTTTTTTTTT